>CM059425.1:132117903-132545154 GCA_030390025.1 Squalus acanthias | reverse complement strand
CTCTCCCGGTCTCGGTCCGTCTCTCTCTCTCCCGGTCTCGGTCCGTCTCTCTCTCTCCCGGTCTCGGTCCGTCTCTCTCTCTCCCGGTCTCGGTCCGTCTCTCTCTCTCCCGGTCTCGGTCCGTCTCTCTCTCTCCCGGTCTCGGTCCGTCTCTCTCTCTCCCGGTCTCGGTCCGTCTCTCTCTCTCCCGGTCTCGGTCCGTCTCTCTCTCTCCCGGTCTCGGTCCGTCTCTCTCTCTCCCGGTCTCGGTCCGTCTCTCTCTCTCCCGGTCTCGGTCCGTCTCTCTCTCTCCCGGTCTCGGTCCGTCTCTCTCTCTCCCGGTCTCGGTCCGTCTCTCTCTCTCCCGGTCTCGGTCCGTCTCTCTCTCTCCCGGTCTCGGTCCGTCTCTCTCTCTCCCGGTCTCGGTCCGTCTCTCTCTCTCCCGGTCTCGGTCCGTCTCTCTCTCTCCCGGTCTCGGTCCGTCTCTCTCTCTCCCGGTCTCGGTCCGTCTCTCTCTCTCCCGGTCTCGGTCCGTCTCTCTCTCTCCCGGTCTCGGTCCGTCTCTCTCTCTCCCGGTCTCGGTCCGTCTCTCTCTCTCCCGGTCTCGGTCCGTCTCTCTCTCTCCCGGTCTCGGTCCGTCTCTCTCTCTCCCGGTCTCGGTCCGTCTCTCTCTCTCCCGGTCTCGGTCCGTCTCTCTCTCTCCCGGTCTCGGTCCGTCTCTCTCTCTCCCGGTCTCGGTCCGTCTCTCTCTCCCTCGGTCCGTCTCTCTCTCCCTCGGTCCGTCTCTCTCTCCCTCGGTCCGTCTCTCTCTCCCTCGGTCCGTCTCTCTCTCCCTCGGTCCGTCTCTCTCTCCCTCGGTCCGTCTCTCTCTCCCTCGGTCCGTCTCTCTCTCCCTCGGTCCGTCTCTCTCTCCCTCGGTCCGTCTCTCTCTCCCTCGGTCCGTCTCTCTCTCCCTCGGTCCGTCTCTCTCTCCCTCGGTCCGTCTCTCTCTCCCTCGGTCCGTCTCTCTCTCCCTCGGTCCGTCTCTCTCTCCCTCGGTCCGTCTCTCTCTCCCTCGGTCCGTCTCTCTCTCCCTCGGTCCGTCTCTCTCTCCCTCGGTCCGTCTCTCTCTCCCTCGGTCCGTCTCTCTCTCCCTCGGTCCGTCTCTCTCTCCCTCGGTCCGTCTCTCTCTCCCTCGGTCCGTCTCTCTCTCCCTCTGTCCGTCTCTCTCTCCCTCTGTCCGTCTCTCTCTCCCTCTGTCCGTCTCTCTCTCCCTCTGTCTCCGTCCGTCTCTCGCGCTCAGTCTCCGTCCGTCTCTCGCGCTCAGTCTCCGTCCGTCTCTCGCGCTCAGGCCCCGTCCGTCTCTCGCGCTCAGGCCCCGTCCGTCTCTCGCGCTCAGGCTCCGTCCGTCTCTCGCGCTCAGGCTCCGTCCGTCTCTCGCTCAGTCGCTCTCTCCCTCCCCCTCCCAGTCTCTGTCCGTCTCTCTCTCTCTCCCAGTCTCTGTCCGTCTCTCTCTCTCTCCCAGTCTCGGTCCCCCTCTCTCTCTCTCTGTCTCGGTCCCTCTCTCTTCCTCTGTCCGTCTCTCTCCCTCCCTCCCAGTCTTGGTCCCTCTCTCTCTCTCTCTCCCTCCCAGTCTCGGTCCCTCTCTCTCCCTCCCAGTCTCGGTCCCACCCTCTCCCTCCCAGTCTCGGTCCCTCCCTCTCCCTCCCAGTCTCGGTCCGTCTCTCTCTCTCCCAGTCTGTCCGTCTCTCTCTCTCCCCCAGTCTCTGTCCTTCTCTCTCCCTCTCTCTCTCTCTCTCTCCCTGTCTCTCTCCGTCTCTCTCTCTCTCTGTCCATCTCTCTCTCTCTCTCTCTGTCTGTCCGTCCGTCTTTCTCTCCCTCCCAGTCTCGGTCCCTCTCTCTCTGTCTCGGTCCTTCTCTCTTTCTCTGTCCGTCTCTCTCTCTCCCTCCCAGTCTCGGTCCCTCTCTCCCAGTCTCGGTCCCTCTCTAGGTCTCTGTCGTTCCGTCTCTCTCTGTCCGTCTTTCTCTCCCTCCCAGTCTCGGTCCCTCTCTCTGTCTCTCTCTCTCCCTCCCTCCCAGTCTCGGTCCCTCTCTCTCCCTCCCAGTCTCGGTCCCTCCCTCTCCCTCCCAGTCTCGGTCCCTCCCTCCCTCTCTCCGTCTCCCTCCCGGTCTCGGTCTCTCTCTCTCTCTCTGTCTGTCTGTCCGTCTCTCTCTCCCTCCCAGTCTCGGTCCCTCCCTCCCTCTCCCTCCCGGTCTCGGTCCCTCTCTCTCTCCCTCTCTGTCCGTCTCTCTCTCCCTCCCAGTCTCCGTCCCTCTCTCTCTCTCTCTCCCTCCCAGTCTCGGTCCCTCTCTCTCTCTCTCTCTCTCTCTCCCTCCCTCCCTCCCAGTCTCGGTCCCTCTCTCTCTCTCTGTTCGTCTCTCTCTCTCCCTCCCAGTCTCGGTCCCTCTCTCTCTCTCCCTCCCAGTCTCGGTCCCTCTCTCTCTCTCCCTTCCAGTCTCGGTCCCTCTCTCTCTCTCCCAGTCTCAGTCCCTCACTCCCCTCCCAGTCTCGGTCCCTCCCTCCCCTCCCAGTCTCGGTCCCTCCCTCCCCTCCCAGTCTCGGTCCCTCCCTCCCTTTCTCTCTCTCTCTCTCTCTCTCCCAGTCTCCCTCCCGGACTCAGTCCGTCTCTCTCTCTCTCTCTGTCTGTCTCCCTCCCGGACTCGGTCCGTCTCTCTCTCTCTCTCTCTCCCCCCCCCCCCGGTCTCAGTCCGTCACTCTCTCTCGCTCCCCGTCTCTCTCCCGGTCTCGGTCCGTCTCTCTCTCTCGCTCCCCGTCTCTCTCCCGGTCTCGGTCCGTCTCTCTCTCTCGCTCCCCGTCTCTCTCCCGGTCTCAGTCCGTCACTCTCTCTCGCTCCCCGTCTCTCTCCCGGTCTCGGTCCGTCTCTCTCTCTCGCTCCCCGTCTCTCTCCCGGTCTCGGTCCGTCTCTCTCCCGGTCTCGGTCCGTCTCTCTCGCTCCCCGTCTCTCTCCCGGTCTCGGTCCGTCTCTCTCGCACCCCGTCTCTCTCCCGGTCTCGGTCCGTCTCTCTCGCTCCCCGTCTCTCTCCCGGTCTCGGTCCGTCTCTCTCGCTCTCTCTCCCGGTCTCGGTCCGTCTCTCTCGCTCTCGGTCCGTCTCTCTCGCTCTCTCTCCCGGTCTCGGTCCGTCTCTCTCGCTCTCTCTCCCGGTCTCGGTCCGTCTCTCTCGCTCTCTCTCCCGGTCTCGGTCCGTCTCTCTCGCTCTCTCTCCCGGTCTCGGTCCGTCTCTCTCGCTCTCGCTCTCTCTCCCGGTCTCGGTCCGTCTCTCTCACTCTCGCTCTCTCTCCCGGTCTCGGTCCGTCTCTCTCGCTCTCACTCTCTCTCCCGGTCTCGGTCCGTCTCTCTCGCTCTTTCTCCCGGTCTCGGTCCGTCTCTCTCGCTCTCTCTCCCGGTCTCGGTCCGTCTCTCTCGCTCTCTCTCCCGGTCTCGGTCCGTCTCTCTCGCTCTCTCTCCCGGTCTCGGTCCCTCTCTCTCGCTCTCTCTCCCGGTCTCGGTCCGTCTCTCTCGCTCTCTCTCCCGGTCTCGGTCCGTCTCTCTCGCTCTCGCTCTCTCTCCCGGTCTCGGTCCGTCTCTCTCGCTCTCACTCTCTTCCCCCGGTCTCGGTCCGTCTCTCTCGCTCTCTCTCCCGGTCTCGGTCCGTCTCTCTCCCGGTCTCGGTCCGTCTCTCTCGCTCTCGCTCTCTCTCCCGGTCTCGGTCCGTCTCTCTCGCTCTCGCTCTCTCTCCCGGTCTCGGTCCCTCTCTCTCGCTCTCGCTCTCTCTCCCGGTCTCGGTCCCTCTCTCTCGCTCTCGCTCTCTCTCCCGGTCTCGGTCCCTCTCTCTCGCTCTCGCTCTCTCTCCCGGTCTCGGTCCCTCTCTCTCGCTCTCGCTCTCTCTCCCGGTCTCGGTCCCTCTCTCTCGCTCTCTCTCCCGGTCTCGGTCCGTGTCTCTCGCTCTCTCTCCCGGTCTCGGTCCGTCTCTCTCGCTCTCTCTCCCGGTCTCGGTCCGTCTCTCTCGCTCTCTCTCCCGGTCCGTCTCTCTCGCTCTCTCTCCCGGTCTCGGTCCGTCTCTCTCGCTCTCTCTCCCGGTCTCGGTCCGTCTCTCTCGCTCTCTCTCCCGGTATCGGTCCGTCTCTCTCTCCCTCTGTCCATCTCTCTCTCCCTCTGTCTCTGTCTGTCTCTCTCTCTCCCTGTCCGTCCGTCTCTCTCTCTCTCCCTCCCAGTCTCGGTCTCTCTCTCTCTCTCTCTCTCCCTCCCTCTCGGTATCTCTCTCGCTCTCCCCCTCCCAGTCTCGGCTCGCTCTCCCTCCCAGTCTCGGTCTCTCTCTGTCTCTGCCCGTCTCTCTCTCCGTCCCCCTCCCAGTCTCGGTGTCCCTCTCTCTCTCTCTGTCCATCTCTCTCTCGCTCCGTGTCTCTCTCGCTCCGTCTATGTCCGTCTCGCTCTCTCGCTCAGTCTCTGTCCGTCTCTCTCTCTCGCTCAGTCTCTGTCCGTCCGTCTCTCGCGCTCAGTCTCCGTCCGTCTCTCGCGCTCAGTCTCCGTCCGTCTCTCGCGCTCAGTCCCCGTCCGTCTCTCGCGCTCAGGCCCCGTCCGTCTCTCGCGCTCAGGCCCCGTCCGTCTCTCGCGCTCAGGCCCCGTCCGTCTCTCGCGCTCAGGCTCCGTCCGTCTCTCGCGCTCAGGCTCCGTCCGTCTCTCGCGCTCAGGCTCCGTCCGTCTCTCGCTCAGTCGCTCTCTCCCTCCCCCTCGCAGTCTTTGTCCGTCTCTCTCTCCCTCCCAGTCTCGGTCCCTCTCTCCCTCTCGGTCCCTCTCTCTCTCTCTCTCTCTCTCTCTCTCTTTCCCCCCCCAGTTTCGGCCCCCCTCCCCCCCTCCCAGTCTCGGCCCCCCTCTCCACCCCCCTCCCAGTCTCGGCCCCCCTCTCCCCCCCCCCTCCCAGTCTCGGCCCCCCTCTCCCCCCCCCCCCCCCCCCCCGCCCCTTCTCAGTCTCGGCCCCCCTCTCCCTCCCCCCCCCTCCCAGTCTCGGCCCCCCTCTCCCCCCCTCCCAGTCTCAGCCCCCCTCTCCCGTGTCGGTCCCTCTCCCCCCCCCCTCCCAGTCAAGGCGCCCCTCACCCCCCCCCCCTCCCAGTCTCGGCCCCCCTCTCCAACCCCCTCCCAGTCTCGGCCCCCCTCTCCCCCCCCCCCCGCCCCTTCTCAGTCTCGGCCCCCCCTCTTCCCCCCCCCCCCCCCCCCTCCCAGTCTCGGCCCCCCTCTCCCCTCCTCCCAGTCTCGGCCCCCTCTCTCCCCCTCCTAGTCTCGGTCCCTCTCTCTCCCTCCCAGTCTCGGTCCCTCTCTCTCCCTCCCAGTCTCGGTCCCTCTCTCTCTCCCTCCCAGTCTCGGTCCCTCTCTCTCTCCCTCCCAGTCTCGGTCCCTCTCTCTCTCCCTCCCAGTCTCGGTCCCTCTCTCTCTCCCTCCCAGTCTCGGTCCCTCTCTCTCTCTCCCTCCCAGTCTCGGTCCCGCTCTGTCTCCCTCCCAGTCTCGGTCCCGCTCTCTCTCCCTCCCAGTCTCGGTCCCTCCCTCTCTCTCTTCCTCCCTCCCAGTCTCGGTCCCTCCCTCGCAGTCTCGGTCCCCCCCTCTCTCTCTCCCCGTCTCCCTCCCAGTGTCGGTCCGTCTCTCTCTCTCTCTCTCCCCGTCCCCCTCCCAGTCTCGGTCCGTCTCTCTCTCTCTCTCTCTCCCCGTCCCCCTCCCAGTCTCGGTCCGTCTCTCTCTCTCTCTCTCTCTCTCCGTCTCCCTCCCAGTCTCGGTCCGTCTCTCTCTCTCTCTCTCTCTCCCCGTCCCCCTCCCAGTCTCGGTCCGTCTCTCTCTCTCTCTCTCTCCCCGTCCCCCTCCCAGTCTCGGTCCGTCTCTCTCTCTCTCTCTCTCTCCGTCTCCCTCCCAGTCTCGGTCCGTCTCTCTCTCTCTCTCTCTCCCCGTCTCCCTCCCAGTCTCGGTCCGTCTCTCTCTCTCTCCCCCCGTCTCCCTCCCAGTCTCGGTCCGTCTCTCTCTCTCTCCCCCCGTCTCCCTCCCAGTCTCGGTCCGTCTCTCTCTCTCCCCCAATGCTGGTCTCTCCCTCCTCCCCGTCTCTCTCCCCCTCTCCCTCCCGTCCATCCCTCCCTCCCTCCCCGTCTCTCCCTCCCTCTCCCCGTCCCTCCCTCCCTCTCCCCGTCCCCCCGGTGTCTCTCTCCACCCACCCCCCCCCCCCGTCGTCTCTCTCCCCCCCCCGTCCGTCTCTCTCTCCCCCCCGTCCGTCTCTCTCTCCCAGTCATCTCACCACTGCGGTTAGTGAAGCCCGGCCGACCCACCTGACAATCCGGGAAAAGCCTTTAGGCCTACGGCCACGGCCTGTAGTTTGAGCCAGCCTGACCTACCCTGCCATCCGTGAAGCCTCAATGCGGGCCCGGGTGGGCGGGGAGCCTCGGTGCGGGCCCGGGTGGGCGGGGATCCGGGGAGCCTCGGTGCGGGCCCGGGTGGGCGGGGATCCGGGGAGCCTCGGTGCGGGCCCGGGTGGGCGGGGATCCGGGGAGCCTCGGTGCGGGCCCGGGTGGGCGGGGATCCGGGGAGCCTCGGTGCGGGCCCGGGTGGGCGGGGATCCGGGGAGCCTCGGTGCGGGCCCGGGTGGGCGGGGATCCGGGGAGCCTGAGTGCGGGCCCGGGTGGGCGGGGATCCGGGGAGCCTGAGTGCGGGCCCGGGTGGGCGGGGATCCGGGGAGCCTCGGTGCGGGCCCGGGTGGGCGGGGATCCGGGGAGCCTCGGTGCGGGCCCGGGTGGGCGGGGATCCGGGGAGCCTCGGTGCGGGCCCGGGTGGGCGGGGATCCGGGGAGCCTCGGTGCGGGCCCGGGTGGGCGGGGAGCCTGAGTGCGGGCCCGGGTGGGCGGGGATCCGGGGAGCCTCGGTGCGGGCCCGGGTGGGCGGGGAGCCTGAGTGCGGGCCCGGGTGGGCGGGGATCCGGGGAGCCTCGGTGCGGGCCCGGGTGGGCGGGGAGCCTGAGTGCGGGCCCGGGTGGGCGGGGATCCGGGGAGCCTCGGTGCGGGCCCGGGTGGGCGGGGATCCGGGGAGCCTCGGTGCGGGCCCGGGTGGGCGGGGATCCGGGGAGCCTCGGTGCGGGCCCGGGTGGGCGGGGATCCGGGGAGCCTCGGTGCGGGCCCGGGTGGGCGGGGAGCCTGAGTGCGGGCCCGGGTGGGCGGGGATCCGGGGAGCCTCGGTGCGGGCCCGGGTGGGCGGGGAGCCTGAGTGCGGGCCCGGGTGGGCGGGGATCCGGGGAGCCTCGGTGCGGGCCCGGGTGGGCGGGGATCCGGGGAGCCTCGGTGCGGGCCCGGGTGGGCGGGGAGCCTGAGTGCGGGCCCGGGTGGGCGGGGATCCGGGGAGCCTCGGTGCGGGCCCGGGTGGGCGGGGAGCCTCGGTGCGGGCCCGGGTGGGCGGGGATCCGGGGAGCCTCGGTGCGGGCCCGGGTGGGCGGGGATCCGGGGAGCCTCGGTGCGGGCCCGGGTGGGCGGGGAGCCTGAGTGCGGGCCCGGGTGGGCGGGGATCCGGGGAGCCTCGGTGCGGGCCCGGGTGGGCGGGGAGCCTGAGTGCGGGCCCGGGTGGGCGGGGATCCGGGGAGCCTCGGTGCGGGCCCGGGTGGGCGGGGAGCCTGAGTGCGGGCCCGGGTGGGCGGGGATCCGGGGAGCCTCGGTGCGGGCCCGGGTGGGCGGGGAGCCTGAGTGCGGGCCCGGGTGGGCGGGGATCCGGGGAGCCTCGGTGCGGGCCCGGGTGGGCGGGGAGCCTGAGTGCGGGCCCGGGTGGGCGGGGATCCGGGGAGCCTCGGTGCGGGCCCGGGTGGGCGGGGCGCGGTTGGAACGCGCGGCGGTTTAACGGCCGGAGCGCGGCGGCTGCCCGCCTGAGGGAGCGAGAAACGCCAGCTCGCTCCTCTTATAACTTTAACTTACATTATTATAACTTGTTGGAGCCGATCCTTAAGTCCCTGCTCTGCCTTTTATTGATTATTGTTGAAGAAGCATTGCCGACTCCACATTCTTTCTCAGCTGGTCTTTCGTTAACTCACTTATTTTTAATGATGTATATAATTGCAACAAATAACTGTGAGCCGAAAAGCTTTATCCCAATATTATTGTACCATGGGAATGGGGACTTCTTAAAAAAAATATTATTGTACCGATCCGAGCGTTACAGCATGAGAAACACGAGCAAAAGATACAGCAGAGATTAGTTGGTTGAGAGGAATACGAGGAGTATCCAGGATGCAAACTTTCAATAATAATATGATAAATAAAGAACTTGCATTTATACAACGTCTTTCACGATCTCAGGACATCCAAAGCGCTTTACAGCCAATGAAATATTTTTGAAGTGCTGTCACTGTTGTAATGTAGGAAAGGGGCAGTCAAATTGCGCACAGCAAGATCCCACAAACAGCAATAATAACATGGCATAGACAAGGAGCAACGCTTACACACAAGATCCAAGAA
This sequence comes from Squalus acanthias, assembly GCA_030390025.1. Classification (NCBI taxonomy): domain Eukaryota; kingdom Metazoa; phylum Chordata; class Chondrichthyes; order Squaliformes; family Squalidae; genus Squalus; species Squalus acanthias. The sequence goes on along the minus strand of CM059425.1, from coordinate 132,536,694 downwards.
GGACTGGGATGTTTTTTGGACACGCTTCAAGAATGGGAAGAGCTTGAATACATTTTGTGGCCCTGCACACAGAGGGACATGAAGCAATCAGACCAAGGAAGCGCTGGATAGACAATGTTAAGAGTGACTTGCAACAGAAGGGATAGAGATGACTGAAGCGGCCAGGCTAGTTCAGAACCGACAACAGTGGAGTGAATTCATTCATCCCCATCGTTGCTGCTGAGCTGACGGACGGGGATTTAGTCGTAGTAGTTACTGTTAAAAGACAGGAAATTAAAAAATATATAAAATATAATTATTCTTTCCAAGCCATTGGGGATAGGCTGAGTGGTTGCTGAGCTGTCACAAGATAAGATGACGAACAACATTCAGGATCACATTATTACTATTATTCAGCGTTTGCAGATTCGGCATGTAATTCTAGCCTTGTTACCACCAGCATGCAAAGTGTGTGGGCCACCAGATAGTTTAGTTAGTGGGCAGGATTCAACGATGTGGAGACATGGTTTCTTTTTGTCTGCAGGAACATCTATCGTCAGGATAGTAAACTTTGATCCGCTCAATTCTTGTCCAGTTCGATAGCAGTTGAGAAGTGTCCAACTGCTACATGGCCAATTCCAATTAAATCCTGGTTGACAATCTGTAGGGTCGGAGGAGATGATATGGTGATTTATAGGAACATCTGTTGTCCACTCTTGGTGCCAGTGAGTTGGTAAGGAAAAGTGAAAGGCATCAGGAAAGTTTGACCATATTGGGTGTCTAGAAGAGCACCGCACTGTTGGTGGATAGAACAAATAGGAGTGAATTGTCAACACGATAAGAACATAAGAATTAGGAGTAGGCTCTACGGCCCCTCGAGCCTGCTCCACCATTCAATAAGATCATGGCTGATATTCAACCTCAACTACATTTTCCCGCCCGATCTCCATATCTCTTGATTCCCCTAGAGATCAAAAATCTATCTAACTCAGCCTTGAATATACTCAACGATTCAGCATCCACAGCCCTTTGGGGTAGAGAATTCCAAAGATTCACAATTTCTCCTCATCTCAGTCTTAAATAGCCAACCCCTTATCCTGAGACTATGCCCCCTAGGTCTAGACTCTCCAGCCTGGGGAAACAACGTCTCAGCATCTACCCTGCCATCCCCCTCAGAATCTTATATGTTTCAATGAGATCACCTTTCTTTCTTCTAAACTCCAGAGAGTATAGGCCCAATCTACTCAATCTCTCCTCATAGGACAACCCTCCCATCCCAAGAAGGGATATCATCACAAAGTCTATTCAATTATGCTACCACATCTGAACGACAAAGATGTGGAGGAGCCCTGTTGCAAAGGACAGGTAACCATGGGTGGTGAGTTGGCTGCAATGTGCCTGACATGGGATGCATAGTAGCATGCTGTTGAGTATCCACAAGCTTAGTGTGCAGTCAGCAAGCCCAGATAGGAGCACAATATTCCACTACTGAGTAGCAAAGTGCGAGAGCAGATGAGTGTACTCTTTTGATTTTGGGTGATTAAACAAATTGTAACTTAATAAAACTTTAAATAAAACTTAACAAATTAAATTAAAATTGTGTTGGCCGGGGTGATGATGCACTCCAGTCCCCGCGGCGCCCACCGGTTGCGGAAGGCCTCAAGCGTGCCGGCGGACACCACATGCTCCATCTCCAGGGCCACCTGGGCGCGAACATGGCCGCGGAAGAGAGGCAGGCAATCGGGCCAAATGACCCCCTCGACCGTCCGCTGCCTGGACCAGTTAATGGCCTTTTTGGCCAGGCCCAGGAGCAGTGCTACGAGGAGGTCTGCCGATCTGCCCGCTCCCCTCCGCACCGGGTGACCAAAGATCAGGAGCGTGGGACTGAAGTGCAGCCAAAAATCGAAGAACAGCCCCTTAAAATAATGGAAAAGGGGCTGCAACCTCTCACATTCCATATATACATGGAAAACGGACTCCTCCAGGCCGCAGAAAAGGCAGGTGGCCTGGGAGTCCGTGAACCTACTTAAAACCTTATTGCACGGGACTGCTCCATGCAACACCCTCCAGGCCAAGTCCCCAATAGATAAAGGGAGGACTCCCGCGTAGAGAGCCCTCCATTGGGGACCCTCACCTCCGCCGGACAGCAAGATGGTGCGTCAAGGCGTGTCTGGACGGCAGATGAGGGTGTGCAATAGCAGCAGCAGATGAGTGTACTCTTCTTGTGCACACTTAAAACAAATAAACTGTAACTAATATAACTTTAAATAAAACTTAACAAATTAAATTAAAATTGTTTTGGCTGGGGTGATGATGCACTCCAGTCCCCGCGGCGCCCACCGGTCGTGGAAGGCCTCAAGCGTGCCGGCGGACACCGTGTGCTCCATCTCCAGGGCCACCCAGGCGCGAACATAGCTGCGGAAAAGAGGCAGCAGTCGGGCCAAACGACCCCATCGACCGCCCGCTGCCTGGACCAGTTAATGGCCTTTTTGGCCAGGCCCAGGACCAGTCCTACGAGGAGGTCCTCCGACCTGCCCGCTCCCCTCCACACTGGGTGACCAAAGATAAGGAGCGTGGGACTGAAGTGCAGCCAAAAATCAAGGAGCAGCCCCTTCAAATAATGAAAGAGGGGCTGCAACCTCTCACATTCCATGTATACATGGAAAACGGACTCCTCCAGGTCACAGAAAAGGCAGGCGGCCTGGGAGTCCGTGAACCTATTTAAAACCATATTGCACGGGACTGCTCCATGCAACACCCTCCAGGCCAAGTCCCCAATAGATAAAGGGAAGACTCCCGCGTAGAGAGCCCTCCATTGGGGACCCCCGCCTCCTCTGGACAGCAAGATGGTGCGTCAAGGCGTGTCCGGACGGCAGATGAGGGTGTGCAATAGCAGCAGCAGATGAGTGTAAAGTAGAGCCAGCAAGTTTGGTGATTAGGGAATTTTAGGTTTTGACTATCTCAGCAGTTTTCAGTCGATTTTTTTTGTAGGTCTGCAGTTGACCGGTCAAGGATGATGCCCAAGTAGACTGAATGAGCATCATGTTTGAGGAGTTGACCACTTAAGGCGATAGTGAGTTCACGAGAGGCATTAGGACTGTGCAAATGAAAGACGGAGGAGGCAGTCTTTGTGGTACTTGGTTGAAGACACCATTTCAGGCACAACTCCGCCATAAGTTTCCAGGGTGGAAAAGTCATTCACTTGAGTAGCAAAGGCACTTTCATCAGCAGTAGATAAATTTCAGAGATCTGGTCGCAGCAGGTCATTTATGTACAGATTAAAAAGGAGTGGTGCTAGAACTAATACCTGAGGGAAGCCACTGATATGTTATCTCTAGCAGCAGTAGCAGATGAGCGACAGCACAATGCACCACCAGGTTGTCATGCTGATTGTGTGAGAGTGGCTGCATCAGAGAATCTGGGGCCCTGGATGAAATCATGCTGCCCGCTGCTTTAGAAAATCGCTGTCCAAAACCACCACTGAGAAGTACATCTCCCCTTTAAGGGGCTGCAGGCTGCCTTTAAGTAGCAGCCAAGCTGCCAGATTTCTTGCCATTTCATTCAGCCAGCTGCCTTTAGTGAGCATTAATTATAATTGTCTGTAATTTCATCATTTTTAAAAGTACGCATGAAAAGACTCCCTCTGTAAGAAGGAATTTATCATTTTTTAAGCTATATGTGTAGTGCTTGATTATTGACACCAGGTGGAACTACAGAGCAACACCGCAGACATGTTACTTTGCTGTAGTTCCTGATTCATCCCACTGAGTGGCCCTGTGCAAAAACAAAACGAAACTACTGAAGCAGCAACCTGAATAACCAGAAAGGGGAAGAAAGCAGTTCAAGAGCTGACATGGGCACATGAAAGATCAAATGTGCTGAACTAATTCACTTGAATTCTTTGAGGATGCAAGAGTCAGTAGATGATGCTCAGATAATAGATACATGTCTTGAACTATATACTGTAATGCTGTGAACTTGGTACAGAAATTATGCCAGTAACAGTGTAAATTCATTGTCAAGCTTGTAATAATATAATGCTGAATTGTAGATTGGCGTCCTTATACTGCTGCTGGCCAAATCCACAGAAAATGGATTCCACACAATACCCCAGAGATTAATGCCGCATCATATGTCACAAAGTCATGCTGAAACCAATGTACTTATTGGCATGAGTCAGACCTGTCTCCAGACAGTAAATTCAAGCCAGTGCGTAGATTTCAGTGAATGGGTCTGGGTGAAAAAGGCAACATACACTAGACACTATTCAACTGCTACTGTGTTTGCACCTGGGAATATACAATAGTTTTCAGAGTTTTGTGGGGAATGAAAGCAGCACCACTACGGCCTGCCCAAGTGAGGCAGTATTGTTTAATACATCTCACTAGCACCGATACCCCTCTGGCAACTATGGTATAACAGCAGTGTTCGGAAACATGTGGTTACTTGCAAGAGAACTGTGTCTAATGTCGAGGCAGATGGAATCCAAGATGAGGTTGTAAATTGGATTATTAATTGGCATGGTAATAGGAAACAGGAGTATAGTTACCAATTGCAATAGCTGTAATTAGCTGTGACCAATGAAGTCTCCCAGGAATCTTTGCTGAGATGCTGCTGTTCATGATATAATGGCCTAAACTGTAAATGGATGTCTACATTAATGGATGCCACAAATTTGTGTGGCAAGCATGATGTTCTAAGGAGATAAATCAACTATTAACCAATAATACCACTTTTTGAGTACAAAACGTGTAGTAATAAAACATATTTGAAGTGAGGACTAATGCCCCTAAGTATGAGAAATACTTAATCATAAATCTGCAATATCTTTTTTTGTTACATATCAAAGTGTTATCATTTAATTGGCAACGGCAGCATGAAATTGAGCCAAACAGAACAGAAAGTGCCATGTTTGTTTCTCAGTCCGTGTTGACTTAGCTCATCGCAAACCAACCGGCAGTAGCAGTACTATAATTAGCCTCAGTGTTCCTGAGTTATGGAAGTAAAAATCAGCCAAAGTTCTTGTTTCTGCTCCCTATCCAGTGACCCCTGCTGGAAAGTGGATTTGTAAACATCAGATGAGGGTGGGATTAGGCTCTGTCGGCTAAGATGTCCCCTCAAGGTCAAATATCCTGCTGATACTCATTGTCACGGCTCACACATGAAGAATGCCCTGTTGCTCGAGGTACTAGAGCAGGGGTATCAAATATACAGCCCGCGGGCTGGATCCGGCCCGCAATACAGTTTCATGCGGCCCGCGGGGCCATATGTTTGACACCACTGGTCTCGGGCCACCAGAATCCAGCAGGGTGTCAGTGAAACACTGCAACCAGAAAGCAAAACTACTTCTTCCACAAGGAAATCACTTTGAAGGGGTGACAGGCAAAGTGTGCTTGATCATAATTCTGGCTGTGGCATGAGGTTTGTTGTACCTGTGCTCTGTTTTGTCTGCAGTTGGAAAATGGGTGTCATGAGCCATGGCTGTATCAGGTAGCCTTGGTTTCTGGGGAACCGACTTCCACTCTGCATTACTCTTCAAGTAGGGCCTGCAAAGATGAAGGCATCGCAAGAGTTATCTGGAAGCAAAGAAAGAAATAACTTGCATTTATACAGCAGCTTTCACAACCTCAGGACGTACCAATGCACTCTACAGCCAATTAAGTACTTTTGAAGTGTAGCCACTGTTGTAATGTAGGGAAAGCAGTGATTAACATTTTTTGCAGGGCTACCGGGAAAGAGCGGGGGAGTGGGACTAGCTGAAGTGCTCTTGCAGAGAGCCGGCATAGGCTCGACAGGCCGAATGGCCTCCTTCTGTGCTGTAACCATTCCATGATTCTATGATTAATCTGCATGATTCTTTGCAATGGTCACACTAAGATTTAAAAAACTGGCTCCAGTCGATGGCCTTCTGACTAGAAGCCAGCAGTTCTGTGTTGCTACTGTTAGTGGCAAAAGTAATAATGTTGGCCTTGCAAAATAATGCAAATATGACCTTGACCTGCCTGGACAGCAAACTGGCTGACACTGCAATTGCCCTCGGTGCTAGTCTGGAAGTAGACCGGTTCATAAAAATTAGGTGCCGTGCTGACTTTGACAATGACAAGCAGTGGCAGCATCTCCCTGCTAAACCTCAGGGTCCTTAAGCACATTGCTACAGTTGTTACTGGGAAACTGTGCCGAGTAGTAGAGTGGCGGGCTTCAGTGGTGCACCTCGCCTGCCACCCGAGTTCAAGGGCCGTCTTTTCCTGCTCTTGTTGATTCACCTCTGCCGAGCCCGATGAGCACTGAATGCACACTTCAAAATGAGCAAAAACCTAAAATGTGGAAAGAGAAATTTGCAGCTGCTCACCTTTAAACAAAGACTCAAACTTTCAGAGTGCAGCCAATCATTAGTACTGCAATATGGGGCACTTCATTACTCAGTGCCTGATCTGTTAAATCTAATGGTCTACCACATCCACCGCACTGACACTCAACCAACATAGTCTTAAAACACCAATTTTGTAATGGGCAGTAAGCAAGCACTGCACCGCACTCCAACATTGCTGGCTACTATTGCACATATTTTCACTGTAACAAAGTTTAAGACCTGCAGGAATTTCCGGGCTCTTGCGTATTATACTTAAAGTGACAGTAATAAATATTCCAAAGATGGAAATTATAATCTATTCAACTACTTTATAGAGGTAGCTGGAGCAAGGTAAATCATCCACAACATGCATTTAGAAAATGATGACCCAAAGGGCACTGCACATTTGCCAGAAGATTCCAGACAGCATCATGACAGGAATACTAACACTGATAAGAAGCTGTTTACACTGAAGGGAATTTGTTATCAATTATAAGCGACTACAAGAGGCCTGAGTCGCCATTGCTGGTGTGTTAGGATTGTCAACCCTCCTGGATTGTCCTGGAGGCTGCAGGAATTAAAGATTAATCTCCGGGGCACTGCTGCAAACAAACCAGGAGAAAAATCATAGGGGCATTCAAAAAAGAGCGGTTTTTTTTTCATTTTCTTTGAACACTTTAATGTATTAGTTGTAAATACATTGGTGATGGGGGGGTGGGGGTGGGGGTGGGGGTGAATTGGCTATTTGACTGGGTGGGGTTGTTGGAGGTGGGAGGTCATGTGATGAAACCTCCAGGAATATGTCCAACCAGAGTTGGCCACCCCATGGTTGGTGTCAGTCACTGCATAGCCATCAGAAGCAGGGACCCTGGTCAATTATTCTCCCCTCAGTGAATGAAGATTGTTGAGACCATTTAAAATCATTCCTGCCACCCGACAAGCATTCGTTTAAATCAGGCATCATACCTGGGATCTTCCTAGCTTAGTGCCATTTACCATAGAGCCATTGGAGAGGCAGAGTTCTTTAATATGCTGTCACCCATGCAAATGCCCTGTGCCTTTGCAGTACCATAAAATGACATTTGACTATTTTATTCAGAGTTGCAAAGTGCATTCTGTACAGCCCTATAAATATATAAAAGGCAATTATTTTCGCCTTTCAATGCTGAAAGTGGTACGGTCCAACAGGCACCTACAGCCCTCCAGTACTTCATCCAAGCGGTAACTGATCATGTGTGAGTTGATAGGCATAGCAGAGCTGATCCTGCCGAAAAGGCTTGTATTTATATAGTGCCTTTCACAACCTCAGGATGTCCCAAAGTATTTACAGTTGATTAAGTATTTTTGAAGTATATTCACTGTTGTAATGTAAGAAATAGGTGGAGTGGGAATTGAACCCACCACCTTCTGCTGCAGAGATGAGAGTGCTACTACTGAGCCACAGCTAACTCAGTTTGCCTGAGTTTGATACATACATCCAGCAGGGGTCACCAGGTAGCAATCCTGTCTAAATTTTCTCCCCCTTACCTAGTAAGTACTGAGAATAATTTTAGTGTCCTCAATTTCAATATTTCTGCGATGCTTCTGTGTAAGTATGGCAGAGATTTGTAGGGATGGTAAAAAGGAAATAGTTTCACATAGTACATCAAAGATTCAGAATCCATTTCTCCTTAGTATGGTAGGAAAAATGTTGAACTACAGGGAAAGCGCACGGCAATGAGGTTTTTTTGAAACCTGTCCCAGTAAGTTTTATTATAACAAATGATAATTATATTTATGGACCTGAAGTTCTGTACTTCTCTGTAGAGTATTATACAGAAGTACAGAACTAAAGATTGATAACATTTCAAACACCATCGCCTCAGGCGCTACAGTAACATTACCTTTTGGATGAGGGAGGTGACAAAGAACAATTAATATTTGCAACATGGTAAAATGCATTTACATCACAAAACACAAAGCAAACAGATTTTTGCAATGGCTCATATTTAATAGTATTCAGCTCAGAGTAACTTTATGAACAGCAAAATGACCCCGGTTGCTTAATTATTAATTATAATGTCCTACACCTGTCTTAGGCTTTTCTGGGAAAGCACACCAACTACAATTGATTTATCAGTACAGTAAATTAAATGGCCTTTTAATATGTTCCAGATCATAACTATTCAGAACCGTACCTTTGTCTTTGTCCCATGTGGCGCCTATTTTTGTTGCACAGCAGGAGCTGTGTGCAATTGTGTAACAATGGAAGCTGTGTATAATTGTTAATAGTAATTAAATTATTCGTCAGCTATTTTCAATTGGGCTGTGATGTTCACAGCCAAGAAGTGTTGTCTCTAGAATTTGAAATCCCAGTTGCCATGCACTATTATGTGAATCATCTTTTACTTCAGTGGTGCCATCTTCAGTTTCGAACAATTTGAGAATACTCCTTAGCTTTGCAGGCTTCACTGACCAGTTCATTTTCTATGTGATGATTTTATAATGCTCTGTTCTTACTATGATCCTGTCATAGTTTAAATAAAATGGGCCTATATTCTCTTGAATTTGGAAGAATGAGAGGTGATCTCATTGAAACGTATAAAATTCTTAGAGGGCTGGACATGGTAGATGCTGAGAGGCTGTTTCCCCTGGCTGGAGAGTTTAGAACTAGGGGTCACAGTCTCAGGATAAGGGGTCGGCCATTTAGGACTGTGATGAGGAGAAATTTCTTCACTCAGAAGGTTTTGATTCTTTGGAATTCTCTACCCCAGAGGGCTGTGGATGCTCAGTCGATGAGGATATTCAAGATTGAGATCGATAGATTTTTGGGAACTAAGGCAATCAAGGGATTTGGGGATAGGGCGGGAAAATGGAGTTGATGTAGAAGTTCAGCCATGATCTTATTGAATGGCGGCGCAGGCTCGAGGGGCTGTATGGCCTACTCCTGCTCCTATTTCTTATGTTCTCTCACTACATCATGGAATTTCTTTCCCCATGTTCAAAGTATCTTCTCAGGATTTCCCACTGCATTACAGAGCTGCGAGGTGTTAGCCCTCTCAACGTGGAAGTACATCTATGTACTGTTGTAAAAGTGTTGCAACTTTTTAAGTGGACGCGATTGCTGCCAATGAAATAAAGTAGTTGCACATGTGCAGTTCCAGTGGTTTTTTGGTTGTTCGCTAACTGAAAAGAAAATATTGTCGCCATCACAAGGAAAACAGTTCCAACAATTAACTGAATATATCAAACTAGCTTTTATCGACACTAGACGGTGAATCAGTTTTATTTTAATTGTGCTTTAGATGCAACCATGCGCCTTTAAATAACCTCCACAGCCAACAATGTTGATTTAAAAAAAACAACACCAAAAAAATGTACACTATCCCTTCTTGCCGGACTGCCCACAGATTGGTGAGAGAGAAAGGAGGGGAGGGGGTGCGGAAAAGAGATCGCTGCTGCCGAACTGAGCCGCGTCAGGAGAAGAAAATAAAAATTAAAAGTTGAATTTGTGTTTCTATCCGCTTATGAAAGTTAACATATATATATGCGCTGCCGAGTTGAGCCGCATCAGGAAAAGAAAATTTTATCGGCTTATGAAAGTTAACATTTATGCGCAGAATGCTTCTGCGCAACTTCCGGTTCATTGGCAGCAGTCACTCTGCTTTTGAATACATCCTCCACATTTAAATTGCATCAAACATGTTCTAGAACTGAGCTTCTAGAACGCTCCATTGCTATATCAGACCATGCTGAGGTCATCTCCGCCTAGTGAGTCCAATCTGAAGCTCGAGTGTACTGGCTGAATTTTGTTGCTTCATTTATATTACAGCAACTGCTGAAAGCAGCTCTGACTGGTGGCAGTGCTGTAATGTAAATAAAACATTCAGTTCTGATGAACGGTTGCGTCCTAAAAAATGACCTATCTTTTTCTGTCAAATGGTGCTTTACCTGCTGTGCATTTCCAGCACTTTCTATTTTTGTTACATTAATTCGTTTACAATACAACAATGCCCTTTATATTAAAATACAAAATAAAATTAAAAACATTAATTACTGCGGCTAACCGTAGAGCCAAAATTGTGAGTTATTACACCTGTTGGCAGAAAAAATGATTAATACCGTAACTGATGAGTGATGTGAGGTGTTGTAGTAATGGGATAAGGATTTAATCTGAATTGTCCTCCTGAATGGCACAGTAGTGAAATCCGTTCATCACATTTGGAGTTCATTTGCATATTACTTTCGGTCAGCTGGCAGTATGTGTGTGAGAGCCTGTCAATGCTCTCAGCCTGATACTAAAGACTGAGGAGATCCCCAGGGGATTAAAATGACAGGTTGGTAAGTGCTTCCAACTAATCCATCCAGATTGCTTGTCATCAGAAGGAGGGGAGCTAACTTGTGTCTCCCCGATATCCTCCCACTCCATAAGCATTCTGACATTGTCATCTGATTGCAGGAGGTATAGTGCTGTCATTAGGGCCATGTCAAGGAGACACATGGCTCCCTTGTGAATTCTAAGAAAAAAGACAATCACACAAGATTCAAAGAACCTCTGCAACCCCCTCTGGTGCACATCCGGCCTGTTTTGCACCAGCTCCCTGCCTCCTGCTCTGTAAAATGAGCTGTTTATGGAACCACTCAGATCTCAGACAATGGGGAAGGAAAACAGATAATGGAAACAGTAATCGTGCGGATGCCATGGTATAAAAAGAATAAGAATAAAGGTAACAAAAGAAGTAAAAGAATTTAAAAAACAGGAAAAAAGGAATAAAAGGAAATTGAAATAAAGAATTAGGCAATTGCAAAAAAGTTAGAAAAAAATGAAAGAAAACACCTTTAAAAGGAAAACATTCAGTATTTAAAACAACTCTACTAAATTGACTTGCAAAATCGCAAACTATACTGATTTATATAATTCCTGTTTTTACAAAGTTTCTTAAAATAGACTGATGCTAATTTACCCTAGTATGATATAATGATATCATTTTTGGTAAAAGACGAGAATAGCATTCTTTACTCTTCAAAAAAGCTAGCAAATTAATATCCTAACAATACACAAGACTGGAGCAGACCAACAGTAGCACTGCCCCATTGGCACTGTCTTCTCTCTTATGGTGCCCAGCATAAGACCCTGTTTATATGTACGTGTTCATACTTCCTAAAACACACAAGTGTATTTAGGTGACATATAGCTTGATATTAATGTGATATGGAGAACTTGAGCTGCAAAATGAACTCAAAAACCCTAGCATGGGTCAAACCCATGCTTGTTAGTTGTCAAATGAACAGTTAGTGACTATCCATCTTGGAGGGGAGATAAATGGAGTCTCTTTGGGGTCAAGGTGGCTCCAAGATGACATGCCTGGCAATGGAAGTTCAAAGCCAAGTGAACCGTATGTGGCAGACTTACTAATCTTATATAAAAACAGAAAATGCTGGAAACACTCAGCAGGTCAGGCAGCATCTGTGGAGAGAGAAACAGAGTTAATGTTTCAGGTCGATGAAAGGACAGTGGGTCAGTGCGGTGGTCACCCTATTGGTGTGAGCACCCCTTAGTTGTCCAGTCATTGGCGTTGAACCCATGTAAAATGGATGTAAGCAGCTGAACTGTCTGGAAATTCCTGTTCAGCCTTTAAAAATACAGTTCAGCCTGCATTCTTCAGCTGTCACTTCACTCTCAAATAACTTCACTGCACGTCTTAGTAATATTCTTATTATACTTTTACAGAATAATGGCCACCATCTGTACCCAGAAGGCAGCAGGGCAAGGCCACATCCAGGAGAAGAAAATAAAACATTAATGATGCAGACCTGCAAGCCCTCCTCGAGGAATTTGAAGGCAGCAGGCATAGATTCCTGGGTGTGGGTGTCACGGAGCCTGCCAGGAATATAACTCGTGCTACCTGGAGGGAGATGGCAGAAGCACTGAGTGCCAACTCCCTGACTCTGTGAGAGGCAGCCAGATTCAGTGCAGGTCTTTGCAGAATGAAATGCAATGGGAAAAATGGTCCGAAAAGCATTTCCAAGCTGCAGAAGTCACTGTACAAAGTTTCCAGACCCTTCAAACTCACAAACTTCTCACTTCCACCTCAATCAGGTGACTCTAGCTGCTAATGTGCTTCATAAATCTAAGTCTAACCTATCCAGAATGCATTAACAGTACAAACATAGTGCTAAGGATAGGGAAGGAGAGGAATTTCTGATATGTGTACAGGTGAACTTTCTCGATCAATATGTCTCCAGTCCAACAAGGAAGGACACGGTTTTGGATCCGGGAAATGAAGTAGGGTAAGTCGAGTGTGTTACAGTAGGAGATCATCTAGCTAACAGTGACCACAACGTAATTCGGTTCAAAGTAATTACGGAAAGAGACCAGAATAAATTGAAGGTAAAAATGCTCAACCGGGGAAAGGCGAATTTCAGTGATTTAAGAAGGGTCCAGCACAGTTGGATTCGAAAAGGTGATTGCAGGATAAAGCAGTAACAGAGCAATGCTAAGTATTCAGGGAAGAGATAGCTCAGGTACAAACTAGGCATATTCCTTTGAAGTGAAAAGGTAGAGCATCCAAAGCTAATGCGCCATGGATGACAAAGGAAATAAAAGTTAAAGGGAGGCTTATGACAAATGTCAGGAGCAAGATTCAGTTAATAACCAGGAAGATTATGGAAAGTACAGGAGAGAATTGAAAAATACGGGAGGCATAGAGCGGTTACAAGAAAAGATTAGCGAGCAACATAGAATTGAACCCTAAAACATTTTATAAAGTTATAGGCCACGAAATTGGGAGCTTTAGCGTTGTCCGTTAAGACCGGTTTTGCTGAAAAATGGCAGCCACCTCGCTTTTGCCTGCTTCCGGCACAGAGCGTGGCGGCTACCATTTTGGGTAGGTTGGCGTTGACGTAATAAAGACTCACTACGCACTTGAACATAAAGCAAGGCTTTAATCAACTTGTAACAAAACATGGAGGTCTAGTTAGCAGTCACTAGCTTCCTGTTTCCAGATTGTCTCTGCCCAAGGTGGGCCCATGCCTGAGTATTTATACTCCCTGGACGGCGCCCCAGCTGGCCACCCAGTAGTACTTCCGGAGTTGTTACTTGCGATTTATGACATTCTTCCTCCCTAAAAGGTTTGGAAGTCCAGTCTTCCTTTAACGGACTAGGCGGACCAGAAATAGCCGCAGACGTTTAGCTCTCTGCTTGTGACTGGAAGGCACGTCTCCGTGTCCTGGTCCCTGGGTCGCTTGGCCCGTACCGGTAAGTCAGTAGAGTCCGCGTCATCTTGATCATCCTGTGGAGGACTGGGAATATCATGACTCCGGGTGCGGGTCCCCACAGGTGCTGAGCTGGCCTCATCCCGGGTCGTGGCTGGAGATTGTCCGGCGTCCTGGTTTCGGGTGGCCATCCTACGGGGAGCGTCCAGCTCCCCGAGTTGATCCAGTAGCGTTGCCGGCAGATCCCCCGATGTCCCAGGCGGGGCGTCATTTTCATAGGGGTGCGGAGTGTTGATATCATTGTCGGGGGATCCTTCATCATTCGGGCCCGTGTGACCGGTTGGGCAGGGAGCCAGATCTCGGAGCGAGACGGTGGTCTCCCGGCCATCAGGGTACCGTACGTGCACATACGTGGGGTTTACCTCCGTTAACTCCACCTCGTCAACGAGAGGGTCGTTTTTGGCAGACCGGACGAACCTTCGGAGTAGCACCGGGCCTGGAGCCACCAACCATGACGGTAGAGACGTCCCATGTGTAGAGCGACGCCGGAATTTGAAGAATCGCTCATGAGGCGTGACATTAGTAGATGTGGAGAGAAGAGACCTGATAGAGTGTAACGCGTCGGGGAGCACCGTTTCCCACTGCTGGTCCGGCAGGTTGCGTGACCTTAGTGCCAGACGGACAGCGTTCCAGATGATGGCATTGTATCGTTCAACCTGTCCGTTACCGATTGGGTGATATGGTGTCGTCTTACTTGAGGCGATTCCCCGTTGGGAGAGATAACTTTTAAGTTCACTCGACATAAAGGAGGGACCCCGATCAGTGTGGATAAAATTGGCCGTCCCGCAAAGGGAAAAGACCTGATCGAGGCATTTAATTACCGTAGAGGTAAGCATATTAGGGCAGGGGAAGGCGAAGGGAAAGCGTGAATACTCGTCCACCATCGTAAGTAGGTAGGTGTTCCTTGTCGACGAAGGCAATGGCCCTTTAAAGTCTATGCTGAGCCTCTGCATAGGCTGCATTGCATGTATGAGTAAGCCATCTGATGGGCGAAAGAATTGTGGTTTCAATTCTGCACAAATCCTACAGGAGGAGCATGTTTTCTTTACGTCCTCGGTTGAAAATGGTAGATTTTTGGAGCGCACAAAGTGCAACATGCGGGTCACACCAGGATGGCATAAGTCCATATGCAAATCCGCCAGAGTCGACGTTGACATTGAGGAGCAAAATGCCCGTGTGAAGGTATCTGGGGCCACGTTCTGTTTGCCGGGTCGGTAACAGATAGTATATCCAAAGGCAGCCAGCTCCATCCTCCAGAGTTGAATTTTATTATTTTTGATTTTCGTGCGCCTCCGGTTATCCAACATGAAGGCCACAGAGCGCTGGTCAGTTATAAGCGTAAAATGACGCCGAGCAAGAAAATGACCCCATTGGCGTACAGCCTCGATGATGGCCGTAGCCTCCTTCTCGACGGGGGGGGGTAATGGAGCTCGCTACCCTGCAAGGTTCTGGATAGGAATGCCACGGGTCGGCCACCTTGATTCAAGGTAGCGGAGATCGCCACCTCCGATGCATCGCATTCGACCACAAAAGGAAGATTTTCGTCAATGGAGCGAAGCGTGGCTTTCTCCAGCTGTCGTTTGAGGAGGTTGAAGGCAGAAATAGCCGTAGCTTCCAATGGAAAAGACTTCGCATGGAGCAGGGGCTGTATTTTATCGGAGAAGTGTGGTATCCATTTTGCGTAATAAGCAAACATGCCAAGTGCCCGACGAAGAGAGCCGAGGTTCGTCGGGGGAGGGAGCTCCTGAAGTGGACGAAGTCGCTCTGGGTCCGGTTTAATAACACCGTTGCCCACCCAGTAGCCAAGAATGTTCACCGATGGCACCGACTTCACCGATTTGGATTCGTTTAACGTTAAGTGGCGACGGCGGAGTACGTCAAAAAATCTCTGAAGATTGGCGTCATGCTCCTTTTGATCATGGCCGGCAATAGTGATATTGTCTAAATACGGAAAGGTATCCGTCAAGTTCTCTTGCCGGACTAGGCCATCCATGGCCCGTTGGAAGACGGCCACCCCATTGGTGACCCCGAATGGAAGGCGGCGAAACTGGAAAAGCCGACCATTGGCCTCAAAGGCCGTATACTTCTTGTCGGAGTCTTGCAGTGGCACCTGATGGTACGCGCTTTTTAAATCGAAGGTCGAGAATACCTTGTATTTGGCAAGGTTGTTGACCATGTCATCTATGCGTGGCAGCGGGTAGGCATCCAGATCGGTATATAGATTAATAGTCTGCGAATAATCGATACACAGACGTTTTTTATGTTGTTTTAAGGGATTCCTCACGATGACGACCTGAGCCCGCCAGGGAGATGAACATGGCTCGATAATACCGTCGACTAAAAGGCGAGAGATTTCCGCCTCAATAAACGCTCGATCATCTTGGCTAAAGCGCCGCGATTTGGTGGCTATGGGTTTACAGCGGGGGGGAAGATTGGCAAACAGGGAGGGTTCACCGAGTAAGGCCGCCGAGAGTGCACAAAACGGCACCTTAGAAATGGTAAGCTCCGGCCTTGACCCTCCAAACTCAAAAGTGATCTTCTTGTGCTGCTTCTGGAAGTCCTGTCCCAGAAGCACATCGCTGCATAAGTTTGCGAGTACTCCGAGCCGGGTGGAGAGATACGTGCGGCCGTTGAGGATGAGGTTGACCAGACAGAAGCCAGAAGAATTGGTGGTCAGAGTCGTCAGAGCCATTGCAATCTCCCTGTCCGAGGGATAAATGTGCAGTTTTAACCTGTTGACAGCCCGCTTACTAATGAAGCTGTCAGAGCTGCAGGAGTCGATTAGCGCGCTTAGAGTGTGCCCATTTACTCAAACCTTCGTGGCTGCATGGGACAAACTTTGGGGAAAAACAGCCGTGATGGGAGGAGGGGCAATTTTCCCTTCAGCAACTGTAGCCTTAACAGTAGTTCTTGGGGGAGGAGCAGCTCCATAGATAGCAGCTGTGAAGCTAACAGGAGCTCTCGACCGGTATACTTTAGAGGAGCGGCCTTTCTTGTTAGCAAAGGCCCGTGACTGGCATACCTTGGAAAAGTGTCCTTTCTTGCTGCAATGATTGCAGGTCACATTACGAGCCGGGCAAAATTTTCTGTGATGGCACGCCCCTCCACAAAAGAAACACTTTCTTCCTGATTGCCAGGATGCTGCTAGGGCGGGGTCGTCATCAGCGAAGGCCTCTAGGGTAGGGTCGTCGTCTGTTAGAGTAGAGTCAACATCAGTGGGGGCATCCGCCCGAGACCTACCGAAAGACTCATTAAAGGAGATAGCCGCCGCCCGTGCACGTGGTGGGAGATAAGTGTCTGCATTTTTCTTGGCCAAGTCCAAGGAACACGCCTGGTCATAAGCAGCCCGTAAATTGAGGGTTTTATTTTCCAGCAGGCGCTGACGTATAAAAGGGGACGCGATTCCATTGATAAAGGAATCGCGGATTAGTTCCTCTTGATACTGTTCAGCTGAAACTGCTTTAAGGTTACAATCCTTGCTGAGCCTGCGAAGTTTCTGGAGAAATTCATCGAGTGATTCCCCAGGCTGCTGCCGAGTTGTGGCCAGTAGGTGTCGAGCAAAGATTTCATTTGGGGACTTGACATATAGCTGCTGTAAGATTTCGATAGCAGTGTCATAGTCTATACAGTCCTCAATATAATCATACACATGAGGAGACACGTAGTTGATAAGCATTCGTAACTTATTAGGGACATCCGCCCCACATTCTTCAAGAAAGTTGCTAAAGGTACGAAACCAATGCTTCCATACCTTTGCTGCCGCAGGTGCATTCGGGTCCAGGTCGAGACGAGCGGGTCTAAGGAGTTTTTCCATGATGGATCAGTTTCTTGCCCAAGTTCCCTTCTGTGGTTCGAGTTGCAGCTGGTTGTTCCGAATCACCCAAAGCGTGGAGACGATATCAAGTTGATTAAATTGATGTAATAAAGACTCACTACGCACTTGAACATAAAGCAAGGCTTTAATCAACTTGTAACAAAACATGGAGGTCTAGTTAGCAGTCACTAGCTTCCTGTTTCCAGATTGTCTCTGCCCAAGGTGGGCCCATGCCTGAGTATTTATACTCCCTGGACGGCGCCCCAGCTGGCCACCCAGTAGTACTTCCTGAGTTGTTACTTGCGATTTATGACAGGCGTCACTGCCATTGCCTGCTCTCGTCCCCCCCCACATTTAAATGATGCAGATCGTCACATCAATCGCCGTGTAATGCCTGAATTGACACATGATCTGTGATTTTCGACGTCCCCACTCTTCATCCTGCCCTCTCCAAAGCATGCACAGAAGAACGTGCAGTACAACAGAGACGCTGCTAGCGCTTCTTAAAGAGACACACACATCTTTCAGGTAGGTTTAGATTTTTGCTTTTGGACTTTTTTTTTACATTTTACTGGAGCAGTGGCTTGGTGCAATACAATTAAAAAGTTGTTGAAGTGTGCAGGGAGTGCTGCTGGACGTTTGCAAGGCTTTGGCTGTTAAAGGAAGACCTCTGAGAACACCACTTGCTCCCAGTCCTGGGGGCTATAGTTTCAGTCCCCCTTGGGCTGCAACATCACATGGAGATGGAGCAGAGGCAGCAAAGGGGACAAGCTGCTCGCAGAGGGAAGAGGAAGAAGCAGAAGAGGAAGAAGCAGAAGAGGAGGAAGCAGAAGAGGAGGCAGCAGAAGGATGGAGTGAACCCAGACAGCCCCTTTCTGGCCGGGATATCTGGAATCGAATCATCCGCCTGCGGTACCAGTGACCACAACCCCAATTCCCCTTTCAACATTTGTCCCACTCCTTACCTCCCCTCTGTTACTGACCATCACAGCATCCTCTTGGGAACAATGCTGAAATAAAAGCCACCACAAAGCAAACTATCCAATCCAACTTTATCCATTTATGCATCCAATATTACATCAAAACATCAACTAATCATCATCAACTAATCATTCCCTTAGTGACTGTCTTGTATGTGCCTTTGCCTATCCTAGTGATGTCATGCAGTGTTATCCCAGTGGCTGCAGCATGGCTGGTGGAAGGCTGCTGACTTTCAGTGGGGGACACTGCAAATGGCCTTGCAGGCCAACCTCAAGGAGCTGGTGGCTGGGAGTGTGAAATCGAGTAATGGTGTTTCTTCTTCTTCTTCTTCTTCTTCCAATGGCTGAGCAGGCTGGATTTCTTGGGTGTCTGAAATGAGGAAGGCACAAAGGTAGGGTTGTGGTGAGGGGATAGGGGTAAAGCAAGAGGTGCTGCTTACACCATGTGCAGCTTGTAAATCAGAAGAGATTGTGGGATGAGGGGGAAGTGGGATGTAAGAAAGAGGATAACATATGAGGATACCGGCATCTTGTATTCTTTCAGTCCCGCCGCTGGCCAAGGGCTCAGCCATGCCCCTGCCAAGAATGGCCAGCACCGTCTCCTCCAGGGGGTGAGGTGAAGCTAGGAATGTAAGGTATGCCTCATGTTTGGTAGAGATTGTTGGTAGGTGAGTGATGGGGGTGAGGGTGAGGCTAGTGGTGAAGTTGGTGGGAGACATCTTTTCAAGATACACACACTGACCTTAACCACTCATCTGAGGTCATGAAATGTCTTTGGACACTGGAGCCAGGTCCTGGGGGTGACACTGCTGGCAGTGACCGCCTCAGCGATCTGGTCCCGCATCCTTATTTCTGGAGGGCCTCCAGGCCCCCTGTGGGCAGAGGACCGCTCTTCCATGTTGACCCCCTGCACAAAGCTGGAGTGCTGCGTCTGAGACTTTGGGTGTCCAAATGCACTTTTAGCATTTGTTATGTGCAGAAGGCAGTTCAGTTTCAAGAACTGCAGACTGCCTAGTTCTGAAGGATTTAAAAAAAAAATTATGTGCAGAAGATAGCTCAGCTTTCAGAGCTGCAGACTGCCTAGTGCTGAAGGATTTTTAATTTTTTTATGTGCAGAAGGAAGCTTAGCTTTAAGAGCTGAAGATTGCCTTGAAAAGAAGCAGGCTAGCTTTAAGCTTTAAGTAAAGCTAGCCTCGCTCCAGCGACGCGAACTTCAAGCCCCTTGCTGTGCACACAGCCTGTCAGCAGCACGTTCATCGCTAGGCTGTGCACTCCTATCGTGTTAATTAGTAGGCAGCATCAAATTGACGTGCTGCCTGTGCTATCTCGCATCGCGGTGCCTGTGTCCTTTTTTCGTCGTTATGGAATTTCACCCTCATAAAGTGTAAAAGGTTCGCTGGGGAAAAATTTGGGCCTATTAATGGAGATCTTCATGTAGAGGCAGAGAACTTGGCTAAAGTATTAAATGAGTACTTTGCATCTGTCTTCACAAAGGAAGTGGATGATGTGAAGGTTACACCAAAAGAGGAAAAGGAAGTTATGGACAGGGTAATAATAGATAGAGAAGATGTACTAAAAAGATTAGCATTACTGAAAGTTGGTAAGTCACCTGGTATGGATGGAATGCATCCGAGGTTGCTGAAAGAAGCAACAGTAGAAATAGCAGAGGCATTGGTCACAATCTTTCAATCCTCATTGGATACAGGACTAGCACCAGATGACTGGAGGGCTGCTAATGCTATACCACTATTCATGAAAGGGGAGAGGGATAAACCAGGAAACTACAGGCCAGCCAGCCTAACATCGATGGTGGGGAAGTTATTGGAAACCATTATCAGAGACAAAATAAACTTTAATGTGTAAAGGTATGGGTTAATTAAGGAGAGCCAGCATGGATTTGTTTCAGGCAAATTGTATCTGACTAATTTGATTGAATTCTTTGATGAAGTATCAGAGAAGGTTAATCAAGGTAGTGCAGTAGATGTTGTATATATGGACTTTCAGAAGGCATTCAACAAAGTGCCACACAGGAGGTTTGTTAAGAAGATGGAAGCCCGTGGAATTAAGGGAAAAGTGGTGGTATGGATACAGAATTGGCTCAGTGATAGGAAACAGAGGGTGGTGGTGGATGGATGTTTTTCAGACTGGGAGGTGATTTGCAGTTGTGTTGTGGGTCCATTACTCTTTTTAATTTTTATAAATGACCTAGTCTTGGGTATAGGGAACAGCAATATAAAGTTTGCAGATGATAAGAAACTTGACAACATAGTAGATCGTGATTAGGATAGTTGTAGACTTCAGGATGACATCGACAGGATGGTGAAATAGGCAGAAGCCTGACAGATGGCTTTCAATGTGGAGAAATGTGAAGTGATGCACTTTCGGAGGACTAATATGGAAAGACAGCATACTATAAATGGCACGATTTTGAAACATGCAGATGAGTAAAGAGACCTTGGTGTCCATATACACAAATCCTTAAAGGTGGCAGGGCAAGTTGATAAAGTGGTTAAAAAAGCATTTGGGTTATTTGGGTTTATAAATAGAGGCATAGAATATACAAGCAAAGAGATTATGCTAGAAATTTATAAATCACTGGTTAGGCCTCAGCTGGAGTATTGTGGACAATTCTAGGCGCCACACTTCAGGAAAGATGTAAAGGCCTTAGAAAGGGTACAGAGGAGGTTTACCAGGATAACAGGGATGAGGGACTGCAGTTATGAGCAGAGGTTGGAAAGGTTAGGACTGTTTTCCTTGGTACAGAGAAGGTTATGAGGTGACCTAATAGAGGTTTGCAAGATGATGAGAGGTTTTGATGGAGTAGACAGAGAAAAACTATTCCCTCTGGCCAGTGGGTCAATAACCAGAGGTCATAGATTTAAAATCATTGGCAAAAGATCGAGAGGGGAGATGCGGATAATTTTTTTCACTCAGAGTTGTCGGGATCTGGAACGCTCTACCTGAAAAGGTGGTGGAAGCTGATTCCATAAATAATTTTAAAAGGGAGTTGGACAGGTACTTGAGGATGAGGAACTTACAGGGTTACGGACAAAAAACGGGGATGTGGGACTAAGCACGATTGCTCTTTCAAAGAGCCAGCACAGGCACGACGGGTGGAATGGCCTCCTTCTGTGCTGTAAGATTCTATGATTCTATGAAACCCAGGAAACTCAGTTGCTGCACCAGTGGTTCTCACTCTGGCAAAAGAGGTCATTGGGAAATTGGTGGGTCGATTGCGGGAACGATTAAAAAGCACAAGGAAATTTGGGGGAAGTGTGTTAAAGATGTACAAGAAGTGAAAATCTACCCAAATTTCCTTGCTAAGCAAAATTCCTGTGCTGTTTATACACTGCTAATGCATTGAAAACAGCAAGGCAATTCACCCCCTCCCCCCCACAATGATTTCCTTGCTTTCACTTTGGGGAGTAAGCTAGTGGGGGGAAAAAAATACTAAAAGTACAATTTAAAATTCCCTAGTCTAAGTTGTGCTTCAATTTTGTATGCAAATCACGATCTTGGACATCAATAATTAAGTTATATTTCGACCTCCTCACACATAAAATTAAAAGTGGTTGGTTGATTGAAGATGGTAATATAATTAATACACAATTAAAGCCACTGATCTAAGAGAATTACATTCTGCTGTTCAGAAACAGCTCCCTCATTCCATAAAAATATCAAGGTGACCTTTGCATACAAAATGAATTGAACACATAGTACCAGAATACAGTAGTACAATTCTAGTTTAGTCTGTTTTCTTGCTTAAAGGAGTGAAAAAAAGTGTGCAAAAGAATGGTTTTGGTACCTCGGAATTTAAACAATTACCAGAATTTCAAGTGTTAATAACAATAATTTACAATGTATCTTCAACATCCCAAGACACATGACTGAAGCAAAACGAACCCGGAACATTAGTACGAGAGTTGGGAGAGAAAGCAAGGCACAAGCGTTACATTTTGAGGAACTTTTTAAATGTAGGTGGTAAGTAACAAGGTGCAAGGGCTTATGGAGGATATTCTTGAGGGTAGGACTGAGACAGTTCAAGCTCTTCTGAAGAAGAGGGGTTGTACAGGAGGATGGAGTCTGAGAACATGGGCTGGAAGAGTTGAAGAGCTTGAAGAGATGAATCCTGGAGGGATTTGTAAATGAGAATGAGGATTTTGGATTTAATATATTGTGGGACTGGATGTCAATGGAGGTCAGTGGGGACAGAGGTGATAGGTGAAGAGCACCTAGCACAGGGCAGAATGTGAGTGGGAAGTTTTGGAAAACTTCAACTTTGTTATAAGGTACAACTACAGAGGTCAATGAAGAGATCGCTGCAGAAGTTGAGTCTGGAGAGAACAAAACAATGAATGGGAGTTTCAGCAGTGGTGGGAGTGAAGTACATATCATTGGCAATGTTATGGAGTGGTAGAGTTGGGTGTGGTCAGTGTACACACAAAAATTGATCCAATGAGGAAAAGGAAATGGAATGGAATCTTGAGCACACTCTCAAGGTGTAACCTTTGAAATTTTTGAACACATTTATTAGATCCCCCTTAACCTTCTCCATTCCAGTAAATAAATCCCTAGTTTTTGAAGTTCCTCATCAAAACTATATCCTCCCATCTCAGGTATCATCATAGCAAATTTATGTTGCACCTTTTCCATGATTCCAGTAACCTTTCTATAATGGGGTGCTGAAAACACAGTACTTCAACCAACGTCTTGCACAGATTCATCCTCACCTTCTTCCATGCCTTTGTATTCAATCCCCCTATTTAAACCTGAAGTCCCATTTACCTTATTCTACTTAAAATTCTGCTTTTAAAGATCTGTATATCTGTGCTTATAGGTGTTTGTTACTCCACTTTGAAAATGTTACCATGAAAGGTATTTTTCCATTTCAAGTGCAAATAGCAGGGGCTGTTCCATTGTATCGAATTGCAACTTAACATTAAGCCAAATTGAGAGTCACAAGTAACTGACTAAAACTAAAACTCAAGCTGAATATCTCCCTGATAGCTGCAAACAAGACTGCAGCTAAGGTTGTACAGGACAAAGTTATAGACAACCGAAAAAATAAGTCCAAAAGGCTCTCAAGACTCGTGAGTTTAGAGGAACTAGTATGAATAGCCTTGACAACCTATGGAGATCCTACTGGAGGGTGAGGGGTGATCCTTGCTCGACAACAGCTTCAGCCATCAGCTTCAAGAGGGAAGGGGATGTAACTGGCAATGAAAATTGGCAAAATTGGCAGGCACAAGGAAAGGTTTCCTCACACAGAAGTCTAATGACAAAAATCAAGAAGCGAGGATTCAAGAAATTTTACACAGACAAGGAAACTAGACTTTCAGCCTATGTGACAAATGCAACAAGGGGAATTCTAGTCACTGTGGTATATTGTGGAAACTGTGGGATTTGTCACAGGACGAGTTTACCACAAATTTGGCATCAGTGCAAAACTGAAACCACTTTGCATTAGTGCAAAATGCAGAATATAACTGGCAGATAAGAGTATGATTTGTTTCTAGTTGTATGGTTCAGGCGAAATCATGAAGCAAAGAAGATAAAACACAAAGATAATACAGAAAAACGTGAACATTGGAAATTGAAATTGTTGAAAAAACAGAAATCTCTGGAAACACAGAGCAGGTTAGCTGCTCCTGGAGAAGAAAGATGGGTTAATACATCTAGCAGGATCCTTCATTAAAAATTTTTTTATGTAACTTCAATGGAAATTTTGAAAAGTCATAAATTGTAGATTTGGCAAAATTTCCACTTCTGCAAAGTTGTCCCCTTTGCCTAAGGTTAGTTTTAATTTGGCAAAGGTGGATTTGGATATTAGCATGAAAATTTAGGGAGACATATGGAATAGTTCTGAAATTTGTTTTGTCATACTTGGTTGGGGGACTGCTGCCCAGCATCACTAAGACACTGAAGGGATACAAAACACATTGGGATTGCCTTACTCTTAACTGAACATAAATGGCTGTAGTTTCACCCACGCCTGAAATTGGGCAGCTTAGTGGAGAAAAATTAAGCAGAGAACCAATTGTTCTGGACAAAATTTTGGCTTTGAGTACAATTTTGTGGTTCTTTTTTTTTTCTCTTTCCACTACACATGAGATTATATAGCCACAAAAAAAAGAGTTTTGGTAGTTTCCCAGGACAATGTTGGCTAGAACTTCTGTTATTTGAGACATAACAGAGAGCTGTTGATTATTTTAAAGAAGTATGTTCTATTGAATTGCACCTTAATTCCAAAATAAGAAAAGGTATCACTGCATTTGTTGGTGTCACTTATTCCTTTTTACCACATTTCTCAATTTTAAACAGAGACATCAACAAGAGAAAGTGGGGTAGATTTTTGTCTTCATTGCCTGGGAAGTAATTGACAGAGAGAGAGAGAGGCTGGGACAAACACAGAGAGGAGAAGACAAGCAGAGATGCAATTATGGGAAGAGAGGAACATTGTGTCCAGGAGCAACATCATTGTGAATCAACTATTTATTTTAAAAGAAACATGTGCAGGCAGTTTGTTCTGAGTATCAGAAAATAAGACCTGAATTTACACCTGAAATTTCTAAATTAGGAACAATTTCCTCCTTTGTGAAATTGTGTTGTAACAGCCTTATTGATTAATTATTCATTTTTACTTTAACACTACAAATGCAAAAATACCTTCACCAGAATTACTTAATTCATGAAAACTCTTTAATTAGTGAAAAAAGTGTACAAATTGACGACATAACACTATAGTAACAACAGTATAAACTGACTTAAAGTCTACTGTCTTAGCCAAATACTGGTTTGCAAACCATTTAAGAAAGAAAGAACTTGCGTTTATACAGCGCCTGTCATGACCTCAGGATGTCCCAAAGCGCTTTACAGCCAATGAAGTACTTTTGAAGTGAAGGCCGCGATTTTTTCATTGGAGGCGGGTTGGGTGCGGTCAGGTGTTTTCCGGCTTCCAGTCCCGCTCCCAACTGCATCCGGCCCACAGACGTGATTTTACATTGATTGACCTTGTTAAGCCTGCCCTGTGGGCTTGCCGGCCAATTAAGAGGAAGCCGGTCAGATAACGTCATTTGATGATGCGTCATCTGCCGGTTTTCTTCAAGGGACCACGCACAGTTTTTTTTTTGACAGCTGATTTCTCAGTGTTTGACAGCATTGAGGTGCTGCAAACACTGACAATCACTGTACAAAGGTGAGCTCTTGCACCCAGGCTCTCCAATGACTCCCTCCATAGGCTGGAATAGATGGCAGCTGCAGGTGAGGTGACAGATGCAATCTGTCACTGGTGAGAGAGGTTCACCCAATGAGGTGGAACTGGACATGGATTTCAAAACTTGTTACCTATAGAAATGTGTAAATGCATTAAAAATGATTTTCCCAACATTTTCTTACCTCTGAGACTCACCAGTGCACCATTGGATCCTTCACACCACTTCTGCAGCTGTCATCAATCCAGAAACATTACAGCAGACTCACAACACGCCACACTTACCTGACATGGTGTCCGGACGTCAGGAAACCCGAGGCAAAAGTGGCAAAATTTAAAAATAGCCTGTCAACTACTATCAACTACCTGTTAATAGGCAGGTAATTGGCTTTAATCCTCTTCCCGCCGCTAGGTGTCGGGTCCATGCGCACATCGGGGACCTGACACTTGGAAAAATTGTTTGGAGGCGGGATCGCAACCCGCCGTTAATCAAAACGATTTAACCTTTGACCCACCTCCAAACCCGCCCTCTCAGTGCTGATAAAATCGCGGCCGTAGTCACTGTTGTAATGTAGGAAACATGGCAGCCAATTTTCGCACAGCAAAGACCCACAAACAGCAATGCGATAATGACCAGATAATCTGGGGGGGGGCGGGGTGGGGAGCGGTTCAGGTGTTGGTTGAGGGCTAAATATTGGCCAGGGCACTTATCATTTATGATTTGTTTACAAACATGACACAATCGAAATGCATCATCATGTAAATTCCTTGCGGTTTTATTGTAACAAAAATTACATATAGCTCTTCCCTCTCCCCAATTAACAATTTGATCAATATTTTTTCATCAAGACGGTGGGTTTGCTACCATGATTTTAATGTGCTACAACCTACTCCCAATCAGAGGTTTCAGAATCATTAGAAAACCTCTGTGAAAACCCTGTCAAACATTTAGACACAATTATGCACAATGTTAAATTTACAAAATCCATTAAGGTGCCTCTGAATATATGACATAAATAACTGTTTTAATAAGAAACCATAGCAACACATGTACTTTCCACTTTTGTGTGAAATATTGTCCGGTATTTTTAAACTCCTCACCTTGGCATATTTTTTTTATTCGTTCCTGGGATGTGGGCATCGCTGGCAAGGCCAGCATTTATTGCCCATTCCTAATTGCCCTTGAGAAGGTGATGGTGAGCCGCCTTCTTGAACCACTGCAGTCTGTGTGGTGAAGGTACTCCCACAGAGCTGTTAGGGAGGGAGTTCCAGGATTTTGACCCAGCGACGATGAAGGATCGGTGATATATTTCCAAGTCAGAATGGTGTGTAACTTGGAGGGGAACTTGTAGGTGATGGTGTTCCCATGCGCCTGCTGCCCTTGTCCTTCTAGGTGGTAGAGGTCACGGGTTTGGGAGGTGCTATCGAAGTAGCCTTGGCGAGTTGCCGTAGTGTATCTTGTAGATGCTAAACACTGCAGCCACGGTGCGCCGGTGGTGGAGGGAGTGAATGTTTAAGATGGTGGATGGGGTGCCGATCAAGAGGGCTGCTTTGTCCTGGATGGTGTAGAGCTTCTTGAGTGTCGTTGGAGTGGCACTCATCCAGGCAAGTGGAGAGTATTCCATCACACTCCTGACTTGTGCCTTTTAGATGGTGGAAAGGCTTTGGGGAGTCAGGAGGTGAGACACTCGCCACAGAATACCCAGTCCCTGACCTGCTCTTGTAGCCACAGTATTTATGTGGCTGGTCCAGTTAAGTTTCTGGTCAATGCTGACCCTCAGGATGTTGATAGTGGGGAATTCGGCGATGGTAATGCCATTGAATGTCAAGGGGCGGTGGTTAGACTCTCTCTTGTTGGAGATAGTCATTGCCTGGCACTTGTGTGGCACGAATGTTACTTGCCACTTATCAGCCCAAGCCTGAAAGTCGTCCATGCGGGCATGGACTGCTTCATTATCTGAGGAGTTGCGAATGGCACTGAACACTGTGCAGTCATCAGCGAACATCCCCACTTCTGACCTTATGGTGGAGGGTAGGTCATTGATGAAGCAGCTGAAGATGGTTGGGCCTAGGACACTGCCCGGAAGAACTCCTGCAGTGATGTCCTGGGGCTGAGATGATTGACCTCCAACAATCACAATCATCTTCCTTTGTGCTAGGTATGACTCCAGCCAGTGGAGAGTTTTCCCCCTGATTCCCATTGACTTCAATTTTACTAGGGCTCCTTGATGCCACACTCGGTCAAATGCTGCCTTGACATCAAGGGCAGTCACTCTCATGAGTGATCATGCAGTGATTAACCACCAATGTGCTGGACTTATCACTGAAACCTTTTGTAATGTGCACACTGATGCTGCTTTGGCAGGTATCTGTCTACTGGACTATCTTGCTTCTAATTTTAAAGTCAATCTCCTGCCTCTTTGTCTCATGGACTCAGTCATCCTCTGCAGAATAGTGCTTTTATAGTCCATTAATAGATGCTGAAGTGCATTGTGACATTAATTCAGTCACCTTATTTATGTTGCTGATGTTAATATTAATGAGGTGATTTTAATGTACTTTTGTGCACAATAGAATTTCATTTGTGCCATTCCATAATGTATGGATAGCACAGAGCTGATTTCCAGCAAGGGATGGAGGTAAGGCAATTTAATTTTGAAGTAACAAAAAGCACTTGGGTCTCCCTGTATCAAAATATTTTTTGTGTTTTGTAACTGACATTTTTTCCTACCACGTAGTAATCAGTAATTTTTTCCAGACAATATTTAATTCTTTATATTGATAAGTACACATATTGGAATAGGTCTTGACTTTGCGTGATAGTGTTAAGCCAATTGGCAGCCGGATTAATTTGCATCTCTCCCAATTTTTATTTCCATTGAGTGGTAGCTCTCAGCTGGCGCATGAGAAGAAATTGGAAACTTAGCATTAGCTAAACTTTCAGCACCAGCAAGGTTAAAAGTTCTTAAATGTCAGCTATTGCATTGTGCTCAGCTACTGCCAGTATTAAAATCCAGCCCAGTGACTGCCCTCTTGCTGTTGTGGCACTGAAAGAATTTTTTACTGTTAAGCTGAGTTTCAGATGCTAAGCATTTTCCAAGGTCTCTCTTTGCCTCTCCAGTGACCTTTTTTATGTGCTTCTGCAATTTCTTGTATTCATCCCAGTGAGGCCCTTCATCTTTCTCCATGGGGGATTTGTACATGCCATTTCCTCTTTGTCTCACTTTTAATTTTCTTTCTCTCTAATCTTTCCTTTGATTTCTTTCCCTTACCTCTCATCTCCTAACGGCTGTGACTCATGCCAGTTATAATTCCGCAAGTTCTGGCAGCTCTGCAGTTGTGTGGCTATTCTTGTCCTCATGGGGGCCCACATACACTCCCAGCAGGGTCACTTGATAACAATCAAGAGGAGAAATCTGGATAGATTTTTCCCTTTCTTAGCCCAAGCCTATTAAGGTTACTATAGCACCTCAATGCACTATCTTGGCTCAGACTGACTATCTCAGCCCAGTACCACTGAGCCATACAATTTTAATTTAAAATTTTTGTAAAAAGTTTTACAAAATTGTAATAAAAAGGACTAGGGGTGTATTTTCCTCTCTTTCACTTGAGTGTTAAATAGTTGCTGGGGCAGAGTGCAGAGAAAAATCAGACTGGGAAGATCTCACGCTCATAACGGAGACTGCCCGATTTTCCATTAATTAATTTAAATAGGCAGAAAATCGGCCGAGTTAAGGGCATGGGCTTCCGCTGTCCAATTCTTTTTCACGCACTCCAACCAAACAATTATTTAATGCCCAAGTGCAAATGAGGATCAACGGGCTGGATTTTACTAACCTCGGTGGCGGATCCCGGCCTCGCTGCCGGCTCCAGCCCACTGTCCAAAATGATTTTTCCCTGATTGGGCTTGTTAAGCCCGCCCAGCGTGTTTGCTAGCCAACTGAAGGAAGCAGGTCTGATGACATCATTGGATGACGTGTCCTCAGCCGGTTTCCTTAAAGGGACCACGTGCAAATTTATTTTGACATTTGTGCTGTCAGTGTTCTACAGCATTGAGGTGCTGCAAACACTGACAAGCACTGCACAAAGGTGCAGGGCTGCACTCAGGCTCTCCCATGACTCCCTCCATATGCTTATGGAGGGAGTCACAGCACACAGGGAGGTCCTCTTCCCTTCCAATGGGTGGAAGAGAACTCCCCAGGAGACCAACACAGCCTGGTTGCACACTGCACAGGAGAACACAAGCAGAGATGTCATTAGGAGGACCAGGCTGCAGTGGCACAAACCTTTCAATTATCTCAGTAGATCACGAAACGTTACTGCCATGCCACACTCAACCTCATCCTGCTGTGCCACTCATCACATCCCCATCACTCTGCCTTCCCTACCCTACTCCTGCACATCCTTACTCACACCAACTTACCTTGCAACTCCACCCATCCCTCTCTATCTACATTATCACTTCCCCATCTCAATAGCCACCCCTCACACTCACCCTCATCCTAGTCCGATCACACCAACTAACAACACACAAGACTAGGCACTTGGGTGTTTTATGCAATGTTCATGTGAAGTTTCTGTTAATGTGCTGTCAAACATTGAAACCATTATTTTCAACACTTTGCATCCTTGGACAGATCTGTGTGCACCTTTGGAAGTGGCTTAGTGAGTTGCAGTGAATGGTGAGACATAACGGTACCCCCCCCACAATGGCAATGAGTGTGAAAGGAATGGCTTGGACATTGTAGGGATGCTTTATGGTGTTGGTGTGGGGTGGTGCCAACCTGGTGCATCATGTGGCAGCCAGGGCATACAGCGTCAAGTGAAGTAAATCTGGCCATGGTGAGGCCATCCCTGGCATCCCAGGCAGCAATGTGGTCGGGTGCTGATGCCCTCTGTCCTGTGCAGTATCAGTTAATTGCGGAGAAGGTTGGTGTTGTTGTTGGTGCTGCTGGTGTGCCTGGTGCTGCTGGTGTTGGGGCTGATCGTGGTGGGATTCAGAGGACCAAGATGAGATAGTTTCAAGGGCACCGATACTGATGTAATAGATGGCAGGTGAACTTGAGATGACAGAAGCGATCTGTCATTGGTGAGAGAGGTTGTTCCAATGAGGTGACACTGGATAGAGAGTTTACTCCAAACACTTGCAACCTGCATAAAGCTCAATCTGTCTTCCAAAAGCAGTAAGCAACAACTTCTTAGCTTGGAAAGTGAATAGCTGTGAGATGGGAGCTTTTATAGCACATTTGCAGCTGTCAAGTAATGAGATGATTTCATGGCCATTCAACTCCCGACCTGCTTACCTGACGTGGTCCCTGAGCAGCGTAGACCCCGTGGACAACCTGATAAGCTCTGAAGGTGAGCTGAAAATAGTTCTTAATGGTCTGTTAACAAGATCATAATGACCTGAATTGCCTCCCCCGCCGCTGCATGTCGGGTCTGCTCAGTGTTGACAGACCCGACATTTGGGAAAGGCGCGTGGTGGCGGGTTGACAGTGGGATCCCAACCCACCGTAAAAAAAACATTTCCCACCCGACCCGCCACCGATCACGCCCGCTGACCCCCGAAAAATTCCCCCCATTGTCTCTAAAGTCCTCCACTATAGCACATGCTGCATGATTTCTGGAATTTCTACAATCTTCCAAGTTACAGCAATCAAAACGTAATCAAAATCTCCTGTGACAGCTAAGGGGCAAGATTTCCTCTGTGCGCCATGTTTAACAAAATCATAAACCCATTCTTTATAAGTGAATTTATGATTTTTTGTTACATATGGCATGCAGACAAAATCCTAACTGTGGCTCAGTGGGTAGCACACTTGCCTCTGAGTCAGAAGGTTGTGGGTTCAAGTCCCACTCCAGAGACTTGAGCACAAAAATCTAGGCTGACACTCCCAGTGCAGTGCTGAGGGAGTGCTGCACTGTCAGAATGGCAGTATTAGGGAGTGCTGCACTGTCAGAGGGTCAGTACTGAGGGAGAGCTGCATTGACAGAGGGTCAGTACTGAGGGAGCGCTGCACTGTCAGAGGGTCAGTGCTGAGGGAGAGCTGCACTGTCAGAGGGTCAGTACTGAGGGAGAGCTGCACTGTCAGAGGGTCAGTACTGAGGGAGTGCTGCACTGACAGAGGGTCAGTACTGAGGGAGAGCTGCACTGACAGAGGGTCAGTACTGAGGGAGAGCTGCACTGACAGAGGGTCAGTACTGAGGGAGTGCTGTGCTGTCAGAGGGTCAGTACTGAAGGAGAGCTGCACTGTCAGAGGGTCAGTACTGAGGGAGTGCTGCACTGTCGGAGGTGCCATCTTACAGATGAGACGTTAAATCGAGGCCCCGTCTGCCCTCTCAGATGGACGTAAAAGATCCCATGGCGCTATTTTGAAGAAGAGCAGGGGAGTTCTGCACGGTGGCCTAGCCAAAGTTTAGCCATTTGGCTGTTTCCTACATTACAACAGTGACTACACTTCAAATGTACTTCATTGGCTGTAAAGCATTTGGGACATCCTGAGGTCATGAAAGACACTGTAGAAATGCAAGTCCTTTTGGGTTTTTATAAATATGCAAAATATGGTGCAACATAATACTTCTCCCTATTAGTTCCTTGAACTCTTAGAATTGTAAGTGATCATACCTAATAAGTGAACACTTTACAAAAAAATCACTGTAGCTGTTTAGAAATTACAACATCACCTTGCCACATCTCTAAAAGCAGAGACCTGTCTCATGAGAGGGCAGTCTCAATATCATTGGCTGCACGTTTTATCACTCAGTGATCTACAGACTGTCTCAGTCCTGAATCTGCAGGTTCAGAATGATCACTATTTTGTTACCTGCAATGCTTGGTGGCATTTTAATAGTAAAATCACAGGTATGTTGGGAAGGAAGTTTGTACACATTAAAGTGACAGTGATTTATAAAAACATTTGTTGAAGGAGTTTTTTTACTTTTTAAGACTGTAGATTCTCAAGCCCTTCAAATACTACACTGCTGCTTGGCTGATGCTGCGCGGTTCAATGAATGTGCAAAGGAGAACGTACTCTCAAAAAGCAAAAAAAAACCTGAATAGTGCTACAAGGTGGTAACTTACTACTTCTGTTCTTTGACTGTGATCCCTTGTCAGATATGCTGACTTTTTGTTTCATTATTACTGCTTTTATTTCCCTTAACTTTTCAATCCTGTCTTCTTCCCTTTGTCCCGCCAGCATGTTGTTGCTCCAGAATTTTCATGGAAAGACTGCTCCTACCAGATCCTCTGTAGGAAAATTTTATTTTATATTTCCATTTGGTTGTGGATTTTTCTCTCATTTTTCCAGAGGTTTGGGCTCCTTTATAGAATTTCCAGGGTGGTCTGTGCCTCACAGATCACTGTCGCTGTGATCAAATAGCTTGCTGGTATAGCAGATGCTGTGATATTCCTGATACCATCCCCCATCCCTTTAAACCAACACCTATTAAAAGACAAGAGAAAGAAAAGAAAAAATGACTTGCATTTATATAGCGCTTATATTCACGACCTCAGGACGTGCCAAAGCGCTTTACAGCCAATGAAGAACTTTTTGGAGTGTCGTCACTGTTGTAATGTGGGGAAACGCAGCAGCCAATTTGCAATAGGAAAGTAGATAAAACTACAAAGGTACATCACCATCCTGAGATGTTGTCAGGTAAGTTTTTCTCAGCGTCTTTGGCAACACACAATGCAACAGCATTGTTCATGTTGTAATACTGTCATTTGCGTAAGAAAACCGAATCATTTTACAAGTAACAGAGGAATGTACAGGATTGGCTAAGACCATTCTGATCCATCTGGGCAATCTCAAAGATCAAGAAATGCCAAATTCTATTTCTTACATCGCTGTGGCTCAGTTGGTAGCACACTCGCCTCTGAGTTTAATGAAGGTTGTGGATTCAAGTCCCACTCCAGGGATTTGAGCACATAAAGCTGGGCTGACACTGCAGCGCAGCGCAGTGCTGAGGGAGTGCTGCACTGTTGGAGGTGCCGTCTTTCGGATGAGATGTTAAACTGAGGCCTTGTCTGCCCTCTCAGGTGGATGTAAAAGATCCCATGGCACTATTTTGAAGAAAAGCAGGGGAGTTATCCCCGGTGTCCTGGCCAATATATTTATCCCTCAGCCAATATAACAAAAATAGATTCTATGGTCATTATCACATTGCTGTTTGTGGGAGCTTGCTGTGTGCAAATTGGCTGCCATGTTTCCCACATTACATTTTGGACTGCACTCCAAAAGTACTTAATTGGCTGTAAAGCGCTTTGAGAAGTCCGGCGGTCATGAAAGGCGCTATATAAATGCAAGTCTTTCTTTCTAAATCACTTTTGGCAAAAAAAAATTCCAGCCCTCTTGAATTTGCCAATAAATTGTGTCTCCCAGTACAGATGGTTCCATACACTGCCTACTCTCCATGTGAAACAGTTAAATCTAAACGTTCTTTCCACCTTCAACATAACTAAAACAGATGATCTGGTCATTATCACATTGTTGATTGTGGGAGCTTGCTGTGCACAAATTGGCTGCCGTGTTTCCTACATTACAACAGTGACTACACTTCAAAAGTACTTCATTGGCTGTAAAAGGCGTTTGGACGTCCTGAGGTCGTGAAAGGCGCGATAGAAATCAAGTCTTTCTTTTTTCTTTCTTCTCTCTTCTGACCCATTTTCTGACGTATTTTAACAAGTTGCTTCATATCCTTATTGTCCACATGTAGTAAAGTGTTGCATTCAAATTTTTTGTGCATTTACTAATCTTCACTCCACCCTACAACACAGGATGTGTATAATTATTGATGAAACAGTCATGTTTGTACTTGTGACTAGAAAGTGCCTATCCCAAACTCTAGTGTAATTAGGCAAGAAGAGTAGCTGGGTGGTTTTGAGGCTGAAGCCACTATGGATCTTGACTGTCAGTTGTGTGGCAAGACCCTGCAGTGAAACCTAATTATTCCTCTGCAACTTTTCTAAATTGAACCAACAATATTTATATAAGTGGACTCAACTAAATAACACACATGCAATACAGTACGACACTCCTGTTTTTTCCGTTTTTCATCTTGTGCTATGAATTTCCAAAAATGTGGTTGAACTTCCAAACACATATTCAGTTTTACTGTCAAGAGATGCTTTAGATTTCTGGGAGAAAATTACACAGTCCTTCCAGTGGACTCCCACCACAACTCTAGTGGGAGGGCCACACTGAGAATTCCCAAATGGTCTTGTAAGGGATGGAACCTTGGTCATAGAGGGGGCAGGACTGGGGGCATTGAGAGTGCCCATGATCTCGGCCTCGCAGAAGGTCAGGGCATCTTATAGCAAGAAGGAAGAGACGTTCGATCTCAAGGGTACTGGGAAAGCACGTTTCTAGAATTGGTCACCCTGCAGCCTCAGAATGTGCAGGCAGAGAGGGAATGGGTGACCACCAGACAGAGAAGGAGGACCAGGCAGGTAGGGCAGGAATCCCCAGAGTGCATCTCGCTCGCTAACCGGTTCACAGTTCTGGAAACTGGTGGGGGTGATGGCTCCTTTGGGGAGAGCAGCCAGAGCCAAGGCCACGGCATCATGGGTGGCTCAGCTGCACAGGGGGGGGAGGAAGAAGAGAGGAAGAGCAATAGTGATAGGGGATTCATTGGTTAGGGGAACAGATAGGCGTTTCTGTGGACGCAGACGTGACTCCAGGATGGTATGTTGCCTCCCTGGTGCCAGGGTCAAGGATGTCACTGAGCGGCTGCAGGACACTCTGAGTGGGGAGGGTGAACGGCCAGAGGTCGTTGTCCATATCGGTACCAACGACATAGGCAGAAAGAGGGAGGAGATCCTGTAGGCAGACTATAGGGAGCTAGGAAAGAGATTAAAAAGCAGGACCACAAAGGTAGTAATCTCCGGATTACTCCCAGTGCCACGTGCGAGTGAGTACAGGAATAGGAGGATAGAACAGATGAATGCATGGCCGGAGAGATGGTGCAGGAGGGAGGGCTTTAGATTCCTGAGGCATTGGGACCATTTCTGGGGAAGGTGGGACCTGTACAAGCCGGACGGGTTACACCTCAACAGAGCCTTAACCAATATTCTCGCGGGGAGGTTTGCTAGTGCTGTTGGGGAGGATTTAAACTAGCTTGGCAGGGGGATGGGCACCAGCATGTAGGAGTGGAGGGGAGGAATGGGGTGCATGGAAGAGTACTGGAGGGGAAGGTAGTGCTGGAGGCGGAAGTATACCATATTAGATAGGAGCAGATTAAAAAAGACTACGAAAAATTCAAAAATGGGTTTAGAATGCATGTACATAAACGCACATGAAATATTCTTTCTGGAAGGGGGAACTCAGCACACCAATAGCAGGTGACAGATTTTTCAGCCTGTTTAGCCTTGCTGGCACCTGGGAAGCACCCCTGGCACCATGGGCAATCACAAAGACTGTTTAAATGACTAAACTCCCACTGAAGCTTCATACTCTGGCAGTGTCAGTGCTTCATGGTTGAACTTCCAAACACATATTCAGTTTTACTGTCAAGAGATGATGGGTGTGATTGCTGCCCGAGGATTCTTTGGGGCATTAAGTGATAAGAAATCATCCAAACTATAAATATTATTACACTGATGTAGATGTTCACTGCAGAGAATGGAAGTATCCAGCCAAGTAGCAGAGAGCCAAAGCTTTTCTGTCAGTCAGTGAAGCAGAAAACACGCTCTTTGGGCTGGATTTTGTCAGTGTGGGCGGGCTGGGGCGTGTCAGGTGGAAATCGTGTCAGGACCCCGACTCCTAAGTGAAGTGCTGAAAAAGTTGTATTTTCCCCTAATTGGGCAATTGATTTCCTGCGTGTGGGAACACCTGGCCCAATGAGTCTTTTCATACAGAAAGTTGCCTCCGATGACGTCATCAATGTTGCTGGATTTAAGACCTGCAAACAGCCTTGCTTCCTCTGGAGACTGCAAAGGCTTTGCAAATTGTATGAAGGTGTTGATTTCCTGACAATGTCCACGATCAAGCAAAAGTGTGCACCTCGGTTTGATGAGCCCTCCCTCCAAGCTCTGGTGCACTGAGCCAGATGTAATAAGAAGGTGCTGTTCCCTTCCTCAGGGAGAAAAAAGCCACCCCAGCAGACAAAAGCTGTGTGGCTGCAAGTGGCCAAGGAGGTCAACTCCATTTCGCTGAGCCGCAGAACCTGGCTGCAATGCAGGAAGAGGTTCCATGATCTTCTCCGCACAGGAAAAGTGAGTATGACTTTCCCATCACCCTCAATCTGATCCCCATCGCCTCTCCTCACCAGCACTCTGCTTTGCCAATCTCTTCCTCCACATGCCACTTGACACTTACATGCCTGCACCCTTACCCATTCCCTCTCTCTCAAAAGTCACATTCACTTAACTATTCGACCATGCAGCCCTCACACTCCCTATCACTGTGATGCCATGACAACAACAACTTTCAACACACAGGGATAGTCCTTTGTATCCTTCTAAGCATCTATGCTATGGATTATCTACACTCACTCCTTCATTCTCACTCAAACTCCACTTGTGTCCCTTATTGCAGGAAAAGAGAGCCCACAATAAGAGGGAAAGAGCCATGACAGGAGGAGGGCCACCCTCAGTAGCCCAGCTCACCACCTGGGAGGAGGCGGCCCTGGAAATCGCCGGGATCGAGGAGGATTCCCAAGTGGGGGACGGATAGATGGGCGCATCGCAGCAAGCTGGTGACAGAATAGTTTGGCATCTCTCTCATTGACATTGCATGAGTCACTGATAATGAATCTGATGCTCTAACAGATTGACTTATGATCATCTGCACTATTCAATGTTCATGTAACCTTGACCTCACATCTCTAACTCTTTCCTTTACTCCCCCACAGGACCATCGAAAGCCCCCGTCCCCACTGTCCAGGAGGAAGAGCCTGAGCTTCCAGACTCCTCAGAGGAAGCTGCAACCTCT
The DNA here is from genome assembly GCA_030390025.1 of Squalus acanthias. Lineage (NCBI taxonomy): Eukaryota > Metazoa > Chordata > Chondrichthyes > Squaliformes > Squalidae > Squalus > Squalus acanthias. The sequence continues at coordinate 132,499,178 of CM059425.1, read as the reverse complement.
GAGGGTGCAGCGTCAGCAGAAATCAGCACACCCAGCACCAGCACAGACACTCACACCTCGGTGGGACCTTCGCGAGATAGAGTAGTGTTGGTACCTGGTGTATCACAGCTCACAAGTGAGCATCAGCAGATGGTAGAGACAGGGACAGCAGTGGAGAGTCCTCGTCGAAGGGCGCAGGACTCTGCCAGCTCGGCTCAGCTGCATGTCGACCCTGTGCCTCCGGGTCCATCCAGAACGAGAGCGGTGCTGGAACTCCAGGAACAGGTGCAGGAGTCTCTGGCAGGTTTTGTCTCCAGGGTTGCTGCGAGTGTCGAGCGAATGGAGGAGTCCATCGCGAACATGAGCAAAGCCTTTGTGGAGGCATTGGCGCATGAACGCATCACCACGGAAAGGATGGCAACCTCAGTGGAAAGGTTGGCTACAGTAGAGGAGAGGTTGGCTACGGCCATGGAGGAGCTAAGTCGCCAGTGTGTAGAAAACATAGTCATTGTTCAGAATAGACTGGCATCTCTTGAGGAGCGATGGTCAGCTACAGAGCATAGAAACCAGACCTTCATGGAAGTCCTCTGGAGTAGGACTTCCAGTGCAGAAACGGGTCCTCATGGCCCCCATGAATTGCAGCAAGGTGCTGTCAAGCCACTTGCTAGCTCTGAAGTGGGGCTGACCCATGAGAGGGATGTTGGTGGCAGACAACAAGGAAGTCGGGGCTCCTCTCCAAGCGCTCAAACGACCATGCCACTGCAAAACCCTCGATCAGAGCCCCACCAGTGTCCTCACCCAACTGAGATGGGCGTCTCATCCCCTGCACAGCCGCAGGAGCAGCAGACTGTTGCCGAGCCCTCACAGGTTCGCAACCCCAGAGGATGGCCGCCAAAGGTGTCGAGACAGGAGCAGCAAGAAAGTGAGCAAGGGGCCTCCATATCTGCTGAAGCCACAGGGGAAGCACCACGTAGGAGCATGCGTAAGAGGAAGATAATGCACAAGTAGTCACAAGGGTAGTCACTTGTTGTGTTTATTTTTGAAATGCCACCAGTTGCTTGTTGTGATAAAAAATTCTGATGGCAAACTGTTGAAGTTGTGGCCTGTGTCATTTCGCAAATGGGACTTCTACATTGAGGGCTTAGAGCGACTTGCAATTGTCAGTATGGTGGTCAGAGTGATAGGAATCCGCAGGTTCTTGTCCATTGTCGATGCTCTGGTAAGAAGGTGCGAGGCAAAAGTGTTTGATTGTACAGGCTAAGCAAATGTGACCAACATGAGTGTGTCCCTTGCATCCCGGGCAGCAATATGGTGGCGCTCTGGCGACTTCTGGCCTGTGCATCTTCAGGTGGGTGACTAGCAGCTTGGCGCTCCTGTTGATGCTCCTGCTGTTGGTGCTGCTGTTGCTCATGGTTCTGCTGCTGCTGCGGCTGGTCTTCATCCGAATCTGATGTCCAGGAGGAAAGGAATTAAATGGTTGCCATGCTTCTGGTATCTGCCTCAGTTGAGGAAGCGCTTAGTCAAGGTGGGGAGAGAGGTTTCCCAGGAGGTCACACTGGAGATGGGTGTCAGGCTCCAAACTTCCACAACACTGAGTATGCCTGCTAAAAGCTCCCCCAGACATGAAACAACAAAGTTCTGCCACCTGCAAATGATCATTGGTGAAAACTCCTTTGTAATGGTGGAGCTGCAGCTGTTCATAAGCAATCCACTTGTGAGGCCGCCAGCATTACCTGACGTGTTCCAGAGGAGGCGTGAGGGATGGGGGGAATGACTAAAAATCGGAAAGGCCTCTCAAAATGGGATTATAGAGACTATTAAGTGGTTGTTAAGGGCCTTAAGGGCCTATCCCGCCTCTTGGAGGTGGGATGGAAAGGGGGTCAGAAAATACGCATGTGGGAAAATTGCTCAGAGGCGGGATGGAGGCAGGAGCGGGCCCACCCGCCATTTTTGGTGATTTTAACAACTCACACACCTCCAATCCCGCCTCCTCGGGCCTGGCAAAATCGAGCCCTTTATCTCTGAAAATCCTGACAATATGAAATTTTCAAAAGAACAAAAACAATGGGCCCAATGGTGCCAGAATTTCTGCCCACCTTCATTACCCCATCATAAGTTGCTGGTTCAGCCAATTTAAATAGGTAGAGGCATGCAGACTGTGTAAATGCAACCTGCCAAACCTGGACAATAAATGCTGGCCTTGCCAGCGATGCCCACATCCCATAAAAACAAATTTTAAAAAAGGTACTCTGCGAAGAGGTGGAAAATAATAAAGGGGTGGAAGTTAGGCCTCAAATTGGCTGTGACTAGATAGAAAAAGTGGGGGGGGGGGCGCAGAAAATACCTATAGAGGGCAGTGAGGAAGGAGGGGTGACTGGCCAGAAAATGCTTGGGGGTGGGGGGGCGGGTGGTGGTAACTTGGTGCTGCTCAAAGGGAGCAATGGCAGCACTGGAGGAAATAGATAACCCCAGGTCAGAAGGATGGCAGCCACAAGAAAAAAATGAGCGGCAAACTTCAGGCAATCTGTCCTGCATGTCCTCCTAATGGAGATACGGAACAGGAATAATGGACTGTTTGAGGTCGGGGTGGAGACCCACCAATAATGTGGTACGTACTTTGAGAAGGGAGGTGGCTGTGGCAGTAAGTGCCTTGAACTTGTTTTCACTTATACGTCCTTGAATCACAGGACTCCTTTGCCATGCAGAAGTTTAATGACCTCATCAGAGCAGACAAGGTAAACTATCTGCTCTCCCTAACCCTTCCTTGCAACCTATTTATATGTGTGGCAGAGGAGTCAGAGGGGAAAGTAAGATCTAAAAGTGGGGAGCAATACAAGTGGTGTGGCTGGACTCTACCTTTGTGATGCCATTCTCGTTCCTGGTGACAGTTTATGTGACCTTTCTAGCCAGCCTCCTCAGGTGCCTGCTCATGTAGGTGTCAGCATGCAGGATCAGGCTGCACATGCACCTGCAATAGCAAGGCAGCCTGCAGAAGAGTCCTCCTGGGACTCAGAAGCCCTGAGACAAAGGCCACCTCAGTTTCCAAGATGTTTATGAGGCCACAGAGCAGCCAAGCACCACAGGTGACCCTCAGATACGCAGCACCAGGATACATTTAAGGACAGCACAGAGAAACACCAGGAATAGGCATAGTGGTAATAAGCAGTGAGCTGTAAATATATGTGTGGAATCATTGGCTTGGATCAATGGTTGTCTGCTCTGCAAACTGCTCTTGATTGGAAAACAGTAATAGTGGCATCCGCAGGAAAGACTACCCAGGTGTGGAGCACAATTGCCGCATCTTTCAAAAATGCTCCCAATTATGACATTTTTAATGGCTCCACTGCAGTTTGGCCCAAATGCCTCCTGAGCTCTAGCCCCATGAGTTGCCTCAGCATTATATCCTTTCCCCATCTTCCTCTTCTCCCCCTCCTTCCTTTGCATTCCCTTCCTCCTCTACCTACCCCCTCCCTTCTCTCCCTTTGACCACCTCCTTCCTCTTCCCTTCATCCCCTCTTCCCCCTCCTCTCCCACACTTCCTCCTCTCCCTTTCCCTTAATTTCTCCCTCATCATCTCTTCCCCTCCTCTGTCTCCCCTGCTCACCCTTCCCCATTCTTCCCTCCCATGCCTTGGTCCAATTATCTCCTCACCTTCTAACCCTGTTTGACCTGAATACTGCACCATATATTAAAATCACAATGTGGGTTCCAACATTCTATTTCAAATTACATTGAAAACCTTTATGTCATGTAGGTGTCGCTATGATTGGCATTTGTGTAAAGTTAAAAGATCTATCACGTAACGTTAGTTTGTCACCCTCCAGCTGCTTTACGAAGACACTGGCTGGAAGAACAGAAATTTGTTTGCCCTTTTCACAAATTCTCTGGGCCAAAGTTAACAGTTTCTTGAACTGTAGATTCAAAGCTCAGCAGTGCAATAAGAATTAAATATTAAAATTAATATCCGTCCTCGCTGTGTAGATGATGATTCTACAGAGATTCTACCTGAGCCTGTCAATCAGGTAGAATTCCACATGGAGATGCTTGGCACACCAAATGTCTTTGCCAGCCTAAAGTGGTCCCCCAGCTGAAAGCCACTAACAACCAACCCGCACCCTATTTCGCCACTTTAGATTGCTGACGAACCCTTACCCCAACCCCCAGATAACCATCACTAAATAGTAGAAGAGTGATTGCTGATTGCTCCCTTTGATCCCAAGAAAGAAGTTGCCGTATCCATTCCATGCCATAACCCCGATGAGATGGAAATCGTGCGAGCAGCAAATGCAGTGGCGAGTGGAGGGAAGTTCAGCACATCTTAACTGCCACCCCCATATAACTGAAATCGGCGTCTATAGAGGCACAGAATCTGCCCCCGCACCCTCCCCCCCACCCCCCGGCCCCAACAAACACACACAAAGAGAAAGAATTCCAAGGCTAGTAGAGGCAAAGGCAGCATAATTGCACCCCCACCCCCCGCAAACAAATAAGCAACCCAGTACAGTGGAGGCAAAGGCATTTACCCAGGGGAGGACTGGCTCCCCCGATGGGAGGCAGGATTCTTTGGCATTCTCGTGGAAAAAGGGGGATTCCGATAATACAGCGCTATTGAACCATTCATGTGGGCACACATGAGCTCTCCCCATTTCCCATATGGCCAATTTACCCCTGCAATTACCCACCCCTCTCCCGTGAAAAGAAAACCAGGGACTGACAGAGATTAGGTAGTCCACTGCAAAACTCCCCCCCCCCCCCCCCCCCCCCCAGTTGAGAGAGTTTTCTGGCCTTCCCCCTACCCTTGCCTCCTTGCTGTTCCACCATTTCCTTCCATCATCCTCCTCCTCATCTCCTCTTCCCATCTCATTTCCACTCCAACTCCCCTCCTTTCTCCCTTACTCTTGTCTTCTTCTCCCCTCCTCTATCTCTTCCTTCCTCTCTCTTCCCTTCTGTCTCCTTCCTTCCCCTTCTCCTCTGTCTTATCTGGATCCAATTATCCTTTGCCCTCTAACTTTGCTTGACCTGAATACTGCACCACAGGAGTACAGCCATGACACAGGACAATGCAGGTGCTGAACCAGTATCATGATAATAATGTAGCATTAGAAATATTCAACCATACAGTTAGTCCTTGTACTGCCTGGCATGGAACAACTCTTTTCTGGCAGTCCAACAAGGGTGTGGCTTCCCAACGTTCAGTAATGATGCAGAGCTTATCGGATCACGTTGATCACTTGATATCCATAATCCACATTTTTTTCAGAATTTGTGTTGCTCAGCTATAGCATGGCACTAGTAATGAATGGCCCCTATTGTTTGGTGCTAGAATGGAGGGCTAACTGCTGATTGAAACATGGGCCATAGCCAAGAACTTTGCTAGAAGTGCCTCAACTTCCACATAGAACATTCTAGATTATTCTGCATAACCATTAGCAGATAAAAGCCCCCTATAATTTTTCTGCCCCTCTTTTATGATCCTATCCTTCCATATCATGAAGCATTTGCCTGTTGAATAAAGAGGAGAGGCATCTACCAATGCTTCATTCTAAACATGTCACTAAGGCATGCACAAGTAACATGACTTGACTTACTCTCCAACTTTAATTCCTGCCCTATGGGAAATGATCCTCACCTGCCCTGAGGCTGGCTGACACTGATAATTCACAATGCTGGTGGTTGGGGTGGGGTTGGAAGAAAGAACATGGGCTGGATTTTCAATGACCTGTGGAGTTGAGTTTGGAGGCGTGTGGGGGGTTAAAGTTGCAGATTCGGGGGTCCCGACCCCATCCCGACTCCATTCCGCCTCCACGCAATTTTGACAAAATCGGTCGCGGGGTTCCCGACTCCGTCCCGCCTCCAAGAGGCGGGAGAGGCCATTAAAGCCCTTAACAAGTCCTAAATTGGCTCTGTAATGCCATTTTGAAACGTTTTAGCTAGTTTAACCCTTTTCCGACGTGAAGTACGCCTGATGTGAAACACGCCAGTGAAACCTGGCGGGAGCACAAGTGGATAGCTGACTATCAGCTGCAGGTCCACTATTACAACGGAGATGTGATGAAGGTAGTAGTAGTATTGTGATGAAGGTAGTAGTAGTATTAGGTCTGAAAGTCGCCTCTGATGCTGCTGCATTGAATGTCTTCAGAGACTGCCTGGGAGGACTTGGTTGCAAAAAAAATTCTCTCTCTCTCTCTGTCTCTTTCTCTGTCTGTCTGTCTGTCTCTCTCTCTCTCTCTCTCTCTCTCTCTGAGATGCTGCTCATTTTGCATCCAGGTCCTCTCACAGCAAAGGCCAGGCAATCTCTGAGACCAGGCAGTCTCTGACCTGCAATGATGACATCATCAAAGGCGACTTTCAGACTGAAAACACTAATTGGTTCATGGGTTCCCACATGCTGGAACTCAATTGCCCAATTAGGTGAAAATTGCATCAATCTCCCACATCCAATTGCAGGCGGGTGGATAACATGAAATGCGGATGACACGACCCCAACCCGCCCCAGTATCAAAATCCAGCCCCATATGTTTATCTAGCAATTTTATTATATCATCAGTATGTCCCAAAGCACTTCACATCCACTTTTTAAATTTGAGTCGTTGTTGTCAAGCAGGCAAACAAAGCAGCCAATTTGCACACAGCAGGGTTTCACAAACATCAAAGGAGACGAGTGACCAATTAAAATGTTTTTGGTGATTTTGGCTGAGGGAAGAATGTTGTCCAGGACACCAAGGGGAAACAATTGGGTTGCTTTGTGCCTCCCGTGAGCGCCCCCGGAGGGGTCGGGCCCCCTGACCTACTGCCGGACGATATATCTGACAGGGTCAGGGTGGTGTTTTTGCGGCTGTGGCGGCGCAAATGAAAGGGCAGGTGCCGGGTGGCCATTTTTTTGGGGGGGCCAGCTGCAATCGGTCATGCACTCCTCTTGAGTGCCGGGCTGTTTTCCCGGCACCCCGCTCCCTGGTGGTCCAGCAGGGCCCCGGTGCTCGATGCGTTAGGCCCCTCCCCTTTAATCGGGGAGGGAGGCCTGCAATACCGCAGCACTATGTGCCGACGTGCATGGCGCTGTTGCGCATAGCAAGACGATATTGAATGGTAGCGCCCCAGGAAGGAGGGGGAGCGCTTCCAATAGCGCCCCGCCTCCTGCTTGGCACTAAAAGTAGCGCCCCAGCAAAGTTAGCGCCCCAAAGGGGGCGCGACCGAATTCTTCCTCCCAAGAGTCCTTTGAATAGTGCTATGGATCTATTACGTCCACCTGAACAGGTTTAGCATCTCATCTGGAGACAACAGTTCCAACAATGCTGTACTGAAGTGTTCAAGTCCTGGATTGGGCTTTGTGTCCAGAACCTTCTGATTCAGAGATATGAGTGCTACCAACTGAGTGAAGCCAACACTTTATGCTGGATAGGAGAGGAAGAAAACCATATCTATGAACCTGTGTCCCACCACACTGGTGTTGCTCCACAGACAAAATTTCCATAAATGTTATTATTCACTTGAATACATTATTAAGAATTTGACCCATACCAATCTGGCATTGATGGAGATGACATTATATATGAAGAGCTAATGTGAGCAGTTTAGATTAGATGTGAAACCCAGTTTTGGAAAATGCGCAAAGGAAGCCAACAATTTCAAGGCATTACCACTTTATCTACTGCAATGTATAACCTGATCGACCTGGGGTGCTGCCTTTAATGTTCTGTGACCTTGTATCACCAAGTCACTCTGTTCTTCCACAGTACTGAGCCTATTTCCATTCAGATTCAAGATTCAACTGTAACAATGTAATATAAGGGACAGAATTTTGCGAGATATTAATGCATGTTCTTTCCAACAATTTGGATCCGATCATTGGAACACTCACTCTGTCAATTTACCAATAGTTATGAGGTAGCAACCTGAACAGCAACATAAAGATAGGGGAAAGATTGATCCATTTGAACATGCTAGTGAACTGCAGACATCAAGTTTACTTTAATTGGTGCAATTGGTATTCCTTCTATTATAAATGAGAAAGAAAAACCAATTGCACTGGTTCAAATAATGTAAGTTTTATATGTAAGGATAGTAACCTAAGGAGTACAATGAGGTCTGAATGGGAACAATTCTTTAATAGAGAAAACTGTGGGTGCTGACTACTTGTTTAATTAACACTGAGCACAGATTGAGTTGCAGCAATGGTAGCAGTGGAGTGGCCTATGTAGCACCAGGATGCATTTCGTAATCAAAAATTATGACCAGCACTTCCGCTGATTACTTAATTCCTGTTGGGATTTTGATTTTGTCCTGTCTTCAGTCCACGCCACAAACTCTGTTCCCTTGCCATTGACTCCATCCCTCTCCCTGACAACTGTCTGAGGCTGAACCAGATTGTTTGCAACCTGAAATGAGCTTCCTACCTCATATCCACACCATCTCCCTGCCTCTGCACCTGCTTAAAATCTGTTACATCTCCAGCTTTTTCCAGTTCTGATGAAGGGTCCCAGAAACGTTAACTCTGTTTCTCTCTCCACGGATGCTGCCTGGCCTGCTGAGTGCTTCCAGCATTTTCTGTTGTTATTTCAGATTTCCAGCATCCGCAGTATTTTGCTATTCCATCACTAAGACCGCCTATTTCCACCTCTGTAACATTCCCCATCTCCAGCCTTGCCTCAGCTTATATGCTGCTGAAACCCTCATCCATGCCTTTGTTACCTCTAGACTTGACTATTCCAATGCACATCTGGCTGTCCTCCCTCGTTCTACCCGCCATAAACTTGAGGTCATCCAAAACTCTTCTGCCCATGACCTAACTCACACCAATTCTTTCCCCCGAGATCTCTGCGCTCCACCAATTCTGGCCTGTTGAGCAACCCTAATTTTAATCGCTCCACCATTGGCAGCTGTACCTTCAATGCCTAGGTCCTAAGCTCTGGAATTTCCTCCCTAAACCTTGTTGCTGCTCCTTAACACCTACCTCTTTGACCAAGCTTTTGGTCAGCTGCCCTAATATCTCCTTGTGTGGCTCGGTGTCAAATTTTGTTTGATAATCGCTCCTGTGAAGCGCCTTGGGACATTTTACTATGTTAATGGCGCTATATAAATGCAAGTTGTTGTTGTTGTGAAGTGCTTTGGAGCATCCTGAGGACGTGGCAGTCGCTCTGTAAATGAAAATTAATTCTTTCTTTGTTACAGTACTGGTGAGCATAATTTATTTTTAAAACTCTGAGTCCATTTGGATTTGAGAAGAAGACAGATAGGCACATACTTTTAATGGATTTTTTATTTGGATAGATAAACGAGTGAAGCTCAAGTACACATGGATATAAATCTGAATTTATATGATGCCCAAAGTAAGCTTTCGATTTGCTCTGAGCGAATTCAAGTTCAATACACGATACTTTAATGTTATGTACTAATCTCTGAAGAGATCTGAGTGTGACTGTTCGGTTCCCGAGCCAAGTCAAACTGGACTTGTTTATTTTGTGTGGTCTGTCCGCCACATGTTTTCTATCATTTCTGTTTTGGTACAGTTATTGTTCCCATGGAGTGCGATGATGTCTCACTCACTTCCTGTAGGTGTCTGTTGTGGAGCTCAGCCGGTCACGTTACTTTCCCCCTCAGTTCATTTCAGTTTTCCGGAGCGCGATCTGACTCTAGTGTCAGTTAGTGCACAAGCCGAGCGTTTGGAGCGAGTGTTTCGAGCCTGCGCCTGCCTGTCTCAGTGTATGTAAGTGAGGGGGGAGAGTTTGCGCCCAGGAGCCTGATCTTCCCAGGTGATGGTAAGTGTAAAGCTGCTGGATAATAATCACTTTGCTTTAGATCATCTTGCAAGATGAAACGGCTAATGTGAATTGTTACAGAGATCGCCGTTGTATTATATCACTGTCTGTTTTGCGATTCTCCTCCTTGATATTACGGTGAGTGAGCCATTCAATGAAGTGAGTAGGAGGTCGTGGAATCCCCGCAGCAACAGCACAGGCTCCCAGCGGAGCAATAACCAGGGTCGACTATTGATCGATGGTCCATTTACAGGTACATACTGCTCTTGCACCTTTAGAGAAATGCCTTGTGCATAAGAGTCGGTTGCATGTTGAGTGAGCAGGGTACATGTGCGTTTGTATATATATATAATGCTCTACTGTCATAGGGACAACCGCGCACAAAATGATGGTAGGGTCACTGCATGGCCTACCCTCACATTGATCAGCATGGATGAGGGAGGCTATTCGGCATCTGTAGCTCACCCTTCCACAGAAACCTACAATTCCCCCCTCTCCTCATCACAGCGTCCAGTATCTTGAATGATTCCAGAGATTTTGCCTCCCCCACCCTACTTAGACCATTCCAGGTATTGATCACTCTTTGTATGGAGAAGAGCTTTCTAACATCAGTTCTGAATTTGCCTTTTTATCAATTTGTCCTTATGTCTCCTTGTTCTGTAGCCATGGCTTAACCTGAAATAGTGTAAGGGCCACTCCCATTTGCCTCCTTTCAAGATCTAAGCTAAAAGCCTAAGGGGTAAAAATTCACTTGGTTGCGCCACCCGTTAGCGCCTTAAGAGGGCGCTAATGGGGCGCAAAGCCGCTAACGCCCGGGCGCAGCGATGGTTGCGCCGCTCGAGAACTTAACTTGAGATTGTGCGGCGGCACTAAAACTTACCGCTGCGACCACCTGCGCGCGCAGATTGTGACGTCATTCCATGGTGCAACGCCCTTGGGGCGCCCCGTAGCGGAAATTGAGTGGCGCCCCCTACCTTACCGCCTGGCGCTTCCAACGACCAGAAGACTGGAACGCTATCAATCGCTGTGGGGCTGGGGGGGGGCGCTATTTAAAGGGGGCCTCTTCCTGTCTTTTATTGTTGGTGGCATTTTTGAACTACGCATTCTGAGAGAGAGAGGGAGAGACTTCTGGAGAGATTCAACGTTGTGTGAAGGAGTTTTGGGTACTGAGCAGCACTTTGCAGGTTCATTTTGATTTGCCATTCCTTGTATCGATTTAGCAGAGACCGTGGGAGCTGCACTCTGAGCTCTTTGCCTGGTGCTCTCCATTGTTCTTTCCAGCACATTTGATGTGCAAGTCTCTCCAGGCCGAGATTCAAGGCAGCAATGAACAGGATGTGGATGGAAAGCAAGATTAACCATCCCCTTTAAGAACTGGCCCGTGCCATTGTGTGTGTGTTCCATTGCTGACTGACATTACATGAGCTTCGCCAGCGCTCCGAGTTAGCGCCTCACTGCTCGGCCTTTGCGCCTTAAGAGAGGTGTGCAGCGCCTGCTTTAGCGCTCCAATCACCTCCCGGGGCGGTAAAAGTGAAGTTTCCCGTCAGTGCCGATAATTAGTGCCAGGCGCTAATATTTGCGTCCGGACGATATTTGCGCCCCAAATGGGGCGCGACCTAATTTCTACCCCTAAGTTTTTCGAACATTTCCTCATAACTCCGACCCTTGGCACCAAGGATCAGCCTTGTGACTCAAGCACTGCCTCCAGGGCTTGATACTTCCCAGTATCGCTGGCGACCTAGGTTGGAGAGTGGCTTTGAACCATTATTTCAGCCACTTCATTAATGTCCTGCCCATGTGTTTTACTGTGGACAGGATGAAATGGCAGTTCATATATTTCTACAGTGGCCAAGGTCCATATGATCATAGATTGATACAACACAGAAGGAGGCCATTCGGTCCATCGTGCCTGTGCCAGCTCTTTGGTAGAGCTATTCAATTAATCCCACTCCCCTGCTCTTTCCCCAGAGCCCTGTATTTTTTTCCCTTAAGTATTTATCCATTTCTCTTTTGAACTATTGAATCTGCTTCCACCACCCTTTCAGGCAGTGCATTCCAGATCATAACTCGTGGTGTAAAATATGTTTCCTCATGTCGCCTCTGGTTGCAGCCCCTTTTTCATTATTTAAATGACTGCTCGATTTTTGGTTAGATTTTTCTCTCATATTAATTCATCTTTGGTCACTCGGTGTAGGACGAGCAGATTGGAGAACCTCCTGATGGATCTGCACCTGGACCTAGCAAAAGCCACAGCATACAGGTGCAAGATGCGTAGGATCACCAAGGGTGGTGTCTCTACCTGTTTGCCTATGTTCAGAGCTTTGGTACGTGCCTGGGTGACCATGGAATATGACCATACAGTGTCCACAGGTTCACTGAACCTTTCCACGGCTGCTTGGCACCGCACGACTTCTGGGGTGGAATCGCCAAGGGAGTTCTCCTAATCTGCCATTGTAAATTTGCAGAAGATCAGCAGGAATCTCATTTACGCTGCTTCTCTGGGATTTCGGGCGCTCTTCCACTGAAGTTACGGCAGGAGATTGGGAGAGCCCTGCAGATATTCTACCCCCTGTTGCGTAATAGACGCAAGTTGGAAGTTACTGATCTAACCAGGAAATAATTAATTTAGTTTAGATAGGTCGTATAGTATTTTATTAATGTTTGCTTAAAGAATGTTTGGTGGCATTCAGCTTGACAATACAAACCTACCAGATCTAAAATGGAGCTTCCAAGGTTTGGATGTACCTCTTGTGTCCCAGAAATGAACGTAATGTTCAAGGTGTGGCCTGACCACTGCACTGTCCAGCTTCAGCATGACATCTTCAAACTTAAACACTGCTGATTTGGTAATGTAGCTCCGCATTCTTTTTGCAAGGATATCCTTGCCTTTTTAACTTTCCATTAACCTTTTTATCACTCCAGTAAGTAGTACAATGGTCTGTGTGCACTTCTAATGGCCCATGCCACACAGTTTGAATATTATTTTAACTTATGGCTTTAATTTCATATTTAATGGCAGTATCCAGGATTTGGCTGAAGTTTACCAGACGAACCCGTCCTTGGGTGTTTTTCTATGTTGAAGGTGCTATATAAATGGAAACTGTTGTTGTAAACTTAGTTTTAAAATCATCCATTTTAAATCACTTGTGTGCAGACTTTGTCTATCCTTTAACATTTCATGCACAATTAAAAGTCACCACCACCAACAACCAAGTTGACATCTGATCTCAATGGCAAGTGATCGCCAGGCAACGTCCACAATAACAGCCTATATCACCACCTACTGGAATGGCAGTAGAGTTTGCCTCATGCTTCCCAAATTATACCTGGAAAGCATTCTTTTAAAATGTGAATGTACCGTACCTACTGAACTGGTTTATTTTGTGATGGGGAAGAGGAAGGATTTTTGTCCTACGCTTGCAGCCTCCCTGCACTGAACATTACTAGGGTATGGGTGGGGGGTGGAAGACATAAGTTAGGGGATCAGATCATCACTGTCAGGTCTGTACCACTTCTCACACCAGTACTGTCTCTCTTCTCCCCAGCTGCTGGCCCATTCCCCAAGCTGAAGTCTTTCTCTCCGCCCAAAACATTATAAAGACTGAGTTGATCCTCTCCGCCAGTATTATGTGCAGTTTATGCTGGCCCTAATCCCCAATCTTGTTTCTTTCCATCACTAAGCTACAACTCTTTGTATTCCTGTGGTTCAGGTGGATGTTAAAGATCCCATGGCACAGATGACCACAGAATTCACCTGATGTCCTGGCCAACACCCCTCCCTCAACCAGCACCACCAAAAACAGATCAACTGACCATTCATTTTGTTACTTTTTGTATGATCTGTGTATAAACTGGATGCCATGTTTATCTACACACCAGTCATTCCACTTCAAAGTAATTCATTGTTCTGCCATGTTTTGAGAGACATGTTAAAGTATTATATAAATACAAGCTTCCCTTCCTTCTTACATTGCTCCTGGTCTCTCTGCCCCCATTACTCACTATCTCCTTTATATGTTTCTTAAGTAAATAGCCACACTTGTTTTGGTGTCCTGTTGAACTCTAACTACAAAGGGATGCTGCAATGCCTGCTGCCCCTTGCGGAGCCTCTGTGACCTCTATTTTCCCTGGTGGAGTTTGACATTCAACCAATACCACCAAAAAAGTTGGGTGTTCATTTTGGTGCTGTTGGTTGCATGTTGCTGGTGTAGCATAGCTGCCATGCCTGGCTTCATAACAGCAGTTATTGCACTTCCAAAGTAACTCACTGTATATAAAGCATTTTGAGACATTTATGAGAAATGTGACCATGTGCTATATAAATGAAAATCATTTCTCACCAAAGAGAAGCTTTTCATTCAAAACACAAGAGTATTAAAGAAATGTGATAAACAGAGTCACTGGTTCACATTGACTGAATAAGTTGAATTCCGTTTTTATTGTGTGAGACTATGGGATTTTGGGAGGATTTTTGGTGGCCACATTACACAATTCTGTACATTTTTCACATGAAAAACTGCAAATCTGTGGCCTTGGTGATAAGTTGCAGGGTTTCCAGTTTCCCAGCTGAGCTCTCTAGTTAATTTATGGTGTTAGTTTCCACAGACAATACTTGATGCCTGTGGGGACTGATTGCTGTGCCAATGGATCTTCACCTAAAATAAATACAAAAGTAGAAGGCAATTGCTTTCACTTGCTCTGTGTTTTTTTTTCATGTGCATTGCATGTATTGGTTTTAAACTTTTTTTTTATTGATTTCCTACAATGAGCTGTTGTTGGTCATTTTTCTTTTTCATGAAATGGATTTTGCCAACAGGCTGCAGTGTTTACAATAATCATGTAGCCCCTGCTGGGAAAAAAAAGTCACAACTTTTAGTTCCAGAAGCTGCTGATTTCTGACAACGCAGCTCCTCACAAGGAGAAGCATCCCCCAAATTATACAGGACCTGACTGCAGTTAAGGGTTTTCCATGACTGTTGCAGCTTCAAAGAATCTAAAGGCAGTTACGATGCTATTTTTAATTCTTAAATGATATGCTGCTGTGCTGTGGCTTTTGGGTGTTTGTGAGGACTCCAATAATCTGAGAGTAATGGATCCTTTGTCCTCTGGAAGGCAAAATCTGAGCCAATTTTAGTTGGGACAGAAATGTAATCAATTAATTTCGCATAATGTAGAAAACTGGTAGCAAGTTTAGAGGACCCAGCTGCTCGTTCCTGTCATCCTGTTAGCCCAGCCACAGGCTCTGCTTTATAAGCAAAGCAAAGTGACCAAATGCGGTGACAAGCTGCTCGCACTGACCACACTCAGCTGGCTGACATGGTCCGTCTTTAAATTTTTCATCATCAAAGGAGACCATTTGGCCTATATTGGCTGTGGCGGCTTTCTGAAAGAACATTTAGTCCCATTCCCCCCGCCCTTTCCCCATGTCCTTTTTTTTTTACTTTTCAAATATTTATCCACTTACCTTTTAAAAGCTCTTCTAGATTCTGCCTCCATCCCTGTTTCTGGTAAGGCTTTCCGTGTCCTAAGAACCTTTTGCATAAAAACAGAAGTGCCAGGCAATGACTATCTTCAACAGGCGAGAGTCTAACCACCTCCCCTTGACATTCAATGGCATTACCATCGCTGAATCCCCCACCATCAACATCCTGGGGGGTCACCATTGACCAGAAACTTAACTGGACCAGCCACATAAATACTGTGGCAACAAGAGCAGGTCAGAGGCTAGGTATTCTGCAGGGAGTGTCTCACCTCCTGACTCCCCAAAGCTTTCCACCATCTACAAGGCACAAGTAAGGAGTGTGATGGAATACTCTCCACTTGCCTGGATGAGTGCAACTCCAACAACACTCAAGAAGCTCGACACCATCCAGGACAAAGCAGCCCGCTTGATTGGCACCCCATCCACCACCTTAAACATTCATTCCCTCCACCACCGGCGTACCGTGGTTGCAGTGTGTACCATCTACAAGATGCACTGCAGCAACTCGCCAAGGCTTCTTCAGCAGCACCTCCCAAACCCACGACCTCTTCCACCTAGAAGGACAAGGGCAGCAGGCGCATGGGAACACCACCACCTCCAAATTCTCCTCCAAGTCACACACCATCCTGACTTGGAAGTATATCGCCGATCCTTCATCGTCGCTGGGTCAAAATCCTGGAACTCCCTCCCTAACAGCACTGTGGGAGTACCTTCACCACATGGACTGCAGCGGTTGAAGAAGGCGGCTCACCACCACCTTCTCAAGGGCAATTAGAGATGGGCAATAAATGCTGGCCTTGCCAGCGATACCCACATCCCATAACAAATTTTAAAAAAAATTCTCCTAGTCTCCCACTTGACTGGTTTCCTGATGATCCTAAACGTATGCCCTTTAGTTATTGACTCATTGACCAATGGAGGCAGTTTATTCCCTTATCAAAACCCCTCATCATTTTGAACATCTCGATCACATCTCAAGGACAGGTGCGTTGCTGCCAACTGGTTTGTCAGTTTGAGTTGCTGGCTCCCTTCAGTGAATTATGGAATTCACCGCCCCCCACCCAAACAGTGGTTAAAAATTACCCAACCTCTTGTAATAACAGCCTGCTTTGATTTCTTGGGTCCCAGTACATTCATAGCCCCGCAAATAACCCACCATCGTTTATCCTGGGAGCAAACGAATCCACCACAACCAACCACACAGAGTGGGAGGCGGAGCGAGTAGCGTGTCCACGCTGATTGGCGACTTCCCCCTTGCAGTGGCACATGTGCTGAAATGTTGGTGTTGAAGGTTGCGGGCGGTGGTTGTTACTCATTCATTGTGCCTGCGAGTAGAAGGCAGGCACAGGCAGTCCCCCGCCCTTGGAAACCGCGCCCGTCTCCTCTGGCGCTGGAGGCATTGTCTGTTTCCGTTAACCGTTAACGTAGGCTTTAAGGGCATTCCTGACCCTGTATCACCAGGAAGCTTACCAATTGGAGAAGAGAGTTTTGTTTTGCGGGCTATACAAAATCTGAAGAATTGTCGCTCCCTTTATTGTTTTGATTTATTTTCATTATTAGTCCTGGTCAGTTTCAGATGAAGCCCTGGTCAGTTTCACCTGGGAGTAGGTAAGAACCAGTAATTGTTTATTATGCTGTCTGAATAATTCGGCATGGCTGCTATTAAAACGTTTGCATGCATCTGGCTCCAGTTGTTCTGGAAATACAAATGACGCGGCTCTGCACTTCGGTTTCCCAAAAGCAGGAAGTTTTGGTTCCTGCTGTAACCCACATGTGAGACGCCCTGGCTCACTCACTCGCTCCATGTTGTTATGCAACCACATTGATGCCGTGTTTGTCTTGGGAAACAAAAAAATTAAAATCGACAGGGGGAGCAACGATTGTGTAAACGGGAGGATGAGCAGCCCAGCAGATTATATGATCTACCATTGTATTCGAAAAAGAAAAACAACACCCGGGGCGATAAATGTTTCCATCAACTGCAAGGGCAGAGCTGGCAGGATTTAACATTGTTTGGCTTTTGTGAAATAGCAACATTTTACGTTTCATTCGGATTTAGATCAAAAAATTGTTTTATACGGCTCACTCAAGAAAATACCTTTCGACTGAAGGGATTGAACGAGGCCGTCGTCTCACTTCTGAGGAGGTGATTTTTGTTTCAGTGAGGGCGACATGCAACAATTACTGGACCGATAATAGTTCATCAAACGGGCTGGAAGGCGGCCAGCTGGAGTTATTTACTCGTTGTAAAGTTGTCCTTTCTGACAGCAGATGTTGCTATGGGTAACTGCCAAACTGTAGTTGTTAGCCCCCCCGTTTAGGACTTCTGCGGGGAAACTAATTGCAGTCTGTCGACTGGTACAACTGAACGAACGAGCGGCAGATCAATCCCTGTGCCTGGTACTTGTCCACGACTGAGAACACTAAATCCACAGTCCCACCTCACAATCTTCCCACGAAGGCATTGCCTCGTGTTCTGGTTGTGCAGGTGCTGGCTATGCTCTTGTATTTACGCCATTTTTCACGTGTTGCCAGATAGTGTCGACCGACTATTCTGTCACTGGGGGCATCTCAGCCAAGCCCAATCCTGTCTCCACTGGATGTGGACACACTTGTGCACTTTACAGCAGCGGTCACTGGACAGCAACCAGGAGTGGGGGATCTTGCTGCCGTTCTTCCCTCCCTGACAGCGGGACACACTGAGGCCAACTAGTTGTAGTTCCTCACCAGCTGAGGTCAGCTCAGCTAACTTGGAACAAATCAAGATTGAACATGAGGCTTCCTGGTGCTCCATATTGCACAAGTCTTTGCCTGTTGAACCATCAGGGTACTTTTAAGATTGCATCACAAGTTTCCAAACTGTTTTTGTTTTAAGGTGTGTGTTTGTGGGAGGTTATTATTATTAACAAGGTTAGTTCCAGGAATAAATTGTTCCAACAACTTGTCTGTCACAATGCCCAAGTGTCTACAACACTGCGGATTAGCACACATTTTCTTTCAAATGATAAATGGGGAGGATGTCTTAATGTTTTTGTACTTCCTACACCAACCAATCTTCTGATCTTCTGTGAGATTAAGTTTAGTGTACAATTATGGATAGTTTTATTCTGTGTACCCACAGCTACTAGTTGCTCAAACGTAGTTCGCGAGAGAGCCCAGATGGCTGGGGGGAACTTTTATGCCAAAGTAAAACATGTGAAAAGAAAGAACTTGGATTTACACAGCACCTTCCAAAGCACATCGCATTCAGTGAATTCCTTTCTGAAGTGCAGTCACTGTTGTGTAAGCACATGCCACAGCTAATTTACATACTACAAGATCCCCACAACAGTAATTGAGTTGAATAAGCAGATCTGTTTTAGTTGTGGTTGAAGGAGGGGTTCTGGTGGAACTCCCTGCTGTTCTTCAAATAGTGCCACGGGATATTTTCCATCCCCATGTACAAGCAAATGGGCCCTTGATTTAACATCTCATCCAAACAATGGTACCTCTCACAGTACGACTCTCTCTCAGTAGTGCATTGCAATACTGTGCTAAAATCCTGGCGCAGGGCTTGAACCCATAACTTTCTGATTTTAAAGCAGGAATGCTACCAATTGAGACAAACTGACACTTGTAGGATAATTTGTTGTTTTAATGGGAAAGTCATCACATTGTGGCGTACTGTGCCGCATATAGCTGAAGGCCCCAAATTCATACCCTAGTTTGTGCTGTTAGCTGATTTCAGCTTGTGCGGTGGAGGGGGCACCACTATGTGTCTGTGGGTTAATGCGGCGGGCCGGGGGGGGGGGGGAGGTGGCATAGAAATCTGCAAGGGTTTTGATTCCTGATTGCTTTCTGATGACTACACTACAATTGTATGTGTGCGGTTTAGGCTGCTGTGAAAAATGGTAATTTCCAGTCCCCACGCGGCTATACCCCAACACGAGTCACTCCATTTAGGGGAGGACAGGAGAAAAATAGAAATTAAACTAATACGAAAATCACTTCGAAGTTCAAGACAAACAGCGCCATGACATAATTCCATCACTAGTCCCATTCTTGAAATACATTTTACAGTGACATCACCATTCTTTTAAATATTACTATGTAATGGATGATGTCCAAGGATACGAGTGATTTCATTGCCTACAGAACTGTAACTTTACACATGTGAAAAACCAATGCGTGGCATTCAGATTTAAATTGAAATTCAGATTGTACCCAGAATGAAATAAACAACATGTGCCTTTACTGACCTGATGCAATGGCACTACTCGTGTGTTTTTTCTATAATCACAAAAGCTATCAGTTTAAAAAAAAATCCAGGTAGAAATATTGTTCCACAATGTGTTTCACCGGGTCAGGATGTCCCTGCATGTGTGAAACACAGTGATAACCTGAAAAAAATATTGGTTAAAAAGTAACATAGTACTATCTGTGGAAGATTATTCCTAAACCCTTTTATGATGCCTGAAAACGACTTAACTGCCTCTTTGTAGTATTTTGATGCTTAATGATTAACAACTCGTATCTTTAATGTTTCCATTAGTTTTAGTTGAAGCAGCGGAACTTTGTGTGCATTTACACTCGGCTGCAGTTCAGGTTCCAGCCAGCCAGAATCACATTTACATTACCTGGCTAGAAGTATTATTCTTGTCCGGGAGCCAGCTGTGAGCTTGCTCAGATACAGACATGGACAGTGTTCTCTTTAAACAGATTTATCATTTTCAATGTTTAGAAAGCAGGCATTAGAGAATCTCGACTCTCTGAACACTTAAATTGAGGTCAGGTGCAGTTACAAAGTGTTCGAGTTTAATGGACTCCTGCGCACTTTGTAAACCAGGTTTGAAACCACATTAGCTGTACACTCCACATGGTGTCGTACCAAAGTGGGTCGTACTGCCAATCCAGGGAATCTTGATTTGAGGCCAATCAGACCCTGGCTCCAGATTTACACTACTACTTTCATGTTGGCACAAACCCAAAATCATTTTCCGCCAACACTGAACTTGTAGTGTAAATCTTCTTAAGAAGAGAGAAGATTGTAGTGTAGATACAGTGATTTTAATGATTAAATGTTAATGTGCAAACTCAGATTAAATATGACTTTCAAAGCCCAGAAACAAACCAGTAAATGGAGGAGGCAGCAGGAATCTAGGTTCCAATTAAAAATGCTGGCAACTAAGCGCAATAGAGATTTTATTTGCTGTGTGGTCACTTCTCCCTAATGGCAGAGTGGCGATTGGTAGCATGACGTCCCAGGTTGTATCACTTTGCGGCAGAATGATTGGGATTAGCAAAGTGCCAAACTACCCTGCTATACCAGGAAGACAGAGACTTCGGCACCTCTTGTCACCCTATAGCCAGAGTGGAAGCGTGCAAATTGTTTGACATCCATTAATCCCCGCCAATGAGCGCAGATCACACCATCACTGAGCACGATTTACCCCATGCCCATCGAGGAAAAAAGCAGGACACATTCTTCCCCTGCAAAGCTGCCACTGACCAGAAATCAGGCGAGCCACACCCCACCACTCATGTACGAGCAGAAAGCGACCGCCAATTCCCCTCCATGCAGAAACCTCTTGATCAAATACCGTCCCCCCCACCCCTCGTTTGAGTGAAGTACAGCCATCAGCTTTCACCTCCTGAGCAGAAACCCCTCCCCAACGACACCAGCAATGAGGCCACAGCCACGCACCCCTCCACCACCTCCCCCGGCCACTGAGCTCGAATCAAGGAACTCTGAGCGGAAACCAGAACACACAGCATCCCCACCCCCCTGAGAAGAAGTCCAGAGTCCTGCAAACCCTCCCCCACCCCTCCACCTGCTGAGAAACAAGTTGTGCCACACCCAGCCCCTCATCCAGAAGCATCTCAGCATAATTCCCCCCCGGACTGAAAGTCTGCACTCTGTCGCATTCCCCCCACCAGCCCGCCATGCCTGTCCGTATGAGAAGGAAAAATGCTTCCCTCCCTGACACCTGAAGCACGGGTGCCCGTGAGAGAGGGGAGGGGGGAACAGCAAGTGTTCCATCAGCTCTTGGGTGAGGGGGAGGGGGTAATAATGAGACAATTATTTTACTTTTGTTTACATAATTGAATTGAGAAAGGAACAAGTGAATTAGGAAAGGGGGGAAAGTAGCTCTGAGAAATGGGGGTGTGTCTCTTCTAAGACTTTGGGGAGGGGAGGGTTGGGGTGAGGGGCACCCCTGGACTGAAACCATTTTATTTAATAACCCCCACTCCACAGAAACTATGCAATTGATGTTTTTGCAGCAATATTAGTAAAACAGTGATTTTTTTTACATTTAATTTTATTCTAAGATGATTACGCTTTCAGAAGCATGCTATCTAGATAGCTCATTTGGATTATGGGAACCCAGAAGCAGCAGGTGTATGGCCTTTCTGAGAGTCTGATGGGCTGTTAATCATCCTCGGTCAAATAACAGAGGAAGGCGACTGATAGTCTGTGGAATGTAGCCAGAAGCCATTGTGGATAAGGATTGTTTGATGGCTTTTGTGATACCACTGTAGTGATCTGACGAATGAGGCGCGATGGATGTGTAAACTCTAACTCTTGCTGAGGGCAGCAGTGCTAAAAAAAAGACCTCCTGAAGTTACAGGGAGCTTGTTGATGGGTTCTATGTCATGATCTGTGTCTTTCTTTCATTAATGTGTAATAGAAGTCACTTTTGTAACCTGAGGTGAAAAATTACATGGCTGCCACAAAAAGCATTGCAGTGTTGTTTTATTACACTTCTGGGCTAGTCCCACCTGTGGAAGGAAGAATGCTCCTCGCCAGATCTAAAGGCAGATGATAACTGTTCTTTTACATTCGTTTTGTGGCTGTAAGTTACTGTCAATTCTATTGCCTTGTCACATTTTACTGTGATTTGTTCGAAGGTTCCTTTTTAAAATCTTCATTCATTTTGTTTTATCTTCTGGGGTGAACTATTATAGTCATCAAGATGTTTCTGTACCTTTTTTGCATATAGTGTCAATTTGAACATACGGCCATATGAAAATGAGCGGAAAAGACCTACTGGCCCATGTGGTCTGTCCCACATATTTGTAATGCCTTATCCATCATGATACATACACTCCCCACCTGCCCGGAATCTTCATTATTTTATAAACCTCGATCAAATTGCCCCTGAGTCGAGTGCTTCCAGATGATGATATACCAGCTGGTTGACATGAGGTTTTTATATTTTGACATGAGTGTGAATCCTTGGCTTGCGCATCAGCCGAGATACTTGGCTGTAGGATGAGAAACCAGTTGGATCATCAAGAGGTCACTTGGAAAATTATCTTTAAATGCTGTCACTAGGGTGAGATATTGCAAATACGAAACATATCACAGCATTAAATGATAGAAGTGCAACAAAAGGTAATCCAGTATTAATTATGCCTGGTCACTGCTGTTTGGCACTTCAGCAGATTTTTCTGTTACCACTTTTTAATTTAGCCAATTGACTAATAGACTTGTACCAAGGAAATCAGTGGGTGATGTCCATCTTCTTTCAAATGGACTGTAAATACCATTGTGCTAATGATTTACTTCAAACTAGAGCAATGATAGCTATTATATATTAAAATCATTGAGTGGGTTCTAGTACTACATTTCAAAATGCATTGAACACTGTCACACTCTGTCTGTGGGGAAAACCAATTAAAAATGTTAACATTTGAATGCAATACCAGTTACACCTGTGATAAGGGTATTCAGTGTTAAATGTCACGTAACATTAGCTGTTAAAAGAGTAGGTGATAGTCAATGTTCCTTCTAATTTTTTCATGCGCGGTTCCTTTAAATTTGCTGCATGGCAGCTGTGGCCGCACACCTTCAGGGGAACATTGGTAATAGTAAATACTGAGAGACAATACTAAAAACAGATTGAGTCCGCATGCAGTTGGAGGCTCTGGCTACGAAATGTCACGGTGGAACTGTTTGGGGCAGCAGTCATGTTGGTATAGGTAAGTAAGCAAATAAGTATTAAAGTCTGTAATTAAAATTGAAACTACTTAGAATTTTTTTTCCGACCCTGACAGATCCCCTGAACTGCATCCCATCCCACCTCATCCCCCTGTTTACTAAAGTTGTTTTTTGTCTCCCTACACTCCCTCGAACAATCCATCAACCCACTGGCAATTGAGAAATTGGGAGCCTGATTCTCCACCCAGAGGAATTCAGTGATAATCTGCACAACCCTCTCACACTCCCTCTCCAAGGCAGGCTAGCCGCTTCTGTGGGCCTCCCGCCTTGCACACTGCAGCTTGCCAACACTGGAACCTCCTACACTTGGCCGCACATAAGAACAGCTGAAATAGGAGCAGGAGTAGGCCATTCAATAGGATCATGGCTGATCTTCTACCTCAACTCCACCTTCCCGCACTATCCCCATATCCCTTGATTCCCTTAGTATCCAAAAATCCATCAATCTTTGTCTTGAATATACTCAATGACTGAGCATCCACATCTCTGGGGTAGAGAATTCCAAAGATTCACAAACCTTTGAGTGAAGAAATTTCTCCTTATCTCTGTTCTAAATGGTTGACTCCTTATTCTGAGACTGTGACCCCTAGTTCTAGACTCCCCAGCCAGGGGAAACATCCTCCCAGCATTTACCCTGTCAAGCCCCTTAAGAATTTTACGTTCCAACAAGATCGCCTCTCATTCGTCTAAACGCTGGGGAATATAGGCCTAGTCTACTCAATCTCTCCTCATAGGACAATCCCCCCATCCCAGGAATCAGTCTATTCAGGCACTCTCTTCGAGCAGTGCCAGTATCTTCCCAAGTCTGCTGTAACTCCTTTCCATTCTCCCCTTATAGCTGCATTATGTTCACTCACCTGTGCCCACCAGCCACAATGAAGGGTTTGTGGACACTCCCTCCAACCGTGCAGCACATTGGCCTGTCCTACCCCACTGAGCAGCATATCCAGAACTGCCCGCCCACCTGAGCAGCATTTTGGACTTGCACTTATCCTTCCGATTTAAGCAGGACCAGCCCCGCCCTCCTCCCCGCACTATCCCCCAAGCATATCTGGATGTCCCCACGTCGTCCCCCAAACACTGTGGACTCCCCACCTACTCTCCTGCTGCTCATCTTTTCTCACCCCATCTCCACTGACCAGCACCTAGGGGTCCTCCAACCCCACCCCACCAACTGAGCAGCATTGGATCCCCTTTTAAAAAAAAAGCCAAAAAAAAGACATGTGTTTATATAGCGCCTTTCACGACCTCAGGTCTTTGCCCATCACAACCCTCCACCCATGTACTGTACTTCAGCTACTGTTTCTCTCCACGCTCCCCCCCCTCCCACTCCCCAGTCCCCACTGTGCTTTGTCAACTGTCTCCTCTTTCCCCCCACCCCCTACTCCTCTCCCATCTGGCTCCATCTATCCACCAGCGCTCGAACCCAGCTTGACCTGACTACTGCACTTAGTCTTGAATCCCTGTGTGCAACCCCATTGTAGTAAAATATAATTGTCCAGGCCAAGTGATATTTGATTAGCATTTTATTTTACAGTAGGGAGAAGCAATGTGTGGGTGAAATGTTTTCACTCTACCCAGTAGCTACTTTCGGCCTCTTGTATTCTGCACTGTTTAATATGCTCTCCTATGCTAACAGTCACTTAACAGCTCACACAGATGAATGATTGATTACATTTTCCGTGAGTAATGGTGTGATATATTTATCCAACATGTGGATCCAACAAAAGTTGTGAATTTAATATGGCACGTCCACGGGTTGTGAAAATATTGCATTGCGCTGGAGATGGGAAGTATATATCCGGCCAAGAAATGAGAGATGCCAGTACTTTTATTGTTTAAAGCTATTAAAAAAAATGTTCAATTAAAGTTTCTTTTTGATATTTTAAGGTGAATACTTGTGGTAGTTGGCCCAATCCAAGACTACTGTGTGGTGCCTGCCACTGCTAAGTGTCTTTTTTGTGGCCATTGTGAGCTGCTGATGCACTTGGTGCTTTCATTATACTCTCTAAGCGATTTCTGGGTAGCTCCAGTAATGAGATAAATGGTCATCTTTTACAGTCCACTCCATTTTGTTTGGGAGGTAGACACATAAACCAATATATATTAAAGCATTAAGTCACAGTCGACTTGCTTTCTCTTTGGCCTATCAAGTCTGCACCTGCATTTTTCTCCACACAAGTCACCTAGTCTAGTCCTACTTCCTCCCCATTCCCTCTTGTATTTCTGTTTCTAAGCAACTGAAACAGCACTGTGGGAGTACCTTCACCATAAAGACTGCAGTGATTCAAGAAACAGGCCCACCATCACCTTCTCAAGGGCAACTAGTGATGGGCATTAAATGCCAGCCTTGCCATCGACGCCCACATCCCGAGAATGAATTTAAAAAAAAGATCTAATCTGTTTTTAAAAGATACTTATGGACTCTCCCTCAACAACAGTTTGTGGTAGAAAATTAATTTTGTGCCAAAGCATTTTTCTCTAACCACCCTTTAGAAATGTCTGCTCCTGATTAACTCATGTTCCTCCAAGTGTTTAGTAATTTCATCTGCTATTATAGACTCAGTAGTTTACTAACAACTGAAGTAAGACTAGCTGGACTATAACTTTCTGGTTTGTCCCTGTCTCATTTTATTATTTGATGAGGGCTGTCACATTTGCAACTCTCCAGTCTTCTGGCACAATTTTCCTAGCCACAAAATTTTAGTGAATTATAGTTAGAGCTTGCACTGTTTCTCCTCCAGCTCCCCCCAGTATCCTTAGATGCGAATAATCGAGACCTTGTGACCTGTCTACCTTCATTTTGAATAACTTCTTTTCGTACCATTTTTCTTTGAATAATAACCTGAACTCTACACCCAGCTCTGGCGGTTTTACCATCTCAATATCTATTATTTGCTGAATGTTGTAAAATGTTACTTTTTTTGCTATTTCTCAAGCATTTAAGAAGTACAAATGATGTTTGCTAAATTAATTTTCTGTTTAAAAATAAAGTAATAATTAAATGTGGGTTAACCCTAACTGACTTTCACTTTTCTGAGGATTTATTGTTTGTTCACTAGGCAAATGTAAAAGAAAAAAATCCCTTTCCCATTTTACATATTAGAGTGCCTGCCAAGGGTTTTTGCATTTGTGCCAATCTATCTATATTCAGTGGACCTTGAAAGTGCAGCCTGTCAGATACTGAATTACTTTTAATTGTGTGGAAACGTTGGCTAGTTAAAGGAACTCAGCAAGTGCGTACACTGAATGACTGGTACTTATTCTTTGATGTGTTGAAATTGCGACTTCTGCTGGCCTGGAAATGCTACACATTAGAATATTAGTACTCCGTGCCATAGCGTAAGTTGGAAATGGATTCAATCCCCACTCCTGATCGGAGCCACACCGACCAAGCAGACACTGAGTGGAGACTGTCACATCTCCCCAGAAAGGGGGGCGGGGGAGGGAATTGGGAGCATCACATCAACTGCCACCTGGTGGCCATCTGCAGGGTCCATTGGTAGTTTGGGAGCAACTGACCACCTCTCCTTCAGACAGCACAAGAGTGAAGGGCAGGTGCACCAAAGAAATCACGGTGATAAATTGCATTAAAAGTGCCGTAAAACATTGCCCTACATGGCTCAGCCCTGAGCCTGGCTAAAGCCATCATCCACAGCTCCAGGATGTGTAAGATGTGCAGGGAGGGTCACTCTGACTAGCTGCTGCTCTTTCGAGGTCTTGTACGCACCCCAGGTGACCATAGGAAGAGATCACACAGTGTCCACTGGTGCACTTTAGGCCAGAGTGCTCTAAAGCAATTGCATTGTGATGCTAGTCAAAGGGAGTCCTGGTGAGTGTGTCTTAATGAACATAGTGGAATTGTTCACCAATCAAGAAGGGAATGTTTGTTTATAAAAAAACCTGAAAAGAGACAAACCAAAAACATTGATTAGCGAACTATTCCCTCCCCCTCTCCAATAAAGATCCCCCTTTGTAATATCAGAAAATGATATTAGCCTGGATTTTGTGTTGAGAATAATGGTGAGACTATTGGCGCTCACCGTTATTATGGAGTAATTCGGAGAGCAACTTCCGGAGTCCACACTTGTGCAGTTAAACATGGAAATCCTGAAATTGCTGTCTGAGTTACCCTGCTGCTCCACAAGCTTCGCTACACCAGTACCTCACTGAGAAACTCAGCATTGAAATCCATTTCGGGGCATGAAGTTGGGGTACTTATCCACTAGTTACCCACTAAACACGCCAGAAAAAGTTAGGGCTGGTGCATTCAGGTGTAAGTAAATTTTTAATGGCGTGATAAGTCTTAATTACTGCCAATCAACCTCTCTGGCCCTGAAAATTTTATTTTACAAGTGTGGAGTCTCATTCCTTCAGAATTTAATTATCATTGGTGATTTTAAAAATAATAAAAATCTAATATTTTTCTTTTACTTTTTCTTTCTGTCTCTTTTATCTCTCTCTCTCTCTTAATTCCATCTTTCTTTCCCTCTCTTTATTTCACTTTCTGTGCCTGATTTTACAATGAATTAAATCTAATTTACACTTACTGGTTTAGACTTTGCGTGTCTCAGTGAGGATTCTTCAATCCTGCGCTGTTCCTTCTCCCGCTCACACATGCCACATATCCCCTGTAGAGGGCTCTGCACTAGATCAGATGCCCGATGACCGTAAATTGCCGCTCAAAAGCCCGCGAAAAGTCAGTGGGCAGCTGTAAGCGTAATGAATAGCGAGCCCCGTTCCTTCGCTGCTGACCGCAAAATCCGGGCCAATATGACTTCAGAGCTTCTATTGTGACCTTATAAAGAGTGGCTCTCCCACAGCTGTTAACCTGCGATCAAATGAGTAATGTTTGTGTTGCCCCTTATGAAATAAACTAAAGGAACTGCCAGTGGTGCTGAAAGTCACATGCACTTTACCATCAAAGAATCTGCCAGATAATGCACATTGTAAAAGAATGGCAGAGTTAACAGGAAACATTCGCCCATACTGATCCTTTCAACCAGACTTTTTTTTTACATTTTTGTCTGAAGATTGCATTTTGCATACTTACTTTGGCAGCACTTTTATCTTTTAAGAATTAAGTGAATGCAGTGTTTGTGCCAAACCTAAACACGCTCTTCCTGTAGTAAACTGTGGTTTGACTTTAACAGTTTTAGATTACATTAGGTTTCAGCGAGACTTCTGTGCATACGTTCTATTCTGGGATCTCTTGACAATTCCCCATGGCCTCATTCACAGTACTTCCAATTAATCGCTGTTTAGAAGGCAGTGTTGGTGGCACGAGAAAATGAGATCGAAGTGAATTACTTCTCTACATCTTAACCCCAAATGTGAGAGTATGATTGCAATGTAAGTGTTGTCAGGAATACAAGACTGTCCTGCATCAGCTTGGCTGGTTGCATTGTCTGGTTTAAATTAAGAGGGACTCCGTCTGAAGTTTAAATGCGAACAGTCCCTCTGGGAGGGCAAAGTAGAGGATCTGATTTCAGATTTTAACTACACTTTTTTTCACATTAGTTTAACAGTTCATTCAGAACGTATTTGGATTAACCCCTGAGAACTATATATCTAATCAGATTTTTGTATTTTAAACATTTTCATCCAACAACAATATGAATGAAACACTTTATGGTCTTGTTAAATTTCCTGAACTGTAATTCATGATAATTTTAGAAAGTGGCAGTAAACAAAGCCTTAATTGGTTGGTATTCTCAGTGCGCTGTGCCAGAGATATGGGTTTGGGCTCCAGTTCTTCACACAGTTAACACCCAATCCCATTCCATCAGGGAAGATGCTGAATAATTTCAAGGTGTTTCCTTGTAAGAATAGAAACATCAGAGGAAGAGTCAACCAGGGTCAAACTTGCATAATATAGCAAAATACTGCGGATGCTGGAAATCTGAAACAACAACAGAAAATGTTGGAAACACTCAGCAGGTCAGGTAGCATCATGGAGTGAGAAACAGAGTTAATGTTTCAGGTCGATGACCCTTTGTCAGAACTGGAAAAAGTTGGAGAAGTAACAAATTTTTAAGCAAGTATAGGGGCAGGGAAAAGGAGGAGGGGAGGAAGGTCTGTGATAGGACAGAAGGCAGGAGAGATTAAAAGACAAAAGGCCATGCACCATCATCCCTTTTGTCTTTTAGATCAGTGATTAAACCAGGAACCTCCCTGGTCTATATGGTTCAGTGCTGCAGCAGGATACTTTGCAATTGAACTTGCTGTTACTCAGACTGCTATTATGAAAGGTATAGAAACATAGAAAGCTTAAGGTTGGAAAAGACCAGCCAGAAGTCCATCTACTGTGCCTTCCTGCTGTTCTGCAGTTGTGTGCAACAATGTGTTCTGTTTCAAGGCAATTGTCCAATTTTGCCTTGAAGATATCTAAACTACTTGCCTCAACACTCTCCTTTGGTTAAGCTGTTCCGTTAAACAATTACCTCTCGGTAATGTTTCCTTACCTCTCGACTGAATCTGCCTCTTCTCAGTTTCAACTCATTTTGATGTCACATACCAACAAAAATAGCTCTGATTGATTGGCATTTCTAAGCTGTAATATTTTGACTACCTCAATTGTAGCCCTCCTTAGTCTAGAAGCCCAGATCATTGAATCTATTCTTATATCATTTATTCTTCAACTTCTTTATCTTATTAGCTTTTTGAAACTTTTCCACAACATGCTTTTTGTAATGTGGTTTAGAAAACTGCACAAAATACTGTTGATGGGGCCTGACCAATGCTCTATAATTATCGAATAACGGTAGGATTACTTCCTTCGATCGGCTCTTCATTCCTCCTTTTATGCGGTTTATCTGCCCACTTCCCCAAACGATCAAGATCCTCTCGTAACTTCTCCCCAGCATCCAATGTACTAAGTACACCTGCTGTTTTGGTGTTAAATACTAATTTTGAGTTTTAACTATTGGTACCGTCTTCCAGATCACTTGTAAAAATGTTGGAGCACTAGCCCTGCGGGATTCCACTCATCAAACCTTTCCATCCAAAATATTTGATTCACACAGACCATCCATCATCTATCCCAGCCAATTCTCAATTCATCTTCAAATACTCCCACCAATGATTGTGTACTAGTTTTCACGGAGATGCCTTATGAAATGCCCAACTAAATTTCAAGTATATCACATCTACTTTCTCACTCTTCTCCACCTGCTTTGTTACTTTATCAAAAGAAACTATCAAATTGCTCTGCCATCAATTTCCCTTTTGTAAATTCCTGATAGCTCTTTCCAATTAGTTTTATATCTCTTAAGTGCTTCATTACAATGCTTTATAGATAGTTAACATTGTCATCACATTGATAATTATTCTTGTTACCATAATTGCTGGGCTTGCTACTTTCCTTCACGGTATGATTGTATTTATTTCAAGTAGAGAATGGATAGAGGTTACTAACCATTATTTGCAACATGATCTGTTGCATACTGTTTGTTTCTAGGAAATATCAAGCATTCTCAATGCATGTAAAGGTTCATCATAGTGATGGCATTGATTCTGTGAGGCCAAATCTTTTTTAACGTTTAGCTTAAATGGTGTCAACAGATTTATGAGCTATTACAGCCATAATTACATATTTGAAGTCTTTAAAGGACCTGGTAAATGATAAACGACAAGTAGTTAAGTGTTTATATCAATGGTAAGCTCATTTTCTGGAACTCTCCTGTATACTCGTAATGTTTTCAGTGCCTCACCAGATATCTTGTGCTCCAAGCCAAGGATGACTCCTGTAAATGAGCTGTTGTTCCCTAAGACTCCAAGTGTGATCTTATACGCACAATATTTGATAATGTAACATTGCCCAAGGGTTGCATGGAACAGCCTTGTTACTTTAACTCACTCACAAGGACAAGTCCTCCTGTATTCTCCAAGCCTTTGGATAAACTTTATTGGACCATGTAACTCAGACTCTAAACTGGTAAAACTGGTAAAAATTAAACAACAGAAAATCAGTAAAGTAGATATCACGTGATTACTAAACTTTCAACTTAAACCTCTTCCAATACAGTCCTCGCATGCACAAAAAATATGACACCATGACCTAGAAATTCGGGCGCACCCATTTTTGGCGTGGTGGTGGGGGTGGAGGGAAGCACAGGTACATTCCCTGTGCCTGTAGGGTGAGGCCCAAGTCGACCCCAATATTGGGCTTTGGGCCTCATTATAATGGAGCCAGCAAGGCACAACAGCCAGCCAGTGACGAGGAGTGAAACCTTGGGCCTCGACTAGAATTCAATCAGCCCTCAGGTAAGTGGGCCCAGGGGTCGGGGGCCGAGCCTCCGGGAATCAAGGGAGCTGGGGATCATATGGGCCGAGGTTCGAGGGGGCCAAGATTGGGGAGGGATGGGAGTGGTGGTGATCGGGGGAGGGGTGGGGAGCGGTGGTGATCGGGGGAGGGGTGGGGAGGGGTGGTGATTGGGGGAGGGGTGGTGATCGGGGGAGGGGTGGGGAGCGGTGGTGATCGGGGGAGGGGTGGGGAGGGGTGGTGATTGGGGGAGGGGTGGTGATCGGGGGAGGGGTGGGGAGCGGTGGTGATCGGGGGAGGGGTGGGGAGCAGTGGTGATCGGGGGAGGGGTGGTGATTGGGGGAGGGGTGGTGATTGGGGGAGGGGTGGGGAGGGGTGGTGATCGGGGGAGGGGTGGTGATCGGGGGAGGGGTGGGGAGCGGTGGTGATCGGGGGAGGGGTGGGAGGGGTGGTGATCAGGGGAGGGGTGGTGATCGGGGGAGGGGTGGGGTGCGGTGGAGATCGGGGGAGGGGTGGTGATCGGGGGAGGGGTGGGGAGCGGCGGTGATCGGGGGAGGGGTGGGGAGCGGCGGTGATCGGGGGAGGGGTGGGGAGCGGCGGTGATCGGGGGAGGGGTGGGGAGCGGCGGTGATCGGGGGAGGGGTGGGGAGCGGCGGTGATCGGGGGAGGGGTGGGGAGCGGCGGTGATCGGGGGAGGGGTGGTGATCGGGGAGGGGCGGTGATCGGGGGAGGGGTGGGGAGCGGCGGTGATCGGGGGAGGGGTGGGGAGCGGCGGTGATCGGGGAGGGGTGGGGAGCGGCAGTGATCGGGGGAGGGGTGGGAAGGGGAGGTGATCGTGGGGAGGGGTGGGGATCGGGGGAGGGGTGGGGAGCGGTGGTGATCAGGGGAGCGGTGGTGATTGGGGGAGGGGTGGGAAGTGGTGGTGATCGGGGAGGGGTCGGGAGTGGTGGTGATCGGGGGAGGGGTGGGGAGCTGCAGTGAGCTTTCGTTAAATGTGGGGTCGGGAGGGGCATTCCTTCTCCTGGCTCCACATTCTTGATAAGTAAATGTGAAAATTTGACCTTGTAGGTTGCATGCGATTGCAAGGACTGGTTTCCCTGAGTGTAGTTGCCACTGGCGATGGCGCGGCTGCCTCCAGGTAAACCAATCTTGAAGTGGGGATGTCAAACAGGTGTTAGGCCCCTTAATTGTATATGCAAAGGGGCCAACACCTGCTTCAGGCATGGGTAAAGGAGGGCTATTTGTTTTCCTTTCCCAATATGCGAATGGCTCACTCCTGGCTGGAAATGCACGTGCTTCTTGCCTGCCATATTGGGGGCTTAGTAGGCCAGTTACTGCCCGAAAAACAGGCGCTGCGTGGCTGTCCTTATAGGTTCATGTTTTAATAACTCTCAATACTCGACCTGAACCAGCATCAGTAACACAAAACTTGCACATGGTTTTAACCTACCTCCATGAAGTCTTCACATGCACATCTGTACAAAAGCCCATGTAGAGGATAACAGAAAGAAGAGGATTGTTGTAGGCTGGGGTGAGATATGCCCCTCAACCTCTTTAATCTAGGACAGAGGCAAACAATAAGATATCTTTCACAATTGAATGAAGCTGTCAATCATCTACAAGATTTAAACCAGGCAACAACTGCCCTGGGCATTCGCCTCCTAGTGAGTCAGCACTCTTAAATGATTGCCTTCCCTTCCTGGGACCAGAGCTAGCTGTTTCGATCACCTGGATGGATGGAGAGATTTGCCAGACAATTATCTTGGATTTCAGAACAAAACAAGCGTCTTGTCTCCACATAATCTACAAAAGGGCTACTTTCTGAATTTTCTCCCAACTCAGAATGTGTGTGGCATTATTTTTTAAAGAACATCTGGTAACTCTACAAATACAGTAAAATACACCATAGGCAAAATACTCCTTTTTTGTCATATTCCTCTCTATGGTCTCATCCTTGTTTTCAAATCCCTCCATGGCCTCACCCCTCCCTACCTCTATAACCTCATCTAGCCCTACAACCCTCCGAGATATCTACACTCCTCCAATTCTGGCCTCTTGAGCATCCCCGATTTTAATCGCTCCACCATTGACGACCGTGCCTTCAGTTGCCTAGGTCCTAAGCTCTGGAATTCCCTCCCTAAACCTCTCCATCTCTCTACCTCTCTCTCCTTTAAAACGCTCCTTAAAACCTACCTCTTTGACCAAGCTTTTGGTCATCTGTCCTAATATCTACTTATGTGGCTCGGTGTCAAATTATGTCTGATAATCACTCCTGTGAAGCGCCTTGGGGCGTCTTAGTATGTTAAAGGCGCTATATAAATGCAAGTTGTTGTTGAAATTACTATATTTCAGTGAGTTGAAAATTAAAGTTCATTTAAGTTTTAACTGTTAATGTTTATCGATCTGAATTCACCTACCACTCAGCAAACAGAGTTAGTCTCAACATGAGTGTGTGAATCATAGAAATTACAGCACAGAAGGAGGCCATTCGGCCCATTGTGTCCACGCCGGCTGAAAAAAAGCCACCCAGCCTGTGCAATATCAACAAGATAGGTGTTTTTTCCCTGAATTGAGCAAAGCTGTAACCATGGTACAGTCCAGTCCTTTTATAAGCACAAAAGGTCAAGACCCTTTTATTTTCTGTTTAAAGGAGTATTGTCCCAAAGAGTGAGAAGAGGGGGTGGTTTGTAGTAGCCTAACTTACCAGTAGTGACAGCTGTATCCAAGAGCCATCCACCGGAAATCTGCAGATTTATCAGTTGTTTTGTGTTTTTGAGAGATTAAAATTTGCAGTCATTGGCGCATTCTGAATACTTTGGCAGTTGTGTTGGTGGAAGGATTATGGTAGCTTCACTGCTGGCCAGCTAGGCAGTAGTGTAATAGTTAAAACAATCACTCGCTGCTTTCAGTATCTCCGATTGTGTGTCACTTTCGAAGGCACCATTCAAACATGTCATCTAATAGGTAGAGATTAGTCAGTTTGATTAATCGGGGACAAGATGGGACAGTTGGTTGATGAATTTCACTGTTGCGCATTTCCTCGTCAACAATTCAAGAATAGCACTGGCAGATGGTTGAGAACCTACTGCCTTCCAGCACCCCTTGGGAGAGGGAGTAGTACAGAAAAGATACCAGGAAAAGGAGTGTAGGAAATAGAAAACTATGAGCTCGCAGTTAGTGTATTCCTTTATGGTATACTCGGAGTCCTGCTCACACTGCCTTAAATTCTATAAAGCATTTGGCTTTATCACCCATTGCTGAATACTTGTTGGGTGGAATGCTTATCTTGGTGCCAGCTCAGTATAGACCCAGTTTACAACCTGGTGGTCAGGGTCAATACAATCAAAATTGTGTTATTTGCTAAGTGTTTGCCCGAGGATTAGAAAATGGACTTCAAGAAGAAGTAGATTAAATCAAATCCACTTTGTTCCTATGTGACAGCACAGCGTATGGTCTCACTTTGCCCTTTACTTCAACAAGCTTTTAAATGAGCTACAATTTTCCCATACAATTAGGCTACTGTTTGTATCTAAAATTGCCATTAATCATTGCGGGGGGGTGGGGGGGGGTAAAGGTTAAACAAAACTTGAATCTTAGATATTCCCCGACACCCTCCCCCCACAATAAAGTAAGCAAATGTACAAAATTGGTTACTGAATTCAGCAAAGTTCACACACTTTGATGGCATATGGTACACTACAGGTTTCATTACATGATACTTCAGATACATACACGGGTATCTTACTTGGTACTGTACATTTTGGTAACATTGCATAGTCAGGTTTGGCAGGGCTGAAGCCTTTTTAAAAAAAAAAAAACTTTTTAAACTGTCATTTGTGGTAGTGCACAGTTCATTTTCTTCAAATGTGAGGTTTCGGGCTCAAAGGTCACCAATGCTATGCAGAACCTGTGACCTGTACTTTGTTTTATATAAGGGGCATATGTGCCGGGTGTCCTCCCATGTTCCCTGACCCCCTGGGTGCAGTCCATTGGCATTGTGACTGATGGGCTGAAGTGTAGAAGCAGCACAGAATAAGAGTCAATCACTTGGATTCAGTTGACTTCACTTTAGTAACATCAAAGATGACTAACAAAAATCTGAGGATTAACCAATGGCGATTGTGAATGGCCAGTTCCATCAATCTGTTGCTATATTGGTAGGGGCTGGTAGAACATTAGTAGATTATTGAATCATTATGATCCTGTTAGCTGAAATGGCCGGTATTAATGTATAGCTGAAGTCCGCATTTCTAGAACAATCTCAAGTACCACCCACTCAGTAGTCGCATCCCCATTAAATACTAATGAAGATAAACGCTTAGCATGGTTTATATTGGAATTTGGGGCATCCAGCTGTTTGCATTGTAAAGCTACAACTTAGTCTTTAATTGGCCTTCTGCCATTATTTTATTCCTGAACCTTTGTTTTATCATCAGCACGAGGCAATGTGCAAGTGTTTTATGTTAAGATTTGTTATTCTGAGGAACAAGTGCTGTAAAAGTATGCCTTAAACTGCTACTGAATGTGTTTGCATCTAAAGTCTTATTTAACCCCATGGAGATGAACCTACAGTCAATGTGATTTTCCTCCCAAAGTTTCTGTCGGGGCAGTTCATATGCAAGGAGGTAACTCCCTCACTATTGACTGCTATCCAGTGACCCTTGTATGTGTGAATTTTGTGTGAGAACACTATGCAACTCTGTTGTAATGCCTTCTGAGTTTTAAAAAGTCTACTGACATATGTCTGAGGTCATGCTTGAAGACTGGTCACTTGTACGAGGCTTTGATACTTGTGGAAGGCAACACCTTCAGGAGGAGGATGGGAAAAATGTTCCAGTAGATATGGAGAAATAAATAGTTGGCAGCAATATAAAAGGGGATGTGTCAATATAATATAGTTAGAAGATTGTTGGGCTTTGTGGAGTCAGTAGTGGGCCGCACCTGTAATGGCGCTGTGGACCTATAGGAGTCATTTATTCTGCTGTAGGCTTGTACCTACTTGGAACTGGGCTTATTTCACTTGAGACTTGGTCATTGGAGATAGGACTGTGTTCAATACCACTGCATGTCTAGTCACTTGTTAGTGTATTTCAAAATTAGCAATGTAAACACAAATGAGCTACTTTTTGAGAATCTACTGCTAGCTATTTAGGAATGAGAAGTTGTAGTGAAGCCTGATAGGTCTGCTGAATGTAGATGGTCGCAAAACCAATTCCCAGGAACAAATAATTTGCAATGTTTTGGCAACTTTTGGTCATGCCACCTGCTTTACGTACAAGTTGCAGAATAGTAGAATACATGTCAAGACTTATTGCATCCTGCAGCACAGAAGCACATCTCTTGTCAGAAAGATACTAGGAGCGATGAAAACTTCTTACAGTGCCCGTGGTCTCTGCTCTGCAAACCAGTGAGATCAGTAACTGAATTTTGATCTTTTAAAAAAAAAAGTAGTATTGACAAAGTTGCCATTTCTAATGTACAGTGGCTCTTCAACAATTAATGTTTTGGCCTAAAGGGATTCTGCTAGTCATATGTTTGATAAATTCTTAATGATCGCTGTACAGCATCGTGGAAAACTCTTGGGTAATGCATGGGGGAATGTTGCAGTTTTCAAAATCATAATTCAGTCTATTAAACTTTTTTTGTAATTGTGACTTGGTTGTGTAACTGCTTTGTGACTTGTAAAAGTCTCTTACTGTTGTGTTTGTGTGTTTTGCTATGTAAATAATGTATATCAAAAATCTTCCAGTTGTCTGCACTTTGGCAACTTTTTCCATTTGTTGCAAGATTCAGGTTTTCCTTTGATATTCTCTCGTGTATGGCATTGCTGATCATTTCCTTAAGACAGCTGAACATCTTGTGCTCAAAAGTACTGCTCAGTATCTAATTACACATTAATGCATCCCAGACTATAACAAACAATAGGACTCCATTGTGTTCTGAAAGCCACAGGAGATTATTTATACACTTTTTTTGTGTTTAAATATTTTCCTCCAAGTCACCCTGCTCCTTGGCCAAGAGGGTGGCAGACAAGCTGTTCCCAATTGCTGCCAGTGCCTCAGCTAGCACCATGGATTGTCAGTCTGGTGCAGGACGATTCAGAGTCACGTTTCCCATTCTCCTCACCCCTATAGGAAAAGATTCAGCTTTCATTCAGTGCCTTCACTGGTTAGTGCGGCCGAAACCAGGAACTTTATATGGAATTGTGCCGTGTCCGACATCAAAGCATTTTGCCACACCATCATGTTGCTTCGAAACGAACGTTGCTGTGTTCAGGTCCATTGAATGCAGGTTTCCAAAGACCCCATTTATAAGTAAAACAGTAAATTCACATTTTTGGGAGCTTTTTTTTCCTCCCCAAGAGATTTATTTCTTCTGTTATAGATGCTGCTGCTGTTTACTGCAACCATATTTTTGAAGTCAATTCTCCAACCATTCAAAATCACTTAATCTAATTTATATCGTGGGAATGACGCACAAAGGTGAATCTCCTACAGAAAATATAAAATACCCCATGTGGCAGACGGGTTGTTTAATACTTACTGCCCAGCAGAATGAAGTGAATCTAGGCAGCCTTGGGAATTGCATTCTGTCCAGGTCAACCTGACACAAAGTGAATGGAATTTCCATAAGCTCTATATTATAAACTGGGACCTATGCATAATACCTTTTTTTGTCTACATTGCATTGAGCTAGGTTTCTGGATGCAGAATGTTATTTCGCCTTTGTTGCCATCCCTACGCTCCTTTCTCACTGTGTGGGTTCATTGCATTTTGAAGGTGGGGGGAAGCGACAGTTTTACTGGTTGAGGTCGGAAGGTCAAAGATTTACGGACTAATCTAAACCTATCAGACTTTGAATATTCTGTCAAACGGAAAGCCTGCACCAGGGTCACTCCCCAGCCTGAAAGCACTGCCTCGCCTGAGCTCTGGCCATTAGAGAGCCTGTAATCAATTGTCACAAAGGATTTAGAAGTTATGCTTTTGCAGCTTTAAATAAAAGCAACAGGGGGAAGGGGGGATGGTGGGGGTGGGGGGGAAAGCAGGGAATTTGTTGGAAAAGCAGTAAGTGCTTTTAGCATCACCATGACTGTGATACCATTGGAATAGAAAAGCAGATCAAATCGTCGGGTGTTACTGGTGAACACGTCACACATCACTTATATGGAGCTTCAAACTATACAGAATTGATAAAATATGAATGAAGGTCATCACTGTTCTT
This sequence comes from Squalus acanthias, assembly GCA_030390025.1. Lineage (NCBI taxonomy): Eukaryota > Metazoa > Chordata > Chondrichthyes > Squaliformes > Squalidae > Squalus > Squalus acanthias. The sequence goes on along the minus strand of CM059425.1, from coordinate 132,460,497 downwards.
TTTCAAAAACAATTTTGAGCAGCTTATAGCCTGCAACAAAACAGGATTGGCTGAAGGTTATTAATAATCTTGGTGGAAGGCAGATTTTCAATAGTTAAGTTTGTGTTGTCAAACTTCTCTCAAAGGGTGTATTTATTCCACTGCAGTATTCAGTAAGTCTGTAACCAACAATAGGCCTTTTTTATCTTCATATAATTGTTTACAAATGTAGAGATTCGCAATGATGGTGACTTGCACTGTGTGCCTTAGCCCTTCAAGTAGATTTCTCAATTTAAGGCTTGCTTTGTCCAATACAGAAGCAGCTTAGATAACTCTCTGCTTGAGTGAAGGGCATTTGGTCAACCTGTCCGTTCAGATAGTTCACACCAGGCCACAGTGGCCTTCAGCATTTGGTTACAGGAGTACATTTTAAAGGAAACAAGGGAGTTCCTTGGCTGGCTGAGTTCCAGGAATAACTTTCCCATAAAACTCTGACAAACAGCTGGCACGTTGGCTGCTGGGTAAAGTTCATGGTATTGCTGTAGTTTAACAGTTTTGTTGTTGAAGGTGTAGGAGTTGTTTATACCAAGGTGATGTAATTGTCACTTTTGATAAGTGAAGCGCTTTGGGACGTTTTACCACATTAGAGGCACTATATAAATGCAAGTTGTGGCTCAGTGGGTAGCACGCTCACCTCTCAGTCAGAAAGTTGTGGGTTCAAGTCCCACTCCAGAGACTTGAGCACAAACTTCTAGCCTGACACTCCAGTGCAGTGCTGAGGGAGTGCTGCACTGTCGGAGGTGCCGTCTTTCAGATGAGACATTAAACCGAGGCCCCGTCTGCTCTCTCAGGTGGATGTAAAAGATCCTATGGCACTATTTCAAAGAAGAGCGGGGTAGTTATCCCCGGTGTCCTGGCCAATACTTATCCCTCAATCAACATAACAAAAACTGATAATGCGGTCATTGCTGTGTGCAAATTGGCTGCCGTATTTCCTACATTACAACAGTGACTACACTTCCAAAGTACTTCATTGGCTGTAAAGCGCTTTGGGATGTCCGGTGGTCATGAAAGGTGCGATATAATTGCAAGTCTTTCTTTCTTTGTCATTTTGTAAATAAATGCTTTCATGGTAGTGGCTTGCTAGTGACTTGACCACAGTGACAATGACCCTTTCGTAGACTGAACTATCATTGTAATACCACACACTGTTACTGAAGTGAATGCAGACTGTTCAGAATAAATTAAGTATCTCTTACCTTTATTTCAAACTGATCACACTCCTGAAAATGATCTGGCTGAATGTTAACAGAGAGCCTTTATCTGAAGGGATGTGATAACAGACATTGACACAGGCAGGGTAACAAATGATATAAGTTAATTTAGAGCGTTTTTAGTAGAAGGAATGGATTGGTTCAAACAATCTAACAGGGGTGTTTGCAGAGGGGAGAACGGTGTCACGATAATATGACATGCATAGAATTTTACAGCCCAGAAACCGGTCCAACAGGTCTATGGCGATGTTTATGCTCCACACGACCCTCCCACCCTACTTCACCTTGCCCGATCAACATATTGTATCAACTTGTCATTATGTATTCCATCATTTTGTTTAAATTCTTTCAAATTTTTGAATGCAATGCTCGTGGGATGAGCTGAAAGGACAGGATCGTGCCCTGTATATGCTCTCTGCTCAATCGCAGCCTGCCTGTGCTTTCCTCCTACAACCAGTAACTATAGAAACAATATTCCAGTGATATTCTTTCCCTGTTTGCTTCAACCTAATGCGCTGTATCGTCTCTGTGTATGGCTTCTGTATGCCATGAAGATCAGAGTTAATTTTAGGGAAAGGTTCTAGCAATGTTAGGCTTCTAACCCCACTAGACAATTGCCCTCATTGACATGATTCTGCAAGCAAAGTGGTCGATGTCTTTCCAGCAACAGATGATGCATTGTGCAAGCATTTTGAAATCTATGTCAATGTCATTCAGCAGTCATGTGGTTGCTTGCTGCCATTTAAGTCTTCTGTTTCCCTCTGTCTGATTTATAACCAAATGTTTTTTTCCCCTCCTGGACCAAATGATCCGATAGTGACTCCCTGTTCCCACCCCGCACCTATAGTCAGGCAGAGACTAATTATTTCTGTGGCTGCCAGATAGTCTCTCCATGGGAAGCAAGATGAAAAGGAGAAAGTGAAGGAGGTGCAGAAAAGAGTGAGTATGTAGGAGAGGCAGGAGAATGGGAGGATTGCAGGCGAGGTGGACAAGACATAATACATAATAGACTAATGAATAAGGTCAGAGCATGCGGAGTCAGGGGGCAAGTAGCAGAATGGCTAGCTAGCTGGCTTCAAGACAGAAAGCAGAGAGTAGGGGTAAAGGGCAGCTATTCAGAGTGGCAGAAGGTGGAAAGTGAGGTCCCACAAGGATCAGTGCTGGACCACTGTTGTTCACAATTTATATTAATGATTTAGACTTTGGAATCAAAAACACAATTTCTAAATTTGTGGGTGACACCAAATTGGGGAGGATAGTCAATACTGAGGAGGACTGCAACAAATTACAGGAGGACATTAATAAACTTACAGAATGGGCATACAATTGGCAAATTAATTTCAACACAGATAAATGTGAGGTATTACATCTTGGTAAGAAAAATAAGGAGGTCACGAATTACTTGGAAAATAAGAATCTAAATGGGGTAGAGGAGCAAAGGGATCTGGGAGTACAAATACACAAATCACTAAAAGTAGCGACACAGGTTAACAAGGCTATAAAAAAAGCAAACAAAGCACTGGGGTTCATTTCTAGTGGGATAGAATTGAAAAGTAAAGAAGTTATGCTAAACTTGTATCGAACCTTGGTTAGACCACACTTGGAGTACTGTGTATAGTTCTGGTTGCCATATTATAAAAAGGATATAGAGGCACTGGAGAGGGTGCAAATTTTTTTTACAAGGATGATACCAGAACTGCAAGGTTATACCTTTCAGGAAAAGATGAACAGGCTGGGTCTCTTTTCTCTTGAAAAGAGAAGGCTGAGGGGTGACCTAATAGAGGTCTTTAAAATTATGAAAGGTTTTAATAGAGTAGATACAGAGAGAATGTTTCCACTTGTGGGGAGGAGCAAAACTAGAGGCCATCAATACAAGATAGTCACCAAGAAAACAAATAAGGAATTCAGAGAAACTTCTTTACCCAGAGAGTGGTGAGAATGTGGAACTCGCTACCACAGGGCGTAGTTGAAGCGAATAGCATAGATGCATTTCAGGGGAAGCTAGATAAGCATATGAAGAGAAGGGAATAGCGGAATATGCTGATAGAGTTAGATGAGGAAGGATGGAAAGGAGGCTCGAGTGGAGCATAAATGCCGGCATGGACTGGTTGGGCCGAACGGCCTGTTTCTGTGCTGTATATTCTATGTAAAAGACAGAGCGGAGAAGGAGAAACTTAGAGAGTAAAAATTTGAGTCAAACTGGGAGAGATGACGGCATAAAGTGTGAAAGCCAAAGAGAGATAGACAGTCAAACGGAAAGAGGGCATTGCAAAGAATTACATGGAAAGTCCAACAGAGATGTGGTCACTGGCCAAGAAGGACAAAAATGTACTTATTTAATTTCTGCCCATGAGCAATGCCACAGGAAATTAACTAGTAACATCTCTGCGTGAGTAATTTCCCTACATTACTGTGACTACACTTCAAACTGAATTCACTGGCTGTGAATCACTTTAGGACATCTTGCAGTTGTGAAAGGCACTATATAAATGCAATTTATTCTTTCCTTAGTTGAAGTAGAGTTTTTGGTTTGTTTTTTGTTTTTGGAGACAGTTTTATTTCTAGTACATCTGGCTAAGCTGAGCAACTTGGAGAAGGACCTGAGTGTTTGCAGTGTAAGAGAGAGTGAAACAAAATTCCTCTATTTGCCAGTGTGGAATGCACAGAGGTGATTAATGGGGCAGCTGCCAGAGTAAAACATTTCATCATTTGGCTCATAGGAAACATGAGAGCAGGAGGAGGCCATTCAGCCTCTCGAGCCTGTTCCGCCATTCAATTAGATCATGGCTGATCTGTATCTTAACTCCATCTACCCCCCTTGGTTCCATATCCCTTAATGCCCTTGCCCAACAAAAATCTAGCAACACATTGGAAAATACTGTGGATGCTGGAAATCTGAAATAACAACCGAAATTGCTGGAAACACTCAGCAGGTCAGGCAGCATCTGTAGAGAGAGAAAAACAGAGTTAACGTTTCAGGCCAATGACTCTTCGTCAGAACTGGAAAAAGTTAGAGATGTAACAGATTTTTAAGCAAGTGTGGGGCAGGGAAAGGGGGGAGGGGAGGAAAGAACAAAATAGAAGGTCTGTGATAGGGTGGAAGGCAGGGGAGATTAAAAGACAAAAGGGATGATGTGCAAGGCAAAAGGAGATGGTAATGAGACAAGTTAAGAAACAAAAGATGACTCTAGATGAGGTGTAAATGGCAATGGCAGAATGATCGACAGCTGCCATGTGAGAGAAAAAAAATAGGGACAGAGGTTATGGTCTGAAATTGTTGAACTCGATGTTGAGTCCAAAAGGCTGTAAAGTGCCTAATCGGAAGATGAGGTGCTGTTCCTCAAGCTTACGTTGAGCTTCGTTGGAACAGTTTAAGAGGCCGAGGACGGAGAGATCAGAGTGGGAGTGGAGCAGAGAATTAAAGTGACAGGCGACCGGAAACTCGGGGTCACGCTTACAGACTGAACGGAGGTGTTCCACTAAGCGGTCACCCAATCTACGTTTGGTCTCCCCAATATAGAGGAAACCGCATCGTGAGCAGAGAATCCAGGGGTATTCAATATTTAGGAAAGATAGGCAAAAAAGAAAGGGAGGTGGGGTAGCATTGCTGGTTAAAGAGGGGATTAACACAATTGAAAGGAAGGATATTAGCTCTGATGATGCGGAATCTGTATGGGTAGAACTGAGAAATAACAAGGGGCAGAAAATGTTAGTGGGAGTGGTATATAGACCTCCAAACAGTAATACGGAGGTTGGGGACGGCATTCAAAGGGAAATTAGAGAAGCATGCAGTAAGGGCACAGCAGTCATCATGGGTGACTTTAATTTACATATAGATTGGGCTAACCAAATTAGTAAAAATACTGTGGAGGAGGAATTCCTAGAATGTTTACGGGATGGTTTTCTGGAACAATATGTCGAGGAACCAACCAGAGATCAGGCCATCTTAGACTGGGTATTATGTAACGAGAAAGGATTAATTAGCAATCTTGTTGTACGAGGCCCCTTGGGTCAGAGTGATCATAATATGATAGAATTCTTCATTAGGATGGAGAGTGAAGTAGTTGAATCAGAGACTAGGGTCCTGAATTTAAATAAAGGAAACTACGATGGTATGAGGCGCGAATTGGGTAGGATTGATTGGGGAATGTCACTCAAAGGGTTGACGGTGGATAGGCAATGGCAAACATTCAAAGACTGCATGGATGAACTACAGAATTTGTTCATCCCAGTGTGGCATAAGAATAAAACAAAAAGGGTGGCTCAACCGTGGCTAACAAGGGAAATTAGGGATAGCATTAGATCTAAGGAGAGGGCATATAAATTGGCCAGAAAAAGCGGTAACCCTGAGGATTGGGAGCAGTTTAGGATTCAACAAAGGAGGACAAAGGGATTAATTAAGAAGGGGAAAATAGAATATGAAAGTAAGCTTGCAGGGAACATAAAAACTGACTGTAAGAGCTTTTATAGATATGTAAAGAGAAAAAGATTAGTGAAATCAAGTGTAGGTCCCTTGCAGTCAGAAGCGGGGGAAGTTATAATGGGGAACAAAGAAATGGCAGACCAATTAAATGCATATTTTGGTTCTGTCTTCACAAAGGAGGACACAAATAACCTCCCAGAGATGTTGGAGAACATAAGGTCTGATGAAAGGGAGGAACTGAAAGAAATCAGTATTTGCAGGGAAATGGTGTTAGGGAAATTGACGGGATTGAAGGCCGATAAATCCCCAGGGCCTGATAATCTACATCCTAGGGTACTTAAGGAAGTGGCCCTAAAAATAGTAGATGCATTGCTGATCATCTTCCAACATTTGATGGAATCTGGAACTGTACCCATGGATTGGAGGGTAGCTAATGTTACCCCACTATTCAAAAAGGGTTGTAGAGAGAAAGCGGGGAATTATAGACCGGTAAGCCTGACATCGGTAGTGGGGAAAATGCTAGAGTCCATTATAAAGGATGTAATAGCTGAGCACTTGAAAAACAGTGACAGGATCGGACAAAGTCAACATGGATTTACAAAAGGTAAATCGTGCTTGACTAATCTACTGGAATCTTTTGAGGATGTAACTGGGAAAATAGATAAGGGAGAACCAGTAGATGTGGTGTATTTGGACTTTCAAAAGGCTTTCGATAAGGTCCTGCATAAGAGATTAGCATGTAAAGTTAAGGCACATGGGATTGGGGGCAAGGTATTGACTTGGATAGAGAACTGGTTGGCGGACAGAAAGCAGAGAGTAGGAATTAATGGGTCTTTTTCCGAGTGGCAGGCAGTGACTAGTGGGGTACCGCAGGGTTCAGTCCTTGGACCCCAGCTATTCACAATATACATTAATGATCTGGATAAGGGAACTAAATGTAATATCTCCAAGTTTGCAGATGACACAAAGCTGGGTGGGCGTGTGTGCTCCGAGGAGGATACTGAGAAACCCCAGGATGATTTGGACAGGTTGGGTGAGTGGGCAGAAGCACGGCAGATGCAATATAACGTGGAGAAATGCGAGGTTATCCACTTTGGTGTCAAAAAGAGAAAGGCAGACTATTATCTGAATGGCAATAGATTGGGAGAAGGGGAAGTGCAATGAGACCTGGGTGTCCTTGTGCACCAGTCGCTGAAGGTAAGCATGCAGGTGCAGCAGGCGGTGAAGAAGGCAAATGGTATGTTGGCCTTCATAGCGAAAGGGTTTGAGTATAGGAACAGGGATGTCCTGCTGCAGTTGTACAGGGCCTTGGTGAGACCACACCTTGAGTACTGTGTGCAGTTTTGGTCACCTTATCTGAGGAAGGATGTTCTTGCCATGGAAGGAGTTCAGCGAAGATTCACAAGGCTGACACCTGGGATGGCAGGAATGACATATGAGGAGAGATTGGGTCGATTGGGCTTATACTCGCTGGAGTATAGAAGAATGAGAGGGGATCTCATCGAAACATATAAAATTCTGACAGGTCTGGACAAACTAGATGCAGGAAGAATGTTCCCGATGGTCAGAGAGTCCGGAACCAGGGGTCATAATCTAAGGATAAGGGGTAAGCCATTTAGGACAGAAATGAGGAAGAATTTCTTCACCCAGAGAGTGGTGAACTTGTGGAATTCTCTACCACAGAAGGTAGTTGAGGCCAAGTCATTAAATATATTCAAGAATGAGTTAGATATATTTCTTAAAGCTAAAGGTATCAAGGGATATGGGGAGAAAGCAGGTACAGGGTACTGAGTTTGGATGATCAGCCATGATCTCATTGAATGGCGGAGCAGGCTCGAGGGGCCGAATGGCCTACTCCTGCTCCTATCTTCTATGTTTCTATGAATACAGTATACTAAATTGGAAGAAGTACAAGTAAATCGCTGTTTCACCTGGAGGGAGTGTTTGGGGCCCTGGACAGTGGGAAGGGAGGAGGTAAAAGAACAGGTGTTGCATCTCCTGCGCTTGCATGGGAAGGTGCCGTGGGAAGGGGAAGGGGTGTTGGGGGTGACAGAGGAGTGGACCAGGGTGTTTCGGAGGAAGCGGTCCCTTCAGAATGCTGAAAGGGGAGGGGGAAGATGTGTTTGGTGGTGGGATCATGCTGGAGGTGGCGGAAATGGCGGCAGATGATCCATTGAATATGCAGGCTCGTGGGGTGAAAGGTGAGGACAAGGGGAAACTTATTGTGGTTCCGGGAGGGAGTGGAAGGGGTGAGAGCAGAAGTGCGGGAAATAGAACTGACACGGTCAATGGCCGTGTCAACCACGGTAGAGGGGAATCCTTGGTTGAGGAAAAAGGAAGACATATCGGGAGCACTGGTATGGAAGGTGGCATCGTCCGAGCAGATGCGGCGGAGATGGAGAAACTGGGAGAATGGAATAGAGTCCTTACAGGAAGCAGGGTGGCAGGAAGTGTAGTCCAAGTAGCCATGGGAGACAGTGAGTTTATAGTGAATGTTTGTCAATAGCCTATTCCCAGAAATGGAGACAGAGAAGTCGAGGAAGGGAAGGGAAGAGTCGGAGATGGACCATGTGAAGGTGAGGGAAGGGTGGAAATTGGAAGCGAAGTGAATGAAATTTTCTAGTTCAGGCCGAGAGCAGGAAATAGCACTGATACAGTCATTAATGTACCGGAAAAAGAGGTGAGAGAGGGGACCTGAGTAGGACTGGAACAAAGAACGTTCCACATATCCCACGAAAAGGCAGGCATAGCTAGGACCCATGTGGGTTCCCATAGCAACACCTTTAATTTGGAGGAAGTGAGTGGAGTTAAAGGAGAAGTTGTTCAATGTGAGAACAAGTTCAGCCAGGCAGAGGAGGATGGTGGCGGATGGGGACTGGTTGGGCCTCTGTTCAAGGAAGAAGCATAGCGCCCTCAGGCCATCCTGGTGGGGATGGAGGTGTAGAGGGATTGGACATCCATAGTGAAAAGGAGACGGTTGGGGCCAGGAAACTGGAAACTGTTAAAGTGGCGGAGGGCGTCGGCAGAGTCACGATTGTAGGTGGGAAAAGACTGGACAAGGGGAGAAAAAATAGAGTCGAGATAGGAAGAAATCAGTTCCGTGGGACATGAACAGGCTGAAATCTAGCAATCGCAGTTTTGAAATTTTCAGTTGACCCCCAGCCTCAACAGCTTTTTGGAGGAGAGTGCTGCAGATTTCCACTACCCTTTGTGTGAAGAAGTGCTTCCTGACATCACCCCTGAATGGCCTATCTCTAATTTTAAGGTTGTGCCCCCTAGTTTTGGATTCCCTCGCCAGAGGAAATAGTTTCTCTTTATCTACCCTATCAACTCCTTTAATCATCTTAAACACCACAATTAGATCACCCCTTATTCTTCTAAACTCACTGCTGAAGTCGTGAATAGTTTGTGGTTATAAAAATGAAGCAGCTTCATCAATTTGACTTCAGTATTATTGTGGTAACTAGGTGTTGAGGATGCAGTAAGTTTACAAACATGCCACAAACATGTGTCCCGCCAAAGACTGATTCTTCTCGTATGTAGCTCTGCTTAACTGGCTCAGACCCACCCATTTCAGCCATGAAACAAAGGGCTGAATTTTAGCACCTAAAAATGGGTGGGCTGGGTTTGGGTCAGATACTACAATTTTAAAAATCTGAACCCCGACCCCAACCCACCCACTTCTGTATTTTACGGAGGCGGGACAAGGGGTGGGCAGCCAACTCGCTCCCAGGAGGCGGGTTGGAAATTTAAATATTTTAATGAGGCTGGAAGCCTCTGATTTAACCTGCTTTGCAGGTTTTACAGTGGCCGGCTGGGTATCCCAGGCCTCGGGAAACCCGACAGCTGAATGGAGGTGAGGACAGCTTCGGGGAGAAGGTAATTGCCTTCATAGCACTGCTTGTGGGCCAGGAGGAGCAGGATTTCTTCCCCCTTCCCCCCGGCCCCCAAAGCTCCCCCGCAATCAGACCCCCCCTCCAAAGGCCCCCGGGGTCAGGGATCGGACCACCACCCCACCCCCACCCCCCGGGATCGGACACCGCCCAACCCATGAAAGTGAGGGATTGGAACCCTCCCCCGTGGGTTGTGAATCGGCCCTTCCTGGTCCTGTGGCATGCTCCGGAGTGCTTCCCTGCCCGACTGGAAGCCAAGTCTGTCAATCCGGTTGATGTCCGAGCGGGGAACCTGTCAGGGCCTAAAGGCGCATGCTGTGGAGTTAAATCTCTTATTTTCCATGCACCTGAGGTCCATTCTTGTGATCCATGCATCTTGGGTCCTGTTGGACATGTGGTGCTGACTTCCTTTTATATTGCGGGTTATACAGATCTACCACACTTTTGCCACCAATGACGCACTATCAATATACAAATGGCTTTACAAACTGAGGACCCAGTAGTTACCATGTTGGAATCTCTCTCATTCAGCTCTGTGGTGGAGTGTTGGAATATTAACTATTTGACTCCAAACCAACACCAGCCTTTGAAGCTGGCTTGCACTTTGCCAGTTTGTAAGGCGGTTTTTGAAGTGAATGACACGCGATAGCATTCTGCCACGATTGCTGTTTGTTCGAGAAAACTTTGGAATTTTAAATTAAAAGAAAGAAGGAAAGAAATGAAACACAAAACCTATGCAAAAGCTGGCACTGATCCAACATTTGCTGGAGAGTGAGCTTACTGCAATGGACAGCACATGGGGGGAAAGATCTGCTCTAATCACTAAATGCTGGTGGCTTTATAAACATAGTGGGATGATTTCCTTTTCTCCCATGGTTGAGTTTCAGCAGAATTTTCAAAGCAGATGGTTCCTGACTGTGTGAACAAATCTCTTTAAAAAATGATCAGTTTAGGTAGTTAATTTGCAAACTTGTGTCACATCATAGCTTGTGTCACAATAAAGGGATTTTCATCCAAAGACACTATTGTGTCGTGAAAATATCACATCACTTGATTGAAACATCATTATGAATATTTTGTTGTCCCTAAATTGCTGAGGATCCTCTTTTAAATGGTAGCTAGGAGAGCCCCATTTTTTAAAATTCATATATGGGATGTGGGCATCACTGGCAAGGTCAGCATTTATTGCCCATCCCTAATTGCCTTTGAGAAGGTGGTGGTGAGCCATGTACTTGAACCGCTGCAGTCCGTGAGTTGAAGGTGCTCCCATAGTGTTGTTAGGTAGGGAGTTCCAGGATTTTGACCCAGCGACGATGAAGGAACTGTGATATTCTTCCAAGTCAGGATGGTGTGTGACTTGGAGGGGAACTTGGAGGTGGTGGTGTTCCCATGCACCTGCTGCCCTTTTCCTTTTAGGTAGCAGAGGTCACGGGTTTGGGAGGTGCTGTTGTAGAAGCCTTGGCGAGTTGCTGCAGTGCATCTTGTAGCTGGTACACACTGCAGCCACGGTGCGCCGGTGGTGGAGGAGTGAATGTTTAAGGTGATGGATGGGGTGCCAATCAAGCGGGATGCAGATGTGTTGTGGAGCGGTCTAGCCTACATGCAATCGTTCTTCGCATGGGCAGTGATGTAGCTCATCCCAAACAGTTTCCCAAAATACTGTTTCAGAAAAAATCCATGTTGGACAGAGTACTTGAGTTACAGAATACTCCAGAGACGTGACCTTTTATCAAATGAGTTACGGCGTAGTTTACAACAATTTGCTGTACATCGTGTGTCCCATCTGGGACCGTCGGAAGCTTAGACACCAACTGAGTCAGATCTGCTTTCTGAGCACAGCAGGAAGAATAGGAAATGTGAAGAAAAATAGCATTACAAGATCTGTTTCTCCATAGCAACAGCACACATAGTGCACATAATTTAACAGAAGATTGTGTTTGTGAATAAACTACTTGAGCAGGTCAATTGCTGGAGTTTGAAATTTAGCTTCAGGAGAGATGAGAAATTGGAAATCTGTCCTGTTTAATGTTATGGAACTTTACACTTCTTAGAACCATATAATACTATGTTAGGTACTTCAATTTGTTTGCTGAGCTGCAAACAGAATACACATTTATTCACGGCTGGAACGCATCCATAGAATGCATTTGAAGGATAAAAACATTTTGATGTGGTAATATCTTGAACTTGCAAAGATGTTATGACAAAGGTACTTTGCAGGGAAGTTGTCCCATGGATTTGGGGGAGAAGAGAAGGAACAGGCTGCTCCCTTTTGTCATGAAAATAACCAGTTACGGTAAAGATGCTTGCAATCACAGATTGGCGTAGACCAGTTGGGCCAAATGGCCTGTTTCTGTGCTGTAGATTCTATGTAATGTAATATAGTGGGCTAAATACACTTGCTTTTAGTCCATCGTAACGCTGAAGCAAACTAAAGCTTGCACTGGTTTGGTCGACACTCGTCTTATAATAAACTAATTGGCCTTTCTTTTCTCTCAAAGGATCATCTCGACCAACTGGCCATCAACATGCATGTCTTTATTCTCGCCCTCCCCCCTCCTCTTGGACAGGAAATTAGCCGTTGACCTCTGGGCTTCTCCCTGTTTGGGAATTTGCCAGTGGGGTTGACAATTAAACCAGCACCTGCCCCACTCCCCTTTAGGTGTTGATCCATCGAGATCAGCCCCTGCTCTTCTGAATGGGACCAGTTTGACATAAGTGAGTCTGGGATGAGTCAATTGACAATTCTTGTTTCAGTTTGAAAGCAATGGAGCAGCAATGTTTCACAAACTGCTCCATCCAGGATTTAAGAGACACCTGTCCCCTCTTTGTCTCAGCGGCTGCAGCTTATGGCTGTAAGGACGATTTTAAACCCGGTATCAACTCAGTTTAGTTATAAAACATAACTCGTTTCAAAATGCTTTTTACAGAAAAATGGCACAAATCCTGAAACATGACACCCAGGCCAAGGAAGAAATAAAGGACTTGCTCCCATCTACACTACTTACTATACCACCAATCTTTGTGTCATTGGCAAACTTGGATATATGGCTCGTTATTGTGTTATCTAAGTCATTAATATATATAGTGATTAGTTGAGGCCCTAGCACAGATCCTTGTGGGACACCACTAGTTACTTCCTTTCAATTCGAGTACATACCCATTATCCCTACTTTCTGTCTTCTACCCCCTAACCAATCTCCTAACCAGGTAATAATTTGCCTTCAATTCCATGAGCTTTAATTTTAGCTAACAGTCTCTTGTGTGGAACGGGATGGGAATAGGACCACTAAGGGATGGACAGGATAATACCACAGGCAACGATAGAGAGATGGCAGAGATATTAAATAATTACTTTGCTTCAGTATTTACCAGGGAGATAGAACCGGTGGAGATGGCATCGGATGATGAGATTAGTAATGAGATAACTGCATTTAAAATAAAATGAGGAGATATATTAACTAAACTAATGAAACTCAAAGAGGATAAAACCCCTGGTCCGGACGGATACATTCCACGCATTTTAAAAGAATCTAGACAAGAGATAGCAGAGGCATTACTACACATATTTAGTAATTCGTTAGATAAAGGTGTAGTGCCAGAGGACTGGCGGATAGCTAATGTAACACCTATATTTAAGAAGGGAGATAGAACATGGCGAGGAACTACAGACCAGTCAGCTTAACATCGGTAGTCGGAAAAATAATGGAATCCCTACTAAAGGAGAAAATGGAAGAACATCTAGAAACAAAAAATATAACAAATAGTCAGCATGGATTTCAAAAGGGAATGTCTTGCTTAACCAACCTAATTGAATTTTTTGAAGAGGTAACAGAGAGAGTAGACAAGAGTAATGCAGTAGATGTAATTTATCTAGATTTTCAAAAGACCTTTGATAAGGTACCACATAATAGACTAATGAATAAGGCCAGGTAATGAGGAGTCAGGGGACAAGTAGCAGAATGAATAGCTAGCTGGCTTCAAGACAGAAAGCAGAGAGTAGGGGTAAAGAGTAGCTATTCCGAGTGGCAGAAGGTGGGTAGTGGTGTTCCACAAGGATCAGTGCTGGGACCACTGTTGTTCACAATTTATATTAACGATTTAGACTTTGGAATCAAAAACACAATTTCTAAATTTGCGGACGACACCAAATTGGGGGGATAGTCAATATTGAGGAGGACTGCAACAAATTACAAGAAGACATTAATAAACTTGCAGAATGGGCATATAATTGGCAAGTGAAAGTCAACACAGATAAATGTGAGGTATTACATTTTGGTAAGAAAAATAGGGAGGTCACATATTACTTGGAAAGTAAGAATCTAAATGGGGTAGAGGAGCAAAGGGATCTGGGAGTACAAATACATAAATCACTAAAAGTATCGACACAGGTTAACAAGGCCATAAAAAAGCAAGCCAAGCACCAGGGTTTATTTCTAGAGAGATAGAATTGAAAAATAGTGAAGTTATGCTAAACCTATATCGAACCTTGGTTAGACCACACTTTGAGTACTGTGTACAATTCTGGTTGCCATATTATAAAAAGGATATAGAGGCACTGGAGAGGGTGCAGAGAAGATTTACAAGGATGATATCCGAAATGTGAGGTTGTACCTATCAGGAAAAGATGAACAGGCTGGGTCTCTTTTCTCTTGAAAAGAGAAGGCTGAGGGGTGACCTAATAGAGGTCTTTAAAATTATGAAAGGTTTTGATAGAGTGGATACAGAGAGAATGTTTCCACTTGTGGGGAAAAGCAAAACTAGAGGCCATCAATCTAAGATAGTCACCAAGAAATCCAATAGGGAATTCACAAGAAACTTCTTTACCCAGAGAGTGGTGACAATGTGGAACTCGCTACCACAGGGAGTGGTTGAAGCGAATAGTATAGATGCATTTAAGGGGCGGTTAGATAAGCATATGAGGGAGAAGGGAATAGACGGTTATGCTGATATATTTAGATGAGGAAAGATGGGAGGAGGCTCGAGTGGAGCATAAACGCCGGGATGGACTGGTTGGGCTGAATGGCCTATTCCTGTGCTGTATATCCTATGTAAAAATCTTATCGAATGAATGCCTTCTGGAAATCCATATGAACTACATCCACAGACATTCCTCTGTCTACTACTTTAGTTATTTTCTCAAAAAAATTCAGTTAGGTTCGTTAGACAGGACCTACTCTTTACAAATCCATGTTGGCCTCACTCTAATCCCCTCAAATTTCTCTAAGCGAACAGTCACTGTCCTTAATTATATATTCCAATAATTCCCCACAACAGATGTTAGACTAACAGATCTGTAATTTCCTGGTTTGTCTCTCTCACCTTTCTTAAATAATGGAGTTACATTTGTTTTGAACAAATGCTTTTGTTTTGAAGTGTAGCCACTGTTGTAATGTAGGAAACGCAGCAGCTAACTTGCACACAGCAAGTTACCATAAACAGCAACGAGATAATGACCAGATAGACTGTTTAAATCATATTGATTGAGCGATAAATATCGGCCAGGACACTGGGTGAACTCCCCTCCTCTGCTTTGAATAATGCCATGGGATCTTTTACATCCACCTGAGGGATGGACGGGGCCTCAGTTTAACCTCTCATCCAAAGGACGGCACCTTTGACAGTCCAGCACTCCCTCAGTATTGCACTGAAGCGTCAGCCTAGATTATTTGCTCAAGTCTTGGGAGTGGGACTTGAGCCCACAGCCTTCTGACTCAGGCAAGTGTGCTACCACTGAGCCAAGGCTGACACTTTGGCCAACAGTATTCCTTCTTTCCCCTTCTTCCCCTCTTCCCCCACTTTCTCAGTTGAGACCAGCTAACCCAGCAGAAAGCAGGGATCAAACTTGCGACTTTCCTGATCCGTGTGGCACTGCACCACACCACATGGTATAATTACCCACCGAGCAATCAATGGGACCCAAGTGGAATAGACTTTGTTTATTGTGAATAGTGTAAATTCACAATGGTGCTGAAATTATGTTATTTTTGGGTTAGCACTACTGTTAAAATAGCAGAGAATGATTTCAGCCAAACATGTTAAGTGTTTGTGTATTCCACAGCCTCTGTTTGTAATGTAAATAGGAGACAAATCGCCCATGGTTTTCCCCAGCCATTTGGCTTCTGTTTGCCACCATAGGCACTTAAAGCTTCCTAGTGGCTGATTACAAAAACAGCCTTTGGAGCAGATTGAATCCTCTCAACCACCAAGAGTGACACAGGGATATTAGGGCAGGAGATAAAAGGGGATTGAGAAGAAGAAAAAAGGATTGAACTTAAGCTATCTCCTATTACATTAGCTCATGCTTTGCAACAGATAGTACAGGATCAATGCTTCATTGCGGATACATGACAGAGGCCCACACGATTAAACAAAAAAGCTAATTCCATAAAACATCAAACCCACAACTAAGTAATTTAATCAGCAGGGTAGCAAGGATAGACTAATCACATGTCAGGCCCCTAGAGTCCATTCTATTTTTACTGTTGTATGTAAGTGAGGAACAGTAGGAAATTGATTGTGTGTGCTTTAAGCAAAGATTTTTGAGCAGTACTTAATAATGGACATTACTATTTGTGCTGATGGTATGAAAATGTGAAGTTTCTGGCCAGTTCCCTGGTCAGCAATATTATGTAATACTAAAGTGCATGACTGCTATAAAAATGGCTACTAGAGTGTTGGACACTTAACTAAAAGTCCCACATTTGAGTCCAGGGCATCGAATTTAACACCACTGCCCTGACCCCCCCCCCCCCCCCCCCCGCCCCCCCCACCACCCCCACCCCTACTCACCAGCAAGAATAGTGCGTGGAAAATCCTGTCCTGCAACAAGAATGTTTATTTTTGGTAACAAAAGAAGACCAAAACTAGGAGGATTTACAGGTCAGACAATTATCGGCAACTGAATTGAGGGGATTTTGGCAGCTTCATAATAAAGAAGTACATGAAGTCCCTTTTCTCCTATTCGACCACACTGAGGCCAACTGCCTGACGCTGGTAGTTTATATCCTATCCTAAACATCACTGCTCTAATTCTGGTAACTCTAGAACTTCCCTCCTCCCCACCCCAACAACCTGAGCTATGCATTGGTGATTAGAAGGACAGGTGATCTCCTCTCTGACCACTGCCAGTGCCATTTGGAACTGATTGCCATCCAAATATGTTAGCACAAGATTGTATGGCTTTTCTCCCCCTTCCCATATGTATGTGGAAGTACCTGGCCTCCATTCGGTGTCTTCCCCAGTGATGTTGCAGAGATGAGAACTGCAGCCATATGGGGATCAAACCTGCCCTGTCCCATCACTACCATGGTGTGGTACCGTGCATTAATACTTCACTGAGCCGTACCACCACACTGCCCACTTTTTAAGATTTTTAAAGAAACATTTCCTCCCTTTTCCCTCTCTAATGGCCTCCACATGCTATCTACCATTCATGACTGACAGGGAGCATGGCCTATCCATAGGCACTTCTCTGAAGCTAGCTACTAGAACATGTGTGAACATGTCCTTGGATGACTGATGCCTTTCAAACTTGTAAGGAAAAATGTAGTCTGCACTTAGCACCTCCCCACATTGGCATGACTGAGTGACGAGTGCACCATGTAGGAATTGCAAGCACCAAGCTGCGTCCCACCATTCGAGAGGAATGCATTGGTGCTCCAACATACTGCAACATCACTGCACACCCTTCCCACTGACTTTGAGCAGGCAGTAAGTTTTAATTTCATCTTTATTATTGGTTTTGTGTCATTTTAAAAAGGTCGGTTTTAGCTTGGGGAAATTATGGAGATGCCTGGTACAGGCCCACTTTACCTTCTTGATCAAGGAACGCTCACGGTGGGAGGTATATTTGTCCATGTAGAAAGTGTGCAGGGAAGTACTGAACATGATTCGTAGAAATGTGAAAAATGAAATGACAGTGAGATAATCATCAGTATTGGTGATGTTTTAAAAATTCATTCACGGGATGTAGGTGTCGCTGGCAAAGCCAGCATTTATTGCCCATCCCTAATTGCCCTTGAGAAGGTGGTGGTGAGCTGCCTTCTTGACAACTGGGTGACTTGCTAGGCCATTTCAGAGCAGCAGTTAAGAGTCAACCACCCATAGGCCAGACCGGGTAAGGACGGCAGATTTCCTTCCTAAAGGACATTAGGGAACCAGATGGGTTTTTGCAATAATCCAGTAGTTTCATGCTCATCATTACTGATACTAGCTTTTTATTCCAGATTTATTTAATTAACTGAATTTAAATTCCCCAGCTCATGAACTCATGTCTCCGGATCATTAGTCCAGGCCTCTGGGGTACTAGCCTAGTAACATAACCACTATGCCACCGTTCCATTCACCTTCCCATCACTGCTTCCTAACTGTGAAAATAGCAATTGACAAGCTATTTTGTTCATGGAGAGTGAAGTAGTGCGTGTGCGAGCTCTCAACATCTGCTGTGTTCAGTACGATTCTGTATATACCTTTGTGCAGCGTTTGTTGCATTGGGTCGGTGGGAACAAAGTCAATATTGGTGGGGGGGCTGTGACAGTTGGATGGAATGAAATCTTCAGAGACAAACTTTGGCTCAGAGTCTTTGCGACCCTATTCTGGCTGCAATTTACACTTTGGGTCTCAAGTACCTGAACTGTGAGGCTGTTAGAGTTTTAGTAATTTATCGTGCTGTTTCATTGACAAAATAAAACAATGATCACTAAGGATTTTTAAAGAACGTCAACCGTGCAATTTCTTCGTAGCAGCAGGACTCCTAGGAACATTCTTGGACTGAAACAGTTCCATTTCCTTAAGACATTTTCAACTCCATTTCCGGCGTTAAGGATGCAAGCTTCAAAGTTGAGTAGTGCAGCGATTTTAGTCGCTCTATGGAAAACTTAATACCTCACAGATGTGCTCTGCACTGCCACACAGATTCCTGAACTACAGAACTCAGCAACTTAGAAATTTCCATTTGTGATTTTTGAGCTGTGCAAATAATTAAGCAATATGAATAGAAATACAATGTGAAACCATGAATGTTGGAAATGTGTTGGGGGGGAAGAGAAACAGCAAATGCTGGTGATATGCAGCAGGTTAGTCAGCATATGAAAGGGAAAGACTGATTGATGTTTTGGGTGAGACACTATGAATGTCCTGAAATGCAGTAGATGGCACAGTTGAAGACTGGCTGAGGTATGTCATCCACAATTAATTGGTCTGTTTCATTTCATACTACGATCCTCCGGGACAGGTTTTGTAAGTCACTGAACTGATATCTAGTATTCTTGATGAATAAAGTTCAAATTTGGTATAACCTATTGCTCCCACACTGATCCCTCAAGATCCAATGTGAAGGTGCTTTGGAGGAATGTTAACATGCATGTTGAAATTCAGTGAAAGAAAGAAAAACTTGCATTTCTATAGCACCTATCACAACCTCAGGAGGTCCCAAAGCACTTTACAATCAATGAAGTGCTTTTGAAGTGCAGTCACTGTTGTAATATAGGAAATGCAGCAGCCAATTTGCGCACAGCAAGGTCGGACAAACAGCAATGAGATAATGACCAGATAATCTGTTTTATGTTGGTTGAGGGATAAATATTGGCCAGGACACCAGGGATAACCCCTCTGCGCATCTTCGAATAGTGGCCATGGGATCTTTTACATCCACCTGAGAGAGCAGACAGGGTCTGTTATAATTGTTTTGTATTAAATGCCTGTGATTTTTTTTATGTCTGAGCATGTTGTGCAACTGTTTCACCCTGTGGTGACATTTTCTACAGGACTCTGGCACATAGTGTGTCTGAAGATATTAAGGGAAGATACCTGCTGTTAGCTATGGAGCAGAAGACTGTATTTATAATGTTACTACAAAAGCAAATGGAGGAAATCTACCCCATAATAAGCTTGAATTTTCCAGCTGTCTGGTCTGAGTTTTCAAAGTTCTTGGTTGCTGCTTTATTGAAGAGTATCTCCATTTCTTTTGACTTCTTTTTCTTGGAATTGAGAGCTATTGTGATCCAAAAAAAACAAGGAGGATAGTTTCGTTTTGCTGTTGGTCCCTCAAGTGGGCTTAAGAAGTGATGTTTACTGATACCCGTGTAATTAAGTGTAGATGGAAATATTTGTCCTCTCCCTGGCACTTCTTGGCTTTGTTTTTATAAAAGTGAGAAGTCGCACAACACCAGGTTATAGTCCAACAGTTTTATTTGAAATCACAAGCTTTCGGAGCGGCTGCTCCTTCGTCACCTGACGAAGGAGCAGCCACTCCGAAAGCTTGTGATTTCAAATAAAACTGTTGGACTATAACCTGGTGTTGTGCGACTTCTCACTTTTGTCCACCCCAGTCCAACACCGGCATCTCCGCATTATTGTTTTTATAACACTGAATTGAGAGTGTTGCCCAGTACCCCTGAGGGCAGAGGGAATTCGACACAACGTCAACTCCCAGTCTGTCCCTGATCACTGCTTTGAGCATAAGACAAAGGGTAGAGGATTGAGAGACGCCAATGAATATAAAGACATCATCATAACACGAATGATTTGTCTCAATTCAGATTAGCCTTCACTAACAATGAATCTAAATCGATGTAAAACCCAATAGCATATATGATGACCATCAGCATTTTGGGGGCACAGACTGCAAGGGTCAGCATTAACTAACAAAAAATCTGTTACTGATGGAACTGATCCCGGCTGTCGCATAATGTAGGACAGAATTCTCCCCAGAACAGCTCTTCCATTAGCCACAGCATTCAGTGGCATGGTCAGAAAAGGGGAAATAGATTCCAATGAAGGGGAGATAGAATGGGGAAATTAAGAGTGGGAAGTTGGGAGGCAGGAGGAGAAAAGCTTGGATTGGAGATTTGGGGCTGGGGAGAAAGGAGAGTGCCAGCAAGAACTGATGGGTGGGGCGGTGGGGGCGGGAGAGAGAGAAAGATTGCGGCAGTTTGAACTGGGTGGGAGAGAAGGAAGAATGCCAGCCTGAACTGGATTGTAGAAGGGTGAGAAACGAGTAGCAGGTTGAATTGAAGGGGAGAGAAGGAGAAAAGAACCTGTGTGAACTGGCAGGCTTGGGAGAGAAGTGAGGCAGGAAATGGAGAGAATGTCTCTTTGACAGGATGGAGGGTTGGTAGGAGTAGAGTGTCTTTTAGTTGGGTGCAGAGGGGGTAGGAGTGCCGAAGTGAAGAGTTTTGAACGTGGAAGAGTTACTGTTAAGATGACTTTTGAGGAAGTGATATTTGGATTTTCAGCAAACCAACCAAACTGTCACTAGGACTCTACTTTCTTTTAAGATTAAGTATCAATTGCGAAGTATAAAAGTGCTTAAAAATAACCAGAATGCATAATTTTTAATGCAAAAATTCTAAATGCTCCATTGGGAACATCACCACCAAATCTATCTTCAGCATTGGGATTTCCTTCAGACTTTCATGTGTTCTAATCGAAGTGAAGGAATGGTAGGTATGTCAACAGCGTGAGTTACAAAGCCCATGTAACTACTCGTTTTCACATATCAGGCTTATACTCAGGGCTGTTGAAGTTCTCGGCTGCTTGGGGAGTGTTAGCTTTTTTGAAACTATTGGACAGCTTTTATTATTTTTTTAGGTTGGCATGTAGGTAACAAATGCAATAGGGGTAATTTTAACCCCCAATAACGGATGGGTTTGGGTCGGGTATCAGGTTAACAAGTTCAAAATCTGAAACCGGAACACAACCCGCCTCGAACCCGCCCACTTCCAGTTTTAACGGAGGCGGGATGGGGGTCGGGAAACCAACCCGCACTTGGGAGGCAGGTCGGCTGTTGAAACTTTTTAAGGAGGCTGCGTGCTTCTATTTTTACAGTGTTTCTATTTTTAATCCACGCTGGCTGGGTTTCCCGGGCTTCGGGAAACCCGGCAGGTAAAAGGAAGCAAGAAGGGCTGGATCCATGAGGTAAGTGCCTTTACAGCACTGCTTGTGGGCCAGGAGGAGCAGGAGTGTCTCCTCCCGGCCCAACAAGCAAACCTGTAAATACCCCCCATGCCACCTCCATAAACTTCCCCCCGTGATCACCACCGCCCCATCACTGACCCCCGATCTCCCCCGTGATTTCTATCCCTTCCCCCGATCTCCAAACCCCTTCTGATCTCTCTCTGAGCCCCCCCCCCCCACGATCACCCCTGACCCCCCCCCCCCACCACGTTGTACCCACCCCCCGCGATCTCTACCCCCAATAACTGTGAAACTTACCTGATCCTTGGCTGCAGCCTTTTCTGGAGCGTTCCCCGCCCGACAGGGAGCCAAGCCTGTCAATCAGGCGGGGAATCGACTTAAAAAAACACGCATGCCCTGTATTAAAACTCCATAGCATCCGGCGAAACCAGGCCTTCCGGTTTTCCCAAAGGTAACTCCTCCCTTTGCTCCGAAACCCTACCCCAGTAAATATCGGGGCCAATGAAGGAGTGGAGCTCAGTGGAAACAGTTCTCACACTTGGGAACATGCAGTGTTCTCGCTATATTCTCAGGGTGGGATGTACAATGCTCAAGGAAATTACCTTTCTTTTAGTAGAAACACACACATTTAATGTCAGCTGCGAATTTGCTTGGAGGGTGTCTGATCCATAACATTGATACCAGTGAAGTTGGTCTGTTTCGATGCCAATCACAAGCAACAGTGTGTTTTCAGTCTGCAGAACGAGTGCTACTGGCACAGGGGAAAATAAATAAATTATATTGAGGAATTTGTGGGTCATTGTTTGAGCTTTAAACTGAATGTCATCCAGTGACTTTGGCTGGAAAGTGCGGATGCGTGGATGTCGGGTGATCACAAATTCTAGCTTAGCTGTAATGCATCTCGTTGAATAGCTTACCAGTATCCGCTTGTATTTATATAGCGCCTTTAACGTAGTAAAACGTCCCAAGGTGCTACAGAGGAGTATTTAAGTCAAACAATTTGACACCGAGCCACATAAGGATCAATTAGGGCAGGTAACCAAAAGCTTGGTCAAAGAAGTAGGTTTTAAAGAGCATCTTAAAGGAGGAAAGAGAGGTAGTGAGGTGGAGAGGTTTAGGCAGGGAATTCCAGAGCTTAGGGCCTAGGCAACAGAAGGCACGGCCACCAATGGTTGAGCGATTATAATCAGGGATGCTCAAGAGGGCAGAATTAGAGGAGCGCAGATATCTCGGGGTGGGGGTTGTGGGGCTGAAGGAGATTAGAGATAGGGAGGGGCGAGCATATGGAGGGATTTGAAAACAAGGATGAGAATTTTGAAATTGAGGCGCTGCTTAATCGAGAGCCAATGTAGGTCAGCGAGCACAAGGGAGATGGGTGAACGGGTGTTGGTGCGAGTTAGGATACGGGCAGCCGAGTTTTGGATGACCTCAAGTTTATGTAGGGTAGAAGGTTGAAGGCCAGCCAGGAGTGCATTGGAATAGTCAAGTCTAGAGGTAACAAAGTCATGGATGAGGGTTTCAGCAGTGGATTAAAAAAAAAATCATTTATGGGATGTGGGCATTGCTAGCAAGGCATGCATTTATTGCCCATCCCTAATTGCCCTTGAAAAGGTGGTGGTGAGCCGCCTTCTTGAACCGCTGCAGTCCGTGTGGTGAAGGTACTCGCTCAGTGCTGTTAGGTAGGGAGTTCCAGGATTTTGACCCAGCAACGATGAAGGATCGGCGATATACTTCTAAGTCAAGATGGTGTGTGACTTGGAGGGGAACTTGGAGGTGGTGGTGTTCCCATGCGCCTGCTGCCCTTGTCCTTCTAGGTGGAAGGGGTCGAGGGTTTGGGAGATGCTGCCGAAGAAGCCTTGGTGAGTTGCAGCAGTGCATCTTGTAGATGGTACACACTGCAGCCACGGTACGCCGGTGGTGGAGAGAATGAATGTTTAGGGTGGTGGATGGGGTGCCAATCAAGCGGGCTGCTTTGTCCTGGATGATGTCAAGCTTCTTGAGTGTTGTTGGAGCTGCACTCATCCAGGCAAGTGGAGAGTATTCCATCACACTCCTTACTTGTGCCTTGTGGATGGTGGAAAGGCTTTGGGGATCAGGAGGTGAGACACTTGCCGCAGAATACCTAGCCTCTGACCTGCTCTTGTTGCCACAGTATTTATGTGGCTGGTCCAGTTAAGTTTCTGGTCAATGGTGACACCCAGAATGTTGATGGTGGGGGATTCGGCGATGGTAATGCTGTTGAATGTCAAGGGGTGGTAGTTAGACTCTCGCTTGTTGGAGATAGTCATTGCCTGGCACTTGTGTGGCGCAAATGTTACCTGCCACTTATCAGCCCAAGCCTGAACGTCGTCCAGGTCTTGTTGCATGCGGGCATGGACTGCTTCATTATCTGAGGAGTTGTTAATGGTACTGAACACTGTGCAGTCATCAGCGAACATTCCCATTTCTGACCTTATGTTGGAGGGAAGGTCATTGATGAAGCAGCTGTAGATGGTTGGGCCTAGGACACTGCCCTGAGGAACTCCTGCAGCGATGTCCTGGGGCTGTGATGATTGACCTTCAACTATCACAACCATCTTCCTTTGTGCTGGGTATGACTCCAGCCAGTGGAGAGTTTTCCCCACGATTCCCATTGACTTCAGTTTTACTGGGGCTCCTTCATGCCACACTCGGTCAAATGCTGCCTTGATGTCAAGGGCAGTCACTCTCACCTCACCTCAGGAATTCAGCTCCTTTTTCCATGTTTGGACCTAGGCTGTAATGAGGTCGGGAGCCAAGTGGTCTTGGCGGAACCCAAACTGGGCTTCAGTGAGCAGGTTATTCTTGAGCAAATGCCGCTTGACAGCAATGTCGATGATACCTTCCATCACTTGGCTGATGATTGAGAGTAGACTGATGGGGCAGTAATTGGCCGGATTGGATTTGTCCTGCTTTTTGTAGACAGGACATAGGTTTTCCACATTGTCGGATAGATGCCAGTGTTGTAGCTGTACTGGAACAGCTTGGCTAGAGGAAAAGCAAGATCTGAAGCACAAGTCTTCAGCACGATAACCAGGATGTTGTCAGGGCCCATAGCCTTTGCTGTATCCAGTGCGCTCAGCCGTTGCTTGATATCACGTGGAGTGAATTGAATTAGTTGAGGACTGGCTTCTGTGATGTTGGGGACCTCAGGAGTAGGCCGATATGGATCATCCACTCGGCACTTCTGGCTGCAAACGCTTCAGCCTTGTCTTTTGCACTCACGTGCTGGGCTCCACCAACATTGAGGATGGGGATATTCATGGAGCCTCCTCCTCCCGTTAGTTGTTTCATGGTCCACCATCATTCACGACTGGATGTGGCAGGACTGCAGAGCTTTGATCTGATCTGTTGATTGTGGGATCGCTTAGCCCTCTCTATAGCATGCTGCTTCTGCTTTTTAACATGTATGTAGTCCTGTGTTACATCTTCCCCAGGTTGGTACCTCATTTTTAGGTACGCCTGGTGCTACGCCTGGTGCTGCTCCTGGCATGCTCTTCTACACTCCTTATTGAACCAGGGTTGGTCCCCTGGCTTGATGGTAATGGTAGAGTGAGGGCTATGCTCCGCCATGAGGTTACAGATTGTGGTAGAATACAATTCTTCTGCTGATGGCCCACAGAGCCTCATGGATGCCCAGTTTTGAGCTGCTAGATCTGTTCTGAATCTATCCCATTTAGCACGGTGGTAGTGCCTCATAACACAATGGAGGGTGTCCTTAGTGTGAAGATGGGACTTCGTCTCCACAATGACTGTGTGGTGGTCACTGCTACCAATGCTGTCATGGACAGATGCATCTGCGACAGGTAGATTGGTGAGGACGAGGTCAAGTAGGTTTTTCCCTCGTGTTGGTTCTCTCACCACCTGTCGCAGACCCAGACTGGCAGTTATGTCCTTC
Source organism: Squalus acanthias (assembly GCA_030390025.1). Lineage (NCBI taxonomy): Eukaryota > Metazoa > Chordata > Chondrichthyes > Squaliformes > Squalidae > Squalus > Squalus acanthias. Next base: position 132,435,093 of record CM059425.1, on the reverse strand, counting down.
AGGACTCGGCCAGCTCAGTCAGTAGTGGTGCTACCGAGCCACGCTTGGTGATGGACATTGAAGTCCCCCACCCAGAGTACATTCTGTGCCCTTGCTACTCTCAGTGCTTCTATCCAAGTGGTGTTCAACATGTACTGATTCATCAGCTGAGGGAGGGCGGTAGGTGGTAATCAGCAGGAGGTTTACTTGCCCATGCACCCCGGAGTCAATGTCAAGGACTCCCAGGGCTGTATACCACAGTGCCGCCACCCCTGGTGGGTCTGTCCTGCCGGTGGGACAGGACATACGCAGGGATGGTGATGGAGGAGTTTGGGACATTGGCTGAAAGGTATGATTCTGTCAGGCTGTTGCTTGACTTGTCGATGTGACAGCTCTCCGAATTTTGGCACAAGTCTCCAGATGTTGGTGAGAAGGACTTTGCAGGGTCGACTGGGCTGGGTGTGCTGTTACCGTGTCCGTAGCCAGAGCTGAGGTTGAGGTCGATGCTGGGTGATCTGACCGGTTTCATTCTTATTGTATTTTGTAGCAGTTTGTTACAACTGAGTGGCTTGCTAGGCCATGTCAGAGGGCAGTTAAGAGTCAACCACATTGCTGTGGGTCTGGAGTCACATATAGGCCAGGATGGTAAATTTCCTTCCCTAAAGGGCATTAATGAACCATATGGGTTTTTACAACAATCCTCATGGTTACCATAACTGATACTAGCTTTTTATTCCAGATTTATTTAATTAACTGAATTTAAATTCCCCAGCTGCCGTGGTGGGATTTGAACTCACATCTCTGGATCATTAGTCCAGGCTAGCCCAGTGACATTACCACTATGCTACCGTTCCCATTGAGCTGAGGCAAGGGTGGAGACGGGCACTGTTACGGAGGTGGAAATAAGCAGTCTTTGTTATGATGCGGATATGTGGTCGGAAGCTCATTTCAGTGTCAAATATGCCACCAAGGTTGCGAACAGTGTGGTTCAGCTTCAGACAGATGTTAGGGAGAGGGATGGAGTCAGTGGCTAGGGAACGGAGTTTGTGGCGCGGACCGAAAACAATGGCTTCCATCTTCCCAATATTTAATTGGAGAAAATTTCTGCTCATCCAGAACTGTATGTCGGACAAGGAGTCTGACAATTTAGAGAACGTGGAGGGGTTGAGAGAAGTGTTGGTGAGGTAGAGCAAGTGATTGGCTGTTTATTGAGCAGAGACAGGTATTGCCTATGGGAGTCTTTATGCAAAAATTGCAGTATTTGGGGCAGCAAATCGCATTAAATGTAGAAATTCTCAGGATTTGTCATAGATACCATGCTGCACAAAACCACTCGCTGTAACCATTACCTATTGTTTAGAAACAGAGGGGGGGAAAAATTCAGTTGCTTTGCTAATGGGGCGCAAAGCAACTAGCGCCCGGGCGCGGCGCCACCAATGCCTCCCACGAAATTCAGCGGGAGGTTAGTGGCGGCGCTAACCGTTAGCACCCCGTGGCACTGCGCCGCCGGTGATGACGTCATCGCCGTGCGCAGCTCCCTGCTCGCACCCCGGCCACGATCTTCGGTAGCGCCCCTTGACTTACCGCCGGATGCTATGTCCGACGGGGTCAGGGGGGTTTACCTGCCATTTTTGTTGCTGGCCGCCTGCCAGCACCTGCCTCCGCTCCCGTCCCCGGCCTCCTGACCCGCCCCCCCCCCACAGAGTACCGGCTGCGCTCCATGAGCCCTGCATTTCTCTTGAGTGCCAGGCTCTTTTGCCGGCACTCCGATCTCCGGTGGCCCAGCTGGGCCCCAGGTCGTGCTGTGCAAGGCCCCTCCCCTTTAAGAAGCGCAGCGCGGCGATATTGCCTCTCAGCGCCCCAAGAGGGCGGTGCGGCGCTTCCAGTAGCGTCCCGCTTCCCTTTGGGGCGCTACCACTCTATTTCGTCCGCAGGGGCACTAATTTTTCGGGGGCGCTAAATCCCCGGCGAAGTTAACGCCCCAAAGGGGGTGTGACTCAATTTCTCCCCCAGGGTTTTTCTAGATGAACTGTACTATTGTAATGGTCCATAAGAGTTTGTATTATTCCAGTTAGCAGTTCACCCATGTAGCATGGATTCTTTTCCAAAATATGTGCAGTGTACTATTTACTACCTAATCATATGCTGCCGAGAATTAGACAGGATTTCGTTACATACATTTCCTTTTACAATTGGCCACATTTATTTCCAACACCAGATTTCTGATTGGTCGCCAAGGGGCAGCATGTAGATGAGAAATAGGAGGGGGGGCCAAGGATAGATCCTTGGGGGACACCAGAGGTAACGATGCAGGAGCGGGAAGAGAAGCCGTTGCAGGTGATTCTCTGGCTACGATTAGATAGCTAAGAATGGAACCAGGCGAGTGCAGTCCCACCCAGCTGGATGACGGTGGAGAGGCGTTGGAGGAGGACGGTGTGGTCAACCGTGTCAAAGGTTGCAGACAAGTCAAGGAGGACGAGGAGGGATAGTTTACCTTTGTCACAGTCACAAAGGATGTCATTTGTGACTTTGATGAGAGCCGTTTCGGTACTGTGGCAAGGGCGGAAACCTGATTGGAGGGATTCAAACATAGAATTGCGGGATAGATGAGCACGGATTTGGGAGATGACAACACGTTCAAGGACTTTGGAGAGGAAAGGGAGGTTGGAGATGGGGCGGTAGTTTGCAAGGACGGAGGGATCAAGGGTTGGTTTTTTGAGGAGAGGGGTGATGACGGCAGATTTGAGGGAGAGGGGAACAGTACCTGAGGGGAGAGAACCGTTAACAATGTCAGCTAACATGCTAACAACAACAACTTGCATTTATATAGCGCCTTTAACATATTAAATGTCCCAAGGTGCTTCACAGGAGCGTTATACAATAAAATTTGACACCGAGCCACAAAGGAGATATTAGGGCAGGTGACCAAAAGCTTGGTCAAAGAGGTAGGTTTTAAGGAGCGTCTTACAGGAGGAGAGAGAGGCAGAGAGGTTTAGGGAGGGAATTCCAGAGCTTAGGGCCCAGACAACAGAAGGCACAGCCACCAAAATGAATAATGATTTGCGATTTTTCTATAACAGAAATGTTTTTCTAGTTCTCTGCATTCACTTGGAAGTACTGGATTTTTAATTTTGTTTTCTCACTGCACCCTTTTGTATTAACTCTTTGAATGGGTTTCCTAACTACATGTGACCCACTCCCATTACTAATCTGATATTTCGACAGAGATTCCCCTTACTTTTAAGAATTGAGGCATCTGCAGGAAGCTCTTTTGTGTGCAGTTAAAGTTCATTATAGCAGTTAAAGTTTGTATTTGCATTTGTAAAACCAGGACTACAAAGAAACCTCAGTGTTGGCATTTGGTGGTATGATGAAGTGTTCTCCCCCTCCTGTTCTCTTGTGCTCACTTGGCACAGACATGCTGGGACATGGAGAAGATCAATCACGCTGTTGAAGTTCTGCTTGCAGTGGAAATCTAATTGCTAGAGGAATCATTTTATAATTTAATGGAAGTGATTCGGCTTTTTGAAGTCTTGCCTTCTGCAAAGATTTAACCAAAGCTGCACTTCTTGTGTACAATAGCATTAACACAATAAAAGGCTGTAGGTTGAGGATGCATAACTCCACCAGCCCCCTGCAGCCAGACATTTGATCATTATACTCTTGCGTACTGCTCTGGATTCTGGGCAGCATGTGACTGGTGAGAGCAGGTGATATAAAACGCAGTGGAATTTGCAGGAACTTGTGTGAAAGGTGGAGTAGTTTGTACTGGTTTCAATCGGAGTGCTGCTTGCAGCCAGGTTCCACCACAGGCACAGTACAGTTACAATCGATAGTGCACATGTTCGATAAAAGCCATCAACATCCTTGGCATGAAACCCCTTCCCTTTTAAAAATCTGATCAAGGCTGGAGTATAATTTTGTAAATATAAAGAAAAATAAAGGGATTAATAGTGTTGCTGTAAAGTGTAATGGTGGGTAAAATCTTCAGAATTTGCCCACTTGAAATATGAAAACATACTGCAGTACAGTTTAGGTATTACCCTTCCAAACTTGGGTTGATTTGGAGAGAGTGTCCCCAATCTCCAATGGCCCAGAAATTCAAGTCTCCGGCTTGCCGCGGGGGTAAGGATCGCGCGCGCTCTTACCTACCGCGCCTGCCGTTGTGTTTTGGGCCCACGGGAACTTCGGGTCCTGGGCCTCTCCCAACTGCCGGCGCGCAGTGCTTGCGTGTTCCAGGGGCGCAGTTAGTGCGATGCGACCCCTGAGATCACGTGGGCCATGGAGAGCCAATGGCAGCAGACCATCTTTCATTCATAGATTTGACAGGAGACCTGTCAAATCTGTGAATTGAAATCAGCCCCAAAAGAGCAGCTAAACTTAAAATAAATTTTTTAAAAAACCATCACATTTATAAAATAATTATAGTTAAATAAATTAACCACTTTAAACAAAAATTTAAATTTTTGAAAAATTAAAATACTTTTTAAAAGGGATAAAAATAAACTTACCTTTCTTTAAAGTATCTAAAAAAGATAAACCTGTTGAAAAAAATTTAAAATTATACTTAATTAACCACTTACCTTGTTCAAAAGGGGTCTTACGCCTCCTTTTTATTAGCGTAGTATCTTCAATACTTACCCTCGCGTAGAAACCTGAAAAAAAATCTAAGTGTGCTGCGTGCACGCAGCCTCTAGTGCGCACACGGTTCACCTAGGAACCGCCCCCTTCACCATACCGGAAGTTCCGGTTTCCCGCGCATGCGCAGTGCATGCAGGAAACCGGCACTTCGGGAAGCAATACGGGTGAGTACGGACTGTGTACTCACCCGGGAAGGGCCGAATTTTTGGGCTAATATCTCCAATAGTTGCCATATGCCTTTTTTAGAAACTCTAATTCCTGTTTATCCATGGAAATCCAGCCTTTGATGCACTCCAGGATGTATTTTAAACTGTATCTTATGACTCTCGTATTGGTGGCATATGTTTGAGAAAAAATAATTCTAGAAGACTAAGGATATCAAAACGTAATGTTTTTCCCCTCCAAGTTTTTTCCCCTGGCAGGTGCTGACTCATTCTGCTTTGCTTTGTCATGAAGTATAGAGAGTCACCTAGTCACTGTGGTCAAGGCTAGAGAGGAAATGGTTTGAGACTGCTCTCGTGCTGGTTTCCTCTGTCAGGCTTGCATTACAGATACAGATCTCTTAAAACAAAGTTTAAATTTAAGAAAAATCACACACATTACTGAGGGCACGTTATACTTAGTGGGAAAGCCACGGATGAAAATAATAATTGGATCTTTGCAGAAAACCGAATAAACTCGGAGTGAATGGTTTGTCCAGCGTAATCTGTCAATGGCTGAGACAGCATTTGCTCTCACCGCTGTTGCCCAAGGGACAGATTATTTTCTCAGGAGGACCTTGCCACCACTTTAAAAAAAAAAGTTTAGAAATAATTCTACAATTTTGTGCAAGCAATAATTTCTTCAGGAATTATTTTCTTTTTCCCTTCTCCGATAAATGTAGCTTTTTGCACCACTGTCCAGTTAGCCATATTATTGCAGTTAAAATGGTAACTGTTCAAGTCATTTGCTTTGAGTGAAACCAGTGGATTGTGGAGTATCCTTGCTGAATAATGGTTTTATTTGTGAATCCAAGGAAAGTGCCAAATCCTACACTGTAGGTACCACCGAGATTCAAAATAGATAAGGTCAACAAAGAGAATTGTTTTAAAGGGACTGGGACGTTGCTAAGAACACTTTGCGTGACTTAGTGCCCATTGGAGGTGAACCTGCTACTGCTCTGGGAGCCACCTCCTATGAAATTGAGCGCGGTCACTCTACTTGTTACAGAAGTCTATTCCAATTTCACTCCACTTCCCAGGTAGAATCTCTTATGAAGGAGACTGGTGGTGTGTGTGTGTATTAACCAATTTTCTCCACTTTTTTTGCCCCCTCCTACTCCCTTGAAGGCATTGACGTCTGCTGGAGTCACCTTCCATGGATCTCGGTGCCCTCCAGAATCTTATCTAAGTGACCCTTGCTTCATGTGTGAACCTAGACAGTGAGCATTGGCAGGCTATTTGACTGTGTTGCATCATAGCCAAACATGATCCTGGTTTGCCAATTTCTGCACATACGGAGGTTACCGAACGGCGATCAGGAACAGGAGTCCTGGTCAAATTTCCCCTTCTTAGCCCAAGGGGTCCTGTGACTAATTGTAGCAGCACTACTGCCACCTCAGCTATGATCCCCTGAGTGCAAATCAAGGACCAAATCCGGGACCTTCTGGTCTCTCTGACTCAGTTACATGTTGGCTTTACTAACTGCTCCACTACAGAACTGGAAGTTAGTTTTTAATCATGAGGGATGTGGCTTCACATGCGATTCCCTGTGTAGTGCAGCCTGTTGGAATTGGCTACCGCAGCATCAGAGCGATCTGCTGATGTAAGCTGCATTTGAGCTTTAGTGTACATTCATATATGGAACTTACCCTGCATTTATCTTTTTAAACCCCCACAAGTAAAACAAGGAAGTTATATTTGGTTAAGAGTTGTACTTATGGAAATATAGGCCGCAATATTCACTGTGGCGGGATTTCCGAGGGTGGGGGGGGGGGCGGGTGTTCTGGTCGGGAAACCCGGAAATCCAGCTTTCCCCCAATGCCGAGGAGTTTTAACTCCATGGCGTGCGTTTTTTTTTAACAGGTTCCCTGCCCAGAAGCCAGCCTGATTGACAAGCTTGGCTCCCTGTTGGCGGGGAATGCTGCAGTAAAGGCAGCAGCCCAGGTTTCCTGTTGCTGGGGTAGAGATCGTGAGGGTGTGGGGGGGGGGGCGACGGGGGGTACAGCGTGGTTTGGAGGGTCGGGGGGCAGAGATGGGGGTGTCAGGGAGAGATCGGGGGGTCGGTGATTGCTGGAGGGGGTCCGATCGCTGGGGAGGTTTGCTTGGTGGGCCGGGGGGAAGCATTCCTGCTCCTCCTGGCCCACAAGCAGTGCTGGAAAAGCACTTATCTGTTCCACGCGGCAGTCCTGGCCTCCCTTTAGCTGCCGGGTTTCCCCGAGGCCTGGGAAATCCAGCCGGCTAGCGTTAAGCCTGAAACACAGAGAAAATCTGAGACACGCAGCCTCATTAAAATATTTAAATGAGCGACCCGCCTCCGTTAAAACGGGAAGTGGGCGGGTTCGAGGCGGGTTGGGTTCCAGTTTGAGATTTTTTACATTTTAACTTCCCACCCTACCCAAACCACCTGTTTTTGGGGGTTAAAATACCCCCAAAGTGTAGGTTCTAAAATGGGTTTAGTTGAATTCTGTTTTTCCAGTGGAGTCTTAAGGCACTGTTTTTGTCATTTTGTTGCTTCACTGCCAAATAAATATTAGTGACTAACAATTTCCAGAATTTCTTTACTGAATGAGCCGTGTGATTTTCACCCCATCATGTCTACAGTGCCTATTGTCATCTGCTTGCTCTTCCTGAAACTGCTTCTTCAAATGATGCAGTGACTGCCTGGTTATTGTTACATTTGTAAAGAAAGAAGAAAGAAGTTGTATTTCTGTAGCAGCTTTCACATCCTCAGGAGGTTCCAAAGCACTTTACAGCCAATGAAGTACTTTTGAAGAGTAGTCACTGTTGTAATGTAGGGAAATGCGGCAGCCAATTTGCGCACAGCAAGCTCCCACAAACAGCACTGAGATAAATAATCTAATACTCTGTTCTAGTGTTGCTGGTTGAGGGATAAATGTTGACCAGGACAGTGGGAGAACTCACCTGCTCTTCTTCAAATAGTGCTGTGGGACCTTTCACATCCACCTGAGAGGGCAGACGGGGCCTCGGTTTAACGTCTCATGTGAAAGACGGCCCCTCTGACAGTGCAGCACTCCCTCAGTACTGACACTCTGCCAGTGCAGCGCTCCCTCAGTACTGACACTCTGACAGTGCAGCGCTCCCTCAGTACTGACCCTCTAACAGTGCAGCGCTCCCTCAGTACTGCCCCTCTGACAGTGCAGCGCTCCCTCAGTACTGGCCCTCTAACAGTGCAGCGCTCCCTCAGGACTGCCCCTCTGACAGTGCAGCACTCCCTCAGTACTGACCCTCCGACAGTGCAGCGCTCCCTCAGTACTGACCCTCTAACAGTGCAGCGCTCCCTCAGGACTGCCCCTCTGACAGTGCAGCGCTCCCTCAGTACTGACCCTCCGACAGTGCAGCGCTCCCTCAGGACTGCCCCTCTGACAGTGCAGCACTCCCTCAGTACTGCCCCTCTGACAGTGCAGCGCTCCCTCAGTACTGACCCTCCGACAGTGCAGCGCTCCCTCAGGACTGCCCCTCTGACAGTGCAGCACTCCCTCAGTACTGACCCTCCGACAGTGCAGCGCTCCCTCAGTACTGACCCTCTAACAGTGCAGCGCTCCCTCAGTACTGACCCTCCGACAGTGCAGCGCTCCCTCAGTACTGCCCCTCTGACAGTGCAGCGCTCCCTCAGTACTGGCCCTCTAACAGTGCAGCGCTCCCTCAGGACTGCCCCTCTGACAGTGCAGCGCTCCCTCAGTACTGACCCTCTAACAGTGCAGCGCTCCGTCGGTACTGATCCTGCGACAGTACAGCGCTCCCTTGGTACTGACCCTCCGACAGTGCAGCGCTCCCTCAGTACTGGCTCTCTAACAGTGCAGCGCTCCATCAGTACTGATCCTCCAACAGTACAGCGCTCCGTCGGTACTGATCCTCCGACAGTGCAGCGCTCCCTCAGTACTGTACTGATGTGTCAGCCTATATTGCGTGCTTAAGTCTCTGGATTGGGACTTGAATCCATGACCTTCTGACTCGGAGATGAGACTGCTACCACTGAGCCAAGGTTTTGTACTTCAAGTGCTAATATTCCTTTAGCTGGGGGAAAACCAGGCCTATTATAGAACTGTGTACTTACATACGAATATAGGGAAGTGTTGGACCGGAAAAGACTAACTGGTCTATCTAGGTTGTCCCATACAGTTGTGGTGATGCCTTACGCAGCACAATGCAGACAGGTGAAAAACCAGATCAAAACCCAGGCCAATTAGGGAAGCACATCTGGAAAATTCCTCTTCAACCCCTTTGGGCGATCAAAACTAGTTCAGATCACATTGGCCCTGATTTATATTACAGGGCACCTACCTCTTGTACCTCTTTTTCTTTGGTATTCAAGTTATTTTTTGTAAAATATTCTTCCAAAAATAAATTTAGAAATCATATCTGGAGTAAAAATAAATCTTGCAGCCATCAAAGAGTTACAGGCATTGAGCCCAAGTTGTACAATGTATACGTTGAACTGGTTAACAGAATAATCACAGATTTCTGCTGTGCACGCAAGTTAAAGGTTCTTGCCCACCTGATGCCTGAAATGACGGACTACAGTGTGAAGCTGGAAGTCGGGCAGAGAAGTACAGAGTTGAGCGTTTCATTAACGTTTATGAATAGTGTCTAAAATGTCAGTAGATTGTGCCCTCATTTACAGTGGAGTCATAGGGGGAAAAATTCAGTTGGTTGCGCCTCCCGTTAGCGCCTTAAGAGGGCGCTAATGGGACGCAAAGCAACTAGCGCCCGGGCGCGGCGATGTTTGCGCCGCTCGGGAAATTAACTAGACATTTTGCGGCGGCGCTAAACACTACCTGCCACGATCTCCTGCGCCGGCAGATCGTGACGTCAGTCGAGTGCGCAACGCCCCGGTATCGCCCCGGAGCGGATATTGAGTGGCGCCCCCTGCCTTACCGCCTGACGCAAGCAACGACAGGTTGAGGGGAGCGTTCTGCAGTCATGAGGGGAAAGGGGGAGCGCTATTTAAAGGTGACCGCTTCCTGCCTTTTATTGTTGGTACCATTTTTGAACTACGCATTCTGAGAGAGAGAGGGAGAGACTTCTGGAGAGATTCAACGCTGTGTGAAGGAGTTTTGGGTACTGAGCAGCACTTTGCAGGTTCATTTTGATTTGCCATTCCTTGTATCGATTTAGAAGAGACTGTGGGGGCTGCACTCTGAGCTCTTTGCCTGGTACTCTCCATTGTTCTTTCCAGCAGATTTGATGTGCAGGTCTCTCCAGGCCGAGATTCAAGGCTGCAATGAGCAGGATGTGGATGGAATGCAAGATTAACCATCCCCTTTAAGAACTGGCCCGTGCCATTGTGTGTGTGTTCCATTGCTGACTGACATTACATGAGCTTCGCCAGCGCTCTGAGGTAGCGCCTCGCTCCTCGGCCTTTGCGCCTTAAGACAGGTGTGAAGCGCCTGATTTAGCGCTCCAATCACCTCCAGGGGCGATAAAAGTCAAGTTTGCAGTCGGTGGCGATAATTAGCGCCAGGCGCTAATCTTTGCGCCCGGCCGATAATTGCGCCCCAAATGGTGCGATACTGAATTTCTCCCCCATAGAATCATAGAATCTTACAGCACAGAAGGAGGCCATTCGGCCCGTCGTGCCTATTCTGGCTCTTTGAAAAAGTAGTTGTTCTTAGTCCCACATCCCCGCTTTTTGTCCGTAACCCTGTAAGTTACTCATCCTCAAGTACCTGTCCAACTCACTTTTAAAATTATTTATGGAATCCGCTTCCACCAGCTTTTCAGCTAAAGCGTTCCAGATCCCAAAAACTCCGTTAAATAAATTCTTCTCATCTCCTCTCTAGATCTTTTTCCAAAGATTTTGAATCTATGACCGCTAGTTATTGACCCACTCGCCAGAGGGAATAATTTTTCTCTATCTACTCTATCAAAACCTCTTATCATCTTGAAAACCTCTATTAGGTCACCTCTCACCTCTTAACCTTCTCTGTTCCAAGGAGAACAGTCCTAAGTTTTCCAACCTCTCCACATGACTGAAGTCCCTCATCCCTGGTAACATCCTGGTAAACCTCCTCTGAACCTTTTCTAATGCTTTTATATCTTTCCTGAAGTGTGGTGCCCGGAATTGTCCACAATACTCCAGCTGAGGCCTAACCAGTGATTTATAAAGTTCTAGCATCATCTCTTTGATTTATTTTCTATTCCTCTATTTATAAACCCAAGTAACCCATATGCTTTTTTAACCACCTTATCAACTTGTCCTGCCACCTTTAAGGAGTCAATGCATTGCCCTTAACAAAATATCTGTTTGAAGAAACATTGCCTTAGGGTGTAGGTTTAGTGTTGTTTACTCTGATATCCCAAGGATTACTGTAAATTTATTTTAACACTGGCAACTTGAATTTATTTTCACAGTATAAACTGGTTGGATTGTGAATATTTGGCATACACGCCCTTTGATGTATAATAGGAAAGATAATAAAAAATGGCTGGAAATGTATTATAACACTGTTTGGATAGCTTGATGGATTGCCACAGCATACACAGTCACCTAATCCCAAACACTGGTACAGCTTTGAACACCCCCCCCAAATCCCAGTCATGCACTCTAGTTTCATTTTATGTCCACCTAAACAGGCAGATGGGGGCTTAGTTTAACATCTCATCCAAAAACATAGCACCTCCAACAATGCAGCACTCCCTAGGGTACTCCCTGATCTCTTGTTCTTCTCTAGTTTCTCTCCTATCTCCTATCTTGCTCTCTGACACTGACCTCCTGCTCCCTTGACCTCATTCCCACTAAACTGCTGACCACCCAAATTTCCTTCCTGGCCCCATGTTAGCTACCATTGTAAATGGTTCCCTCTCCTTAGGTATTGTTAACCTCACTTTCAAAACAGCTGCATCGCTCCCCTTCTCAAAATAACATCCTCGACCCCTTTGTCCTTGCATACTTTAGCCCCATCGCCAACCTCCCTTTCCTCTCCCAAGTCCTTGAATGTGCCGTCCGCTCCCAAATCTGTGCCCACCTTTCCTGTAGCAAAATGTTTGAATCTCTCCAATCAAGATTCTGCCACAACACTAAAATGGTGCTAATTAAAGTCACATATGATACCCGCTGTGACTGTGACCACAGTGTATTTTCCATTCTTGGCCTCATAACAGCCTTTAACATGATCAACCACAGCATCTTCTTCCAATGCCTCTCCTCCAATATCCAGTTCAGTGGGAGTTGATTCCAATCTTCCTATCAAATCGTAGCCAAAGTATCTCCAGCAATGGCTTCTCTTCCCATCCCAACATCATTATTTCTGGAGTCCCCCAAGGATCTATCCTTGGCCCCTCCTCTTCTCCATCCACATGCTACCTCTTGGTGACATCATCTGAAGACGTGGGGTCAGTTTCCATATGTACGCTGACGACACCCAGTTCTACTTCTTCACCACCTCTCTCGATCCCTCCACTGCCTCTGTGCTGTTAGACTCTTTGTCCGGTTGGATGAGCTGCAATTTCCTTCATTGAGAAGACCAAAGCCATTTTCTTCACAACCTCGACCCCACAAACTCATTAACATTGCCATCGATTGTTCCGAAGCATCTCCAGCTAATGCGCCAGGTTCTACCAGACTATTTGCAATCCCGGCGTTCTATTGGACCCCGAACTCAGATTCCAACCCCATATCCTGTCCACCATAAAGACCACCTGCTGCTGAAACTCATATTCATGCCTTTGTCAGCAGCAGCCATGACACACCTGGCCAACCTCCCATCCTCCGTGCACAGTAAACTTCAGGTCATCCTAAACTGTTGCCTGTATCCTATCCTGCACCAACTCTCACTGGCCTATCACCCCTGATATTGCTGACCTGTATTGGCTGCCAGTCCTCCAACACCTCCAAATTAAAATTCTCATCCTCTTGTTTAAATCCCTTCATCACCTTGCCATTCCCTATCTCTGTGCAACCTCCTCCAGCACTACAACAACGCCGCCCCCCCCCCCGCACCCCAAACTCTCCATTCCACGAACTGTGACCTCTTGAGTATCCCTCCTTTGCTTTGGCCCACCATTGGCAGCCATGGTTTTAGCCGCCAAAGCCCTACGCTCTGAAATTCCCTGCCTAAAGAAAGAGCTTGCATTTATATAACGCCTTTCACGTCCTCAGGACCTCCCAAAGCGAATGAAGTACTTTTTTGAAGTGTAGTCACTGTTGTAATGTAGGAAACGCAGAAACAAATATGTGCACAGCAAGCTCCCACAAACAGCAATGTGACAAATGACCAGAAAATCTGTTTTAGTGATGTTGGTTGAGAGATAAATATTAGCTAGGACGCCGGAGAGAATTCCCCTGCTCTTCCTCAAAATCGTGCCATGAGATCTTTTATGTCCACTTGAGAGGGCAATTTAATGTTTCATCCGAAAGGAGACACCTCCGACAGTGCAGCGCTCCCTCAGTACTGGCGCTGGAGCGTCAGCCTAGATTTTGTACTCATCTCTGGAGTGGGACTTCAACCGACATACCTTCTGACTCAGAGGCGAGAGTGCTACCAACTGAGCCACAGCTAACACCTCTGACTCTCAACCTCCCTCTCCTTTTTAAGACAGAGCCTCCGTAAAACCCACCAAGCTTTTGGCCACCTCTCCTATTGTCTTCTCCTTTGATTATGCCTCTGTGAAGCACTTTAGGATGTTTTCTACATTAAACACTATATAAAATGCAAGTTGTTGTTGTTGAAGTCTGTCGTGGGGCTTGAGCCAAGCTGACACATCTAGAGAGTGGAAGTTGGAGGGATTGACTGTTTGCATCATCCAAGCCTCTGGCTGCATAAATTGACGTTTACTTTCCACTTTAAACGTATTGGCGCATGCAGGGAAATTTAGATTCAGTTAATTGCAGTGAATGTAGTGCACTAATGGAATTGGCCTGGGCTATAAGTTACTGCACTACAAATGAATCAATGTGTTGATTTGTACCCTGTAGACAGGCTTGGCACTGCAACAAAACCCATAGTTAACTATGCTGGCCCAAGGATTACACACATATATTGAGACAAACATTTTGGAATTACAATCTACTGCAGTGGAGTTTGGTGACTGTCTGAGCAGTCACGTAAATTAAATATGACAAATGGGCACAAATCTAAAGTACTTTTGATTTTGACGCACATTTTGTTCTATACTTGCTTTCACTTTTGCAGAATCGCTATTCATCTCATTAAAATGGATGGAAACCAGAGATTGACAGTGAAAAATGTTCACTCTCTGGCACTTGCTGTGCCTAAATTCTTTGTGACTAATTATAGCTTCAAAGTCTTTTTGGCCATATTTTCAATTCCATTCTCCAATGGGGAATCCAAATGAAGATTCCACGATGCATTTTTGAGTTTGTTTTTTGCATTGGGATTATGGTTAGCTTTTTTATAAAAATTCTCTTTGTACAGAATTGACATGCTTTCTCAGGTCATGGTACGCTATAAATTAAGTGGTAGCTGCAGTTAGTATCTTTTAAAGATTTAATACTGTTTGGTACATTTGAGTGGTGTTAATTGAGCGTTGAGGGCATTTCATGGCATGAGGCGTAGATTTAGCAGTGGTCTTTTTAGATGCTGATTTTGGTCAGTGTGTGGTCGATGTGGGAGTTTAGGAAGGTGGAAGGATGCTGGGAGCTACCCATTCATTGGATGGCCCAAGCTCCTTTTTTGTGGCAAATTGGGGGCAGAGAGGGGGAGAGGGTATTTTTCAATTGAGTATGCTAGAAAAGTGCCGGGGGGTGGGCACAGATCCTTGCACCTCCTGAGCTCCAGGCACAGCCCATGCAAATCTTGCTCTTGGATTACACCATAGCTGGGAATAGATCTTCTTGCTGTTAAGAGTGAGAACTGCACCCCCCTCAACAGAATGATTTGAAAGATGAAACTTTCCCACCTTTTTATTCTATTCCCAGTTGTCTGCCAAACTCCTCTTCCATCCTTAGCTCACTGAGTAACACTCTCACTTATTGCGGCAGGAAGGTCAAGGATTTGAGCCCCGCTCCTGAATTTGAGCACATAATTTAGGCTGACACGTCAGTGCCGTTCTAACAGAGTGCTGCCTTATTGGAGGTGCTGTCTTCCGATGTGACATTAAACCAAAGTCCTATCTGCCTGTTCAGATGGACATAAAAGATCCCTTGAGGCTATTTGAAGAAGAGCAGGTGTCCTGGCCAACACTTATCCTACGACCAACCCCGCCAAAAACAAATTAACTGATCATTTACCTCATTGCTGTTTGTGGGATCTTGCTGTGCACAAATTGGCTGCTGTGTTTGACTACACCTAAAATGTGAACCACTTTGGGACGTCCTGAGAGTCTGAAAGGTACAATATAAATGCAAGTTTTTTGTCCATTTCTTTCTTTCACCCCACAGATAACAATCATCTTCAGTTGTTGAGCCTGCCATAAAAAAAATCAAAATCAGTCAGCTCCACTGATTAAAGCTAATAAATTTATGGTAAGATTAGATAAGAATCTACTTGTTCTGATGAGATGTGCGAATAAGCAATTTTAACAGGATAGATTGTTTAGAAAATACAGAACGATGATGAGTTTCCCCCTTCCTCCTTAAAACCCATACTGCTTTCAAAATTTCTCCTTTAAGTTCTTATTACTGCCTTTTTGCTGGCAGTAATAGAATCTTCTGGTCAGATAGACTGGGCAAGACAACCTGAGCCAATCACTGACCACTTCATTGCTGTCAGAGATGGTGCTGTTTCCACAGGAGGCCAACTTCTGAAGAAGGGGCTGACCTGGAAACTTTCGCTCTTTTCTCCATTTCCTGTCGCATGCTCCTTTCTTATAAAGTTCATCTTTGTACAGTGTATTCAAGAGAAGAATATAACAGTAGAATGTAATTTGCTGCTCCATTTATCTATCTATTCCTTTCTCATCCTTCTGGACTTGTTTGCAGTCTTTGACACCGTTGACCACAAAATTCTGCTCCAACGCCTCTCCACCGTCGTCCAGCTGGATGGGACTGCACTCGCCTGGTTTCATTCCATAGAATCACCTGCAATGGCTTCTCTTCCCGATCCTGCACCATCACCTCTGGTGTCCCCCAAGGATCTATCCTTGGCCCCCTCCTATTTCTCATCGACATGCTGCCCCTCGGTGACATCATCCGACAATACAACGTGAGTTTTCACATGTACGCTGATGATACCCAGCTCTACCTCTCCTCCACCTCTCTCGAACCCTCCACCGTCTCTATACTGTCAGTCTGCTTGTCCGACATCCAGCACTGGATGAGTAGAAATTTCTTCCAATTAAATATCGGGAAGACCGAAGCCATTGTCTTCAGTTCACGCCACAAACTCCATTCCCTTTCCACTGATTCGATCTCTCTCCCCGGCAACTGTCTAAGGCTGACCAAGTCTGTTCGCAATCTTGGTGTCATATCTGATCACAAATTAAGCTTCCTACCTCATATCCCTTCTATCACTAAGACTGCCCATTTCAGCCTTAGTAATATTGCCTGTCTCCACCCTTTCCTCAACTTTTCTGCTGCTGAAACCCTCATCCATGCCTTTATCACCTCTAGATTTGACTATTCCGATGCATTCCTGGCCAGCCTCCCTAGTTCTACCCTCCATAAACTTGAGGTCATCCAAAACTCTGCCACCCGTGTGCTAACTCTCACCAAGTCCCGCTCACCCATCTCCCGTGTGCTTGCTGACCTAATTGGCTCCCAGTTAAGCAACGCCTTGATTTTAAAATTTTCATCCTGGTTTTCAAATCCCTCCATGGCCATGCCCCTCCTTATCTCTGTAATCTCCTCCAGCCCTATAATCCCCCTAGTCCTCTGCGCTCCACCTATTCTGGCCTTTTGAACATCCCTGATTTTAAATGCTCCACCATTGGCAGTCGTGCCTTCAGCTGCCTAGGTCCTAAGCTCTGGAATTTCCCATCATAGAGTCATAGAATGGGTACAGCACGGAAGAAGGCCATTCGGCCCATCGAGCCCGTGCCGGCTCTCTGCAAGAGCACTTCAGCTAGTCTCACTCCCCCGCCCTTTCCCCGTAGCCCTGCAAATTTCTTTCCTTCAGATCCTTATCCAACTCCCTTTTGAAAGCTGTGATTGAATCTGCCTCCACCACCCTTTCAGGCAGTGCATTCCAGATCTTAACCACTCGCTGCGTAAAATAGTTTTTTCTTACGTCGCCTTTGGTTCTTTTGCCAATCACCTTAAATCTGTGTCCTCTGGTTCTCGACCCTTCTGCCAATGGGAACAGTTTCTCTCTACTCTGTCGAGACTCCTCATGATTTTGAACACCTTTATCAAATCTCCTCTCAATCTTCTCCAATCCAAGGAGAACAACCCCAGCTTCTCCAGTCTATCAGCGTAACTGAAGTCCCTCATCCCTGGAATCATTCTCATAAATCTTTTCTGCAACCTCTCTAAGGCCTTCACATCCTTCCTAAATTGCGGTGCCCAGAATTGGACACAGTACTCCAGTTGGGGCCGAACCAGTGTTTTATAAAGGTTCATCTTAATTTCCACACTTTTGTACTCTATACCTCTATTTATGAAGCCCAGGATCCCGTAAGCTGTTTTAACTGCTTACTCAACCTGCCCTGCCACCTTCAACGATTTGTGCACACATACCCCCAGGTCTCTCTGTTCATGCACCCCCTTCAAGATTGTACCATTTAGTTTATATGTCCTCTCCTCATTCTTGCTACCAAAATGTATCACTTCGCACTTTTCTGCGTTAAATTTCATCTGCCACGTGTCCGCCCATTTCACCAGCCTGTCTGCCTTCCTGAAGTCCATCACTCTCCCCCTCACTGTTCACTATACTTCCAAGTTTTGTGTCATCTGCAAATTTTGAAATTGCGCCCTGTACACCTACGTCCAAGTCATTAATATATATCAAGAAAAGCAGTGGTCCTATAACCGACCCCTGGGGAACACCACTGTATACCTTCCTCCAGTCCGAAAAAACAACCGTTCACCACTACTCTCTGTTTCCTATCACTTAGCCAATTCCATATCCGTGCTGCCACTGTCCCTTTTATTCCATGGGCTTCAACTTTGCTGGCAAGCCTATTATGTGGCACTTTGTGGAATGCCTTTCAACCGCATTACACTCATCAACCCTCTGTTACCTCATCAAAGAACTCAATCAAATTAGTTAAACACGATTTGCCTTTAACAAATCCGTGCTGGCTTTCCTTAATTAATCCACACCTATCCAAGTGACCATTAATTTTGTCCCTGATTACTGTTTCTAAAAGTTTCCCCACTACTGAGGTCAAACTGACTGGCCTGTAGTTGCTGGGTTTATCTTTACACCCATTTTTGAACAAGGGTGTAACATTTGCAATTCTCCAGTCCTCTGGCACCACCCCCATATCTAAGGAGAATTAGAATATTATGGCCAGTACCTCTGTGATTTCCTCCCTCAATTCCCTCAGCATCCTAGGATGCATCCCAGCCACTCCTGGTGATTTATCTACTTTAAGTACAGCCAGCTTTTCTAATAACTCCTCTTTATCAATTTTTATCCTATCAAGTATCTCCACTACCTACTCCTTCACTATGTCTATGGCAGCATCCTCTTCCTTGGTGAAGACAGATGCAAAGTACTCGTTTAGTACCTCAGCCATACCCTCTGCCTCCATGCATAGGTCTCTTCTTTTGGTCCCTAATCGGCCCCACCCCTCCTCTTACTACCCATTTACTATTTATATGCCTATAGAAGACTTTTGGATTACCTTTTATGTTGGCTGCCATTCTATTCTCATATTCTCTCTTTGCCCCATCTATTTTCTTTTTCACTTTTCCTCTGACCTTTCTATATGTAGCTTGATTCTCAGATGTATTTGCAACCTGATATCTGTCATACGCGCTCTTTTTCTGCTTCATCATATTCTCTATCTCTTTCGTCATCCAGGGAGCCCTGACTTTAGTTGCCCTGCCTTTCCCCCTAGTGGGAATGTACCTCAACTGTACCTGAACTATTTCCTCTTTAAAGGCAGCCTATTGTTCCATTACAGTTTTGCCTGCCAATCTTTGATTCCAGTTTACCCGGGCCAGATCCGTTCTCATCCCACTGAAATTGGCCTTCCCCCAGTTAAACATTTTTACTCTAGATTGCTCCCTGTCCTTTTCCATAGCTCATCGAAACCTTATGATACTATGATCACTGTTCCATAAACGTTCACCTACTGACACTTACTCCACTTGACCTGCCTCATTCCCCAGAACCAGATCCAGCAATGCCTCCTTCCTCGTTGGGCTGGAAACGTACTGATCGAGAAAGTTCTCCTGAACACACTTCAGAAATTCTTCCCCCTCTCTGCCCTTTACACTATTACGATCCCAGTCTATATTAGGATTGTTGAAGTCCCCTATTATTCCTACTCTATAGTTCTTGCACCTCTCTGTAATTTCTCTGCAGATTTGCTCCTCCATATCTTTCCCACTGTCTGGTGGTCTACAGAATACACCAAGAGTGTAATGGCACCTCTATCATTTCTTAACACTAGCCATATAGATTCTGTCCTTGACCCCTTCAGGACATCCTCCCTCTCCAGTACTGTAACATTCTCCTTGACCAATACTGCCACACCACCTCCTATCTTTCCTGAACACTTTATAACCAGGAATATTTAATACCCAATCCTGCATTTTTTTGAGCCAGGGTATCAGTCATTGCCACAAAATCATATTCCCATGTGGCTATTTGTGCCTGCAGCTCAATTACCTTGTTTACTACGCTTTGTGCGTTCCCATACATACATTGTAAACCCATCTTAGACCATCCTGTATTCTCTCTTGGTTTGACCCGACCTAATAACTTACGATTTCTTACTTTAGTGGTCTCTGCCTCTCCCAATCCTTTGAGCACTTTATTTCCCCTTTCTAATGTTACATCCTGGTTCCCATCCCCCTGCCAAATTAGTTTAAACCCTCCCCAACAGCACTAGCAAACTTCCCCACGAGGATATTGGTTCCGGCCCTGTTGAGGTGCAACCTGTCCGGCCTGCACAGATCCCACCTCCCCCAGAACCGGTCCCAATGCCCTTGGAATCTAAAGCCCTCCCTCCTGCACCATCTCTCCAAACACGCATTCATCTGCGCTATCCTCCTATTTCTATACTCACTAGCGTGAGGCACTGGGAGTAATCCGGAGATTACTACCTTTTGAGGTCCTGCTTTTTAATCTCTTTCCTAGCTCCCTGAAATCTGCCTGCAGGACCTAATCCCTCTTTCTACCTATGTCGTTGGTACCGATATGGACCACAACCTCTGGCTGTTCACCCTCCCGCCTCAGAATGTTCTGCAGCTGCTCGGTGACATCCTTGACCCTGGCACTAGGAGGGCACGATACCATCCTGGAGTCACGTCTGCGGCCGCAGAAACGCCTGTCTGCTCCCCTAACTATCGAATCCCCTACCACTATTGCTTTCCCACTCTTCTTCCGCCCCCCCGTGTACAGCTGAGCCACCCGTGGGGCCGCAGACTTGGCTCTTGCTATACTCCCCAGAGGAACTATCGCCCCCCCCACCAGTACTCAGAATCGAATACTGGTTGGAGAGCGAGATGCACTCGGGGAACTCCTGCACTACCTGCCTGGTCCTCCTCTTCTGTCTGGTGGTCACCCATTCCCTCTCTGCCTGCACACTCCTTATCTGCGGGGTGACCACCTCCCTAAATCTCTCCGCCTCTCCACTTCTCTTTCCTCCTTTAAGATGCTCCTCAAAACCTACCTCTTCGACCAAGTTTTTGGTCACCTGTCCTAATATCTCCTTAAAATGGTTCGGTGCCAAATTTTTTTTTTGTTGATAACACTCCTGTGCCTTGGGATGTTTTATTACATTAAAGGCGCTATATAAATGTAAGTTGTTGTTGTTGTTTATTGCCAAAGAAATGAAGATAAAGAGGTTGAAATGACCTGTAAGAGACCCCTGACTGTTTACACACTAAAGAGTATTTTTCTGACACAACGGCTGCGATTTTAATGGAGGAGGCGGGATGGGGGCGGGCCAGCTGGTTTCTGGGTTCTGGTCCCGCCCCCAGCTGCCTTCGCTCTGTAGACGTGATTTTCCCTTGATTGGCCTTGTTTACCGGCCAATTAACAGGAAGCAGGTCTGATGATCTCATTTGATGACTCGTCATCTGCTGGTTTCCTTAAAGGGACCATGCACAATTTTATTTTGACAGTTGATCTGTCAGTGTTTGACAGCAATGAGGTACTGAAAACACTGACAAATCACTGCACAAAGGTGAACACTTGCACCCAGGCTCTCCAATGACTCCCTCCATATGCTTATGGAGGGAGTCACAGTACGCAGGGAGGTTCTCTTCCCTTCCAAGGGTGGAAGAGACCTCCCCAGGACACCAACTTACTTTGCACCTCCACCCAAACCTCTCTATCTACTTTAGCACTTCCCCATCTCACTAGCCACCCCTCACACTCACTCTACTGCAAGCATACCAACTAATAACACACAAGGGTGGGCACTTGAGAGGTTTAGCCAATGTCCATGTGAAGTTTCTGGTAATGTGTTGTCATACAGTGAAATCGCTTTTTCAAAAAGTGCCCCTTATTGGACAGATCTGAGCGCACCTTGAGAAGTGTCTTACTGAGTTCCAGTGATTGTTCAGTCATAACTCCCCCTCCCGGCTATAGTGATGAGTGTGCATGGAATGGCTTGGACATTAAAGGGATGCTTTACGGTGCTGGTGTGGGATGGTGTCAACCTGGCGCATCATATGGCAGCCAGGGTTTACAGCAAAAAGTGAAGTAAATCTGGCCATGGTGAAGCCATCGCTGGCCTCCCGGCCAGCAATTTTATCAGGGGCTTATGCCCTGTGTCCAGTGCAGCATCAGGTGATGGCGGCGAAGGTTGCTGATGAGATTGGTGTTGGGGCTGATTGTGGAAGGATTCGGAGGACCAAGGTCTGATTGTTTCATTGGCTCCGATGTTGCTGGAATAGATGGCAGCTGCAGATGATATGACAGAAGCGATCTGTCACTAGTGAGAGAGGTTCTCCCAATGAGGTGGCACTGGACATACAGTTGGATTTAAAAACTTGTAAGCTAAAGAAATCTGTATATGTATTAAAAATGCAGTAACCAACATTTTCTGTGCTCTGAAACTCACCATCTGCAACATGGCATCCTTGACATCACTTCTGCAGCTGTCAGCTTTACACAAACATCAGAGCAGACTCACAACACGCCAGGTTGAGCTTGGCGTGTTCCCCGAACAGCAGGTAACCTGTGGAGGAGAAGGCAAAATTACAAGTAAACCTCAAAGGACTCTTAAATTGGCTCTTAACAAACCATTTAAGTACCAGAATTGTCTCCCCTGCCGCTTGGTGTCGGGTCAGTTCTGCGTTGACAGACCCGACACCTGGGAGACTCGCGTGGAGGCGAGCTGACAGTGGGTTTCCTACCAGCTGTCAATCTTTGCGATTTTGACAGCTGACCTGCCTCCAAACCTGCCCCCTCAGCGCTGGCAAAATCACGGCCTACAATTCTGTTGCTTTCATTATTTTAATCCAAACTAAGATTTAAAAAAAAATGAAAATTGCATTGAAAACAATTAATGGGAGAATCTAATAGAAGTGTTAAATTATGTAAGATTTTGAGCGGGAAAGTAGTAAATTATTTCCATTTATTGGAGAGTTGATAACAACAGGACATAAAGTTAGGATTAGAAGGGGTAATGTTTTTCACATTTATTATAATATGGAATGCATTACCATAAGTGGCTATTGAAGCTGAGTTAATCATAGGTTTGAGAGAATGAGATAAACACTTGAATTTATTGTGTCAGCTGTGGCTCAGTGAGTAGCAGTCTCATCTCAGAAGGTTGTGGGTTCAAGTCCCACTCTAGACACTTGAGCACAAAATCTAGGCTGACACTCCAGTGCAGTGCTGAGGGAGTGTAGCACTGTCGGAGTTGTTGTCTTTCAGATGAGACGTTAAACCGAGGCCCTGTCTGCTCTCTCAGGTGACCGTAAAAGTTCCCATGGCCACTATTTCGAAGAAGAGCAGGGGAATTATCCCCAGTGTCCTGGCCAATATTTATCCCTCCATCAACATCACAAAAAAATAGATTATCTGGTCATTATCACATTGCTGTTTGTGGGAGCTTGCTGTGCTCAAATTGGCTGCCACATTTCCTACATTACAACAGTGACTACACTTCAAAAAAAAGTACTTCATTGGCCGTAAAGCGCTTTGGGACACCCAGTGGTTGTGAAAGGTGCTATATGAATGCAAGCCTTTCTTTTCTTTTATTAAAGGATACAGGGAAAGAGCAGGGAAATGTGAGTAGATAGCTCCAATGGGGAACCAGCATTGGCACAGGCTAGATGGACTGAATGGCCTTGGCCTCACTTATGATTTGCTCTGCAATAGATCTGGTATCGGTGGACCCACATCCCCTGACTTGGCAGGTCTGCATCAAAGCCTTCACAACAGAACCTGCCCGACACAGCACTGCTGCCTCATTTAAAGTAAAAGTTGAGGCAGTGGCATCGTACTGGATGAGAGAGACGTTTGTAGAAGTAATTCTGAAGGCAACTTTCCTAACCTGTAGGGCTCTCTGTCTCGGAGCTGTCCTTTCTGTGTGGAACTCGGCCAAAGCCGATTGGCAAGCCAGCTGGAAAAAATACTTTTGTGCTTTTGGAAGTATGGAGAAGGAAAGCGAGGAGCATGTCATTTGGAGGGTCAGTGGAATCCTCACATTGTTGCCAATATATTGGTTTTAATGTTGTACAGGGTGATGCCTTATTGGTAAGCTGTGCCCTGAAGGTCACATGGTTTTGCACTCCTGAACTTCTATTTCAAGATAAATCATGGTTTTTTGTGTAATTGGCAATTCTTTGACTATCTGTCAGGAATTAAAAAGCAGCCTTTACCTAATGATTGGTGTAAATAAATTGATTTTTATTTTATTAGGTTTTAACCCTGTTTAAGAATCTGTTCTTATGGTGCATCGGGCATGTGATGTATTCTTTACAAGATTTAAAAAACGAATCAAGCAATTCTTGAAAGATTTGACAGCAGAAATGTATGGTTGATAATTGAAAGGTACTGCTTTTTAATTCCTGCATATTATTGGCTTTTCTTACTAAAGATCTAAGTTTTCTTCCTTGCAAGTGTTGATCCTCACTTGGGGAAGTGTTGCACAGGGAGTCCTCCGATACCTCTCCCACATGCCCGTTATTTGTGTATTAACCTTGACGGTGTGTCAGTATGCTACAGGACCATGAGGGGTGTGACAGCCTAGCCTAGTTCAGTCCTGCCCTGATGCGACGGTCACTGGATAGCAAGTAAGGGG
Source organism: Squalus acanthias (assembly GCA_030390025.1). Taxonomy (NCBI): domain Eukaryota; kingdom Metazoa; phylum Chordata; class Chondrichthyes; order Squaliformes; family Squalidae; genus Squalus; species Squalus acanthias. The sequence goes on along the minus strand of CM059425.1, from coordinate 132,410,980 downwards.
TTGAAAGGATATGGGGTATAGGATGGGTAAATGTGACTAGGACTATTTGCTTGCATGGAGGGTAAACACCAACATGGACTGGTTGGGCCAATTGGCCTGCTTCCATGATGTATCTTCCATGTATTTCTATGTAAAGAAAAAGAAGCTCCCCTGATAGCTCAGCAAGTTTTTTCCAGTGAGTGTCTATGTCACACAGACCAGGAAGATCCCAGGTTTATATCAGGGGGGAAAAAGTCGGTTGGTTAGCGCCACCCGTTAGCACCTCCGGGGGGTGCTAACGGGGCGCTAGGAACTTGCCGCTTGAGCGCGGTGATTTTAGCGCTGCTCGCAAAATTGACCAGTCGTTTTGCGGCGGCGCTAAACACTACCGCCACGATCTCCTGCGCCCGCAGATCGTGATATCAGTTGAGCGTGCAACACCCTGGTAGCGCCCTGAACCAGATATTGAGTCGCGCCTCCTGCCTTAGCGCCTGCCGCTAGGAATGACAGGTAGAGGGGAACGTTTTCAAGTCGGGAAGGGGCTGGGGAGCGCTATTTTAAGGCGGGTGCTTCCTGCCTTTTCTTGTCGGCAAAATTTTTGGTACATGCAGTTTGAGAGGGAGAGAGACGTCTGGAGAGATTTAACGCTGTCCTAAGGAGTTGTGGCCCTCAGCACCACTTTTGAGGTTCCTAAGCGCCGAGCTCTTTCCCTGGGCCTATCCATTAGTGCTTCCAACACAATTGCTTTTGAGGGAGTGGCTGGCCAGCAAGATGGCCCCTCCCCTTTAAGAACTGGACGGCGCCAGTCTGTCTGGCTTCCATGGTAACTGACATTGCCTGAGCTTCGGTGGCGTTCTGAGGTAACGCCTCGCTTCTTGGTGTTAGCGCCTTAAGAGAGGTGTGTAGCGCCTGATTTAGCACTCAAATCAACTCATGGGGCGATAGAGGCGAATTTTGCAGTCGGAGGCGATAATTAGCGCCAGGCGCTATACTTTGCGCCTGGCCGATATTAGCGCTCCAAAATGGGCGATACCGAATTTTTCCCCTCAGGTCTCTGAGTTAGCAGATCATACCCAGAGTGGCAGGGGTGCTACAATTAGCCTCAGCATTCCTGGGTTAGGGAGAAAAACATTGGCCAGAATTCCTGCTCTTGGTTGCTGTCTACTGACCCTCGCTGCCAATGCATGCTGTGTGAGGACAGGATCTGGTTTGGCTGTCATTGCCCTCATGGTTGAATTACCTGATGTGTACTATCAAGAATGACGCATGAATAATGATCACTTGGGCATCTGTGGAATTGTACCCCTGTGAGGAGTCAACATACAACGTGCTATAAAACAGCTCACCTATTGACTTTGTGCACATCCCCAGTGACTACTCCCTTGGTGTTTTTGTCCCACGCTTGGAATTGCCCTGTTTCAGTTCATGTCCCTCTGTCAGTAGCACAACAAACTGTCCCACAGAGCAGGAGCAGAAGCCTGAAGCACTCGCACAGGTTTGCTCAGCATTGGGACTGGCAGATCAGCCAAGTTCCCAAACACGGACCCTGCTGCTTCTCAACACGGGAGATCACTTTATTGCTGCCAAATGATGTGGAACAACAAATTGGTGATGAAAGCTGACTCTCACAAAAACTTGTGGGTTGAAACGGCACAGTGTGACTTTTACCAACCAATGCATTAACGCTTTCATCTGAAATTCCTTTGCCCCCATCTTATCAGAGGCATTTAAAATAAATGGGTTTGTCGCTCTTGCGGGAGCACAATTTAACACCGGAGGGCCGCAGCAAAAGAAGGAAGCGAAACGTAGCTGGAATATTATTCTCGAAATCTGGGTATTAAACGGCAATGAGTTTGATTTTGGTGATGTAAGATTAAATCTCTTAATGGGGAACCTGATCTTTCGGTTGGTATATATCACAAAATGCTGTGAAGTTTCTCAGTTTGTGTGTAGCCCTTTGGACATGTTCAAAGATGCGGAACTTTTGAAGGAGTCTTGTTGGTATTTCAGGAGCAGCAGCAAGTACTTCATCAAAATATTTTGCGCAAGGGCACAGAAAGTCTCCAACTGAGGAAGCACTGCGTAAATTGGCAGCCTCCACCGCTGCTTTTACTCTGATGCTATTTTACAGGCCGGTTGGTAGGAATTAGGTGTGGGCATTTGCCAGTATGTGGGCTGTACACAAGTCACGGCAAGTTGCACCAGGCTGAGTCCCGTTGTTTTGAGATTATCCACACAATACTCCTGAACATAGCTGTATCTGTTTTTAATTCTGCATTATTTCATGCTAGAATATAACTTTGCATTTTCTGAAGAATGATCCAGAGCAGAATATTTGGCATAAAACCCAAACACGTAACTGACATTTCTGGCCATATGTAGGTGAATTGGCATTTAAAAAAAAATATATTCACCCCACGCCTAATCCCTGAACATGACAAGTTACTCCACAGACCTCTTTCTGCTGCCACGTAACCAGCTGTCAAAGGTCAAGGATGGCATGAATCAATTGCATCTTTTTATTATTTTTTCTTGGTGGGGTGGGGGGGGGGCGGGGGTGGCTGCCATTTGAAGAATCAAGGTGAACGGCCAAGGTCCATAGTGCAGGCCACAATTGAGTTGGAAAAGAGTAAAAGAGATGAGATAAATGATGAAATAGCGATTTTAAATATTGCCAAACCTGGGTTTAAAAGGCTTGAAGATCTTGGGAGAAAGCAATAGTCTGAAGAAAGTATGGAGGTCCACAGGTTAGAGGCATTTGGAAAGTATGTATAGATACATACTTTAAAGCAAACAATCAGTATTAGGGATATAAACAGAAAATGCTGGAAACACTCAGCATCTGTGGAGAGAGAAACAGAGTTAGCATTTCAGGTTGGTGATCTTTCAGCATCCTCGCCAGTTCTGTCTCCAAACTCTTTTTCTTTAAGTACAAGGATCCTCCTAAACTAATTTATATTAAAAAAAACCTAAAAGCTCCCTCAGCCTCTATTTCACACTTAATTATTCTGGGTTTTGTTCCATTGAAATCTGATTCACTTCATCCAGCTGTCTGTCTGGTTTGACTTCTTGTTGTGTTACAAGGGAACTGTGCATGTGACTGTAAGAAAACTTTATGTATTTAAAAAAAAAAGCATGTTCTAACTCATATACCGTGCCTTTATTATAAGGCTACCGAACCTTGACTGCCATTCTATTTTATGTTCTGTCTTTTAGCACTTCACTATAGTATGCAGATCTTGTTATGGGCTGCAGACTGCTGGTCACTCAGGGGTAGCGTGCGATGAAACTGCAGTGTAGTCGAAGTGGTGTATGCTGACATCTCACTGGCTCTTTGGTTTTGAATTACATTATTGTGGCCTGACAGAGAATACCTCAGCTTCGCAGATGTCGTGACTCAGCAGCCTGCGAAGAATGGCATTGTGTTGAAAATGAATCTCGCACACTTGCTCAAAAAAACCCACACACTGAGAGTTTTGGATAGTAATATGGATTGAATACCTCTTACTTGCCTAAATAGCACAGGATGTCACTAATACAGTTCAAAGTGCTGCTTTCAGACAGTGGAGAAGGGGAAATTATGACGTAATTAAGTAAAATGGATCGTTGGAGACCAGCTGCTTACCTTGAATATCAATTACGAATAGTAACAGTTCGGACAGCATGATCTCAACCGAGGTATTATGCCAGGTGATAGGTGACACACACAGCTGTGAAGCTGCAATTATAAGAAAAGTTATACAGAGTAAACTCGAGCATCCTTTATAAAGGATTATTGTAGCTGACCTGCTATAATATAATTGTTTTTCTCGATTTGTTGAATGCTTCTTGACTGGTGGAAGTCCAAACTACGAGAACCAAGACCATTGCGTATTGATATCTTAAACCTGACAGGAGAAGCATTTGGAATCCCAGTTTCATGTGACCAAAGAAGGTCCATCTCCTCCTCCCTCTCCTCCCATTCCATCAACCACACGTTGAGACTGAAGTATTTAAGAAACCTGTAGCCTGGGCATCATTTCTGAAATTTCACCAACACCGAACTCTGAGTAATGCTTGTGCAAAAACTGGCAAAGACCCGTGCTATATATTCTGCTAATAGATTTAGCCCCAAGTGTTTTGTACAAGGTTTAACAAGGCTTTTTAAAAATCCTATGTCTTAAATACTGCAGTTTGAATAATGGAATGAAAGTTCCCATCCTTAAGTTGAAACAATATTTACATATACAATTTTGAATTTATTTTTAATTGTTCAAATATTGTTCCAGGTGCTATCTCAGTTTTTCTGTTAATGAGTAGTTAGGCTTCGGTTGCTTGCTGTTTGAATCTCATTGAATGTTGCACAAGACTGCGATGGCTTGAAAGTTTCAGCTTATGTTCCAATTCTTTTTGATTTGAAAGATGCTCCTGGTTTATATATTTAAAAGGGACACCTTGCTACCCATCCATTAAGTAGTAAGTGGAAATTTAAACATGTGCTTAAAATAAGTTGTACTTTTAATAACATTTTTATTTTAAACTATTCCCCCCACCCACTCCTCAAACAGGAAAAGACAGTCGTCTTAAAAAGCTAGTGGAAGGAAAAGACTGAAGCAATTTGGGGACTTACTGAAAATTGGACCAAGAAATCATCGAAGACGTAAAGTTGCTAAAGTGTGGCTGTTCTGAGTTTATCGGCTGAGCCAACTGACATCTGACCATGTCAATAGCTTTGAAGCAGGTGTTCAATAAGGACAAGACCTTTCGGCCAAAGAGGAAATTTGAACCTGGCACTCAGAGGTTTGAACTCCATAAGAAAGCACAGGCCTCCTTGAGCTCGGGAGTGGACCTGAAGGGAGCAGTACAACTACCTAATGGTGAAGACCTTAATGATTGGATTGCTGTTCATGTGGTGGATTTCTTTAATCGCATTAATCTGATCTATGGGACGATATGTGAGTTCTGTACTGACAGGAGCTGCCCTATCATGTCAGGAGGACAGAAGTATGAGTACCGGTGGCAAGATGATCACAAATACAAAAGACCCACTGCACTTCCAGCTCCACAGTACATGAGCCTCTTGATGGATTGGATTGAGGTCCAAATCAACAATGAAGAAATCTTCCCAACAAGCATTGGTGAGTCACCTTTAACTTCAGGGGAAGGAATGCGTTATACCAGCATGATATTGGGGCCAATCTTAACCTAACCCGTCCATCAGGAGACTGATGAGATCGGGTGGAATGTCGGTTTTACACCCCGCCCGATTTTACTCTCCATTGAAGTCACCGGAGATTAATATTGGGTGGGGTGTAAAACTGGTGTTCCCCCAATCCCGTGGGATTCCCGCCCGGCATGTTAGGTTACAATTACCCATTGCCTCTGGGCACAGCCTTGCTTTTCTGACTAACATTATTGCAAAATAAATGAATAGAAAATTGTGGGAATCACACCCACATCTGTGTGACCACTGGGTGAAGCTCCCCGCCAGTAGCGTGCATTTCTAAATTCAGCCCTTGCATCAAAAATATCTTAGTTCTGTACATTTGTTGTAACAGTTAAACACTCTCAAAGCTATTACAGTGCACCAGTTGAGAGTTTTGATGTGCAATGATGGGCATGAATGGTGGGGTGGGGGTGGGGAGGGGGTAGTAGAATGGGATGCAACTGACATTAGTCAGCATGATACAAGAACAAGTTGCCGATTATCCAATCCATTGATTATAGATATTTGATTAAATTAAAAAATTGTTTGAAATCTTGTGCTGTGCTTGATGCAGAGGGTTTCTTGAACATTGAGTGATTAGTAAGCAAATTCAGAAATTGATTTCAAATAAATGCAGCTAGATGTCCCGCAGTACAGTGGTGAAAGGATTGGAATGTAACTACACTGTTGATGAAATCTTAATTGGAAAAGTACTGGGAGATTTCTGACATGGCCATCTTGAATTCTAATTGATTCTTTCACATCTCTGTCTTGGATGCGAGAGATAGGAGCAGTGTCACTGAGCACAGTGACGTAACTGTTCACGTGGTAATTGTGTTCAATTTTTAAAATCTCTCTTCAATTAAAAATGGAGGACACTTGGCAACTGTACAGAATACAGGAATTGTATAAGATGGGGTATGACAAACTAGTGGCTGTGTTGTAGTGCGACCTGTTGTGTTATCAGCATACTGTAACATAAAGTTTGTCTTTAATCCCTGGGGTACCAAGTCTCCTATCTGTATGTTTAAACATTGTACTACTTTATATACAATCTATTGAGAAGAAATTTGAATATTTAAAAAAAAAAGTAGGACCAGTTTTGTGAAATGTGACATTTGTATGTGGGAGAGCACTTTGGAGATAGTGACCACAATTCGGTAACTTTCACTATTGCAATGGAGAGGGATAGGGCCATACGGCAGGGCAGGGTTTATAATTGGGGGAGGGGTAATTATGATGCGATTAGGCAAGAATTAGGGAGTATAAGATGGGAACAGAAACTATCAGGGAAAGGCACAAACGAAAAGTGGAGCTTTTTCATGGAGCAATTACTGCGTGTCCTTGATAGGTATGTCCCTGTCAGGCAGGGAGGAAATGGCCGAGTGAGAGAACCATGGTTCACAAAAGAGGTTGAATGTCTAGTCAAGAGGAAAAAGGAAGCGTATGTAAGGATGAGAAAACAAGGTTCAGTTGGGTCGATTGAGGGGTACAAGGTAGCAAGGAATGAGCTAAAAAAAGAGCTTAGGAGAGCTAGGAGGGGGCATGAGAAGTCCTTGGCGGGTCGGATCAAGAAAAACCCCAAGGCTTTTTACTCTTATGTGAGAAATAAAAGAATGACCAGGGTGAGGGTAGGGCCGGTCAAGGACAGTAGTGGGAACTTGTGCATGGAGTCAGAAGAGATAGGAGAGGTGATGAATGAATACTTTTCGTCAGTGTTCACCGAGGAGAGGGGCCATGTTCTTGAGGATGAGAGTGTGATAAAGGTGGATAGGCTGGAGGTGGTAGATGTTCTGAGGGAAGATGTTTTAGCAATTTTGAAGAACCTGAGGGTCGATAAGTCCCCTGGGCCAGATGGGATATATCCTAGGATTCTTTGGGAGGCAAGGGAGGAGATTGCAGAGCCTCTGGCTTTGATCTTTGGGTCCTCACTGTCCACGGGGATGGTGCCAGAGGACTGGAGAGTGGCGAATGTTGTTCCTCTCTTCAAGAAAGGAAATAGGAATGACCCTGGTAATTATAGGCCGGTTAGTCTTACTTCGGTGGTTGGTAAGATAATGGAAAAGGTCCTGAGGGATAGGATTTATGACCATTTGGAAAGGGGCAACTTAATCAGGGATAGTCAACACGGATTCGTGAAGGGTAAGTCTTGCCTAACAAATTTGATTGAATTCTTTGAGGAGGTAACTAAGTGTGTAGATGAAGGTAGAGCAGTTGATGTCGTATACATGGATTTTAGTAAGGCGTTTGATAAGGTTCCCCATGGTCGTCTCATGAAGAAAGTAAGGAGTTGTGGGATAGAGGGAAATTTGGCAGATTGGATAAGTAACTGGCTATCTCATAGAAGGCAGAGGGTGGTGGTGGATGGAACATTTTCGGACTGGAGACCAGTTACCAGCGGTGTGCCACAGGGGTCGGTGCTGGGTCCTCTGCTGTTTGTGATTTTTATCAATGACTTGGAGGAGGGGACTGAAGGGTGGATCAGTAAATTTGCTGATGACACCAAGATTGGTGGAGTAGTGGATGAGGTGGAGGGCAGTTGTAGGCTGCAAAGAGACATTGATAGGATGCAGAGCTGGGCCGAAAAATGGCAGATGGAATTTAACCCTGATAAGTGCGAGGTGATTCATTTTGGTAGGGCAAATTTGAATAAGGATTACAGGGTCAACGGCAGGGTTCTGAGGAACGTGGAGGAGCAGAGGGATCTGGGGGTTCATATCCACAGATCTCTGAAGGTTGCCACTCAAGTGGATAGAGCAGTAAAGAAGGCCTATGGTGTGTTGGCGTTTATTAACAGAGGGTTTGAGTTTAAGAACCGTGAGGTTATGCTGCAACTGTACAGGACCTTGGTGAGACCACATTTGGAATATTGTGTGCAGTTCTGGTCACCTCACTATAGGAAGGACGTGGAAGCATTGGAAAGAGTGCAAAGGAGATTTACCAGGATGCTGCCTGGTTTGGGGGGGAGGTCTTATGAGGAAAGATTGAGGGAGTTGCGGCTTTTCTCTTTAGAGCGGAGGAGGATGAGAGGCGACTTAATAGAGGTTTATAAGATGATGAGGGGGATAGATATTCAGGGGGTGGATGTTCAGAGACTATTTCCTCGGGTAGAGGCAGCTGTTACAAGGGGGCATAGCTATAAGGTGCATGGGGGGAGATATAGAAGGGATGTCCGAGATAGATTCTTTACTCAGAGAGTGGTTGGGGTGTGGAATGGACTGCCTGCTGTGATAGTGGAGTCGGACACTTTAGGAACTTTCAAGCGGTTATTGGATAAGCACATGGAGCACACCAGAGTGACAGGGAGTGTGATAGCTTGATCTTGGTCTCGGACAATGCTCGGCACAACATCGAGGGCCGAAGGGCCTGTACTGTGCTGTACTGTTCTATGTTCTATGTTCTATGTTCTAAGCAACCCGGTGTCAGTCCAAGGGTGCTAGGATGATACTGGGCCCTTGTGGAATTCAGTAAGCATTTCTTCACTCTGATTTGAAGCTTCATTTCAGACTCCCTCTGAGTCCCAACTAGGTAAGCAAATGTGTTGAAGTTCTGTGTCCTTTGCCTGCTGTAGTTTTGCACAATCCTGTTGCTAATGTATTAATAAACAGTGTCTCTCGGGTGATGAGGCCCTGTCCCACAACACTGTTGTGTGGGAACACGTGATACATATTCTGTACTAAACCCCAAATGTAGTATTATTCTTAGATTTAAAAATGAAACAGTTTGGGTGAGGTGAGGACATTGTTTCAACAGAGTGCAAGCATTGAAGCGTGAAAGTTAAATATAGCGGCAGATTAAAGCTGCAAGACCTACGCATTGTGCACGGTGTACTTTAGACTTGTCTATAGATTCGGCACTGATTATCTACTGTCCCTACCTAAGTAATTCATTCAAATACTTGAGCTCTCTTTTCAAATGAGAAACTGTAGCCTGATAGATCCTTCCAATGGTGTAGGAGACTTGACTTGCCAATTCAAATTGGAACTATTAATCGCTGACATAGGAAGAGTTGAGATGTGTTGAAGCTACCATTGTCATAGACTGCTTTACTTAGTCAATGAATTTGATATTCAACACTGTACTTCAGATTTTTGATGCTGGCATCCTTTATTGTTTAAAGGAACAGTGTTTTAAGCGCAGTAGGGTTGAAAAGTAAACAGTTGCAAAATGGGACACTGTGTGATGCACAGGTTTATATTCTGATATTTTCTCTCTTGGACCTAGGTTTGTGGAGCCCAAACTGGCTGGATGAAAATCTATCTCAATTGGTTATAAGTGTCCTACATGAGATGCATTCAACAATAGCTTGCATTTATTTCGCCCTTTTAATGTTTAAAAAAATGTCCCAAAAGCACTTCACAGAGTCATAATCAGACAAAAATCAATGCCAAGCCAGTGAAGGAGATATTAGGACATGTGACCAAGACCTTGGTCGAAGAGGTGGGTTTAAGGAGCGTCTTAAAGGAGGAGAGAGAGAGGTAGAGATTTGGAGAGGTTTAGGGTGGGAATTCCAGAGTGTGGGGCCTAGACTGCTGAAGGCGCGGCTGCCAATGGTGGGACGAAGGGAGGGGGGTGGGTGCAGACGAGGGTAGATTCAGGGACAGAGTCCAATGGGGGGTGGGAGGGGTTGTAGTGCTGGGGGAGGTTACAGAAATGGGTTGGGGCAAGCTCATGAAGAGAGCTAAACATGAGCATGAGAATTTTAAACTGGAAGCTAATATAGATCCGCAAGGACGGGGGTGATGGGGGAACGCGACTTAGTGCGGGTCAAGATATGGGCAGCAGAGTTTGGATGAGTTGAAGAGTGTGTGGTTCTGTCAGTCTGACCTGGCCCTGGAACAGAAGAGGTAACAAGTGTAAAAATATGGAATTAGAGAGTCACCTGGCTCATCAAGCTTATGTATACCCATATTTTTCAATATGGGCACTACTCCACCCATTCAATCACCTGGGGTAAAGTTCTGCATAAATAATCAAAAGGTAATCGAACAAATCTGCAGAATATTATTTTTTAATCACACTTCAACTTTTTAGTCCTGACCTACAGCTCGCCACTGACTTTCTCTCCTCCCTCCCCCCAACAAATTGCAGAGGTAGAAGAACCATTGTGGTCTGTTTGTAGTTCAGGTCTCTCCCCTCCTTTCCTGAAGGTGTTGCTGGGGTGCGGTTCCATGAGTGTTTGTTGGCCTTTGGATGTCACCTACATGTAATTAGTCCTGTGCGAGCTTTAACAGTGAGTGTTTTCCTGCAGGCTAGGCATTCACACGTGAGGCGGGGTGAGGAGTTGGGGGGGTAGATGGAGGAGGGCAGCGCAGCCAAAGCCCAACTCTGTTCTTACCCAACATCTCCAGACATCCAGCAGGGGTTACTGGATAGTGGTCAGGAGCAGAAAAGCTGGTCATGTTTTACCCCCTTAAACCCAGGGCACTGAGACCAATTGTGTTGCCTCCACAACCGGTCCCACAACTGAGATCAACTTACTTTGCACAGACTGCCAATTGAATTCATGGCCTCGCCCCTCCCTATCTCTGTAACCTCCTCCAGCCCTACAACCCTCCAAGATCTCTGCGCTCCTCCAATTCTGGCCTCTTGAGCATCCCCAATTTTCATCGCTCCACCATTGGCGGCCGTGCCTTCAGCTGCCTAGGTCCTAAGCTCTGGAATTCCCTCCCTAAACCTTTCTGCCTCTCTCTCCTCCTTTTTAAGATGTCCTTAAAACCTACCTCTTTGACCAAGCTTTTGGTCATCTAATAGCTCCTTATGTGGCTCGGTGTCAAAGTTTGTTTGATTACACTCCTGTGAAGCGCCTTGGGACGTTTTACTATGTTAAAGATACTATATAAATACAAGTTGTTGTTGTTGATGAATCTGAGAGTCCCGTCCCACCACCTTCACCTTCACTGGATAGAGCTCAGCTTCTCACCGGATAAACTTGATAAAAGCCACAAAGAGAGCTCTGATATAATATTTCATCGTCTCAGTCTATAACCTCCCATCGTCTTCCCAACCAGATATTTATCCAGGTAGGGAGATGGAGAGAATTGGTAAGGGACCTGCCTTGAATTGGATGGATTAGCATGTGTTTGCAAAAGGCATTCTATGAAGTGGGTAAATTCTTTTCCCGCCAGAGTCCCAGAGATGGCAGTGATTTGCTGCTGTGGGGAGGAGGCCATTTCACTGCGTTTACAATCTCTGCTGCTGTTTTCCTCAAGAGAAATCACTATTTCCAGTTTACTGAGGGAATCTTGGCATTTCTGGGCAGAACATTGCTAATATAATTATATGCTCATGTCTGAAATATGAAGTTTTTTTTTAGAAGTTCTTATTTTTTAACTTTGTGACACTTCAGTGTAAGTTGTGTAATGTACTGTCCAAGCATTGCTTGTTGAAACCCGAAGCAAGGGAGGGTAACTTGGCTGTGATGCCCCCCATAGTTAAATAGCCCGATAACACTCAAGTCTAGGCTTAACATGGGGAATTGCCACTTGGGTAAGGTGTCCGAGGGCTGCCAATGGTTCAGGTATGGTTCCGCAGTATGAGTTCCCGCCTATAGGAGAAATGCGGAAAATATTTTATGGAGAAGGGCATAGAATTGAAATGAGTGGCATTGGTGCCCAGTGCTGGCTTGGCTTTTATTGGGCCACAGTTTATGGTGACTGGGAAGTTAAGTCAATGCCAATTCATCTGCCTCACTTTTTGAAACACCTGTAAATTTAATGTGATTTATTTTTGCATTGCAAGGACAACTGGATGAACATCATCTGTAATTTCTATATTGATTGATTTTTCTTAAATTATAAATTAGTTGTTGGGGCGGAAAAGCGTACCTGTCTATCTCCAGTCCATCAATAGACCATCTTCCATGGAAATGGTGCCTGTATCCTTGCTGCCTGATGCGGTGATCTTTATTTCCACAGCTGCCAGACCACAGGAGGTTTCTATGTCATTTTGCAAGGTGAAAATTCAGTGTATAACATAATGCTTTTTATCAAATCTCTCCAGTGAGTAACTGAGCCATATCCAGGCAAATGCTGTCGACTCCACTCCCAGCCAGCTCTTTCTCTTATTTAAAACACTTGTAGTGTGGCGGGAGACAGCAAGGATGTGAATCATTATTCCTAGGAACCACCCACTGTACAGTAACGCATTTCAATTGTGGTTTAAATTGGATCAAAGGACAATGTGCACCTTTGAACTATTTACCAGCATTACAATCCAACAAAATTGGCAATATGGTCTGCTCGGGGCAGTAAATTCTCCTAGACGTTCTGAATATCTGCTTCCCCATGCATTGTAAATGAAAATTGTGCTTCGATATGAAGTAATTCTAGAACATGATTGATGATATATGTGTGTTCATACTAGACTGCGGAACTACTTTAACGAGTGGGAAATTGTGTAGGTCACGTTGAGTCTGCTCTGCTCAACACGTAAATGTTGGGTGTAGAGTTTCAGCTTTGGGTGCAATCGCTAATCCGGGCACAAGTGTCGATCAGGATTGCGCTAGTTTTCAGATGTGATTTTTGAATGGATCCCAAACCAAAGAAGATAATACTAGGAAGGGTGAATAAAAGCATAGTCAAAGAGGTGGTTTTAAGGCGGAGAGGGAGGTGGTGCAGCAGAGGGGTTTAGGAAGGAAATTCCACAGCGTGGGGCTTAGGTGTCTGAGGGTATGACCACCAATAGTGGGACAAAGAAGCTGGAGGAAGAGGAACATAGAGTTTGGGGCAGAAAGTTGTAGCACTGGAGGAGGTTGCAGAGATGGGGAGGGTGCGGGCATGAAGAGATTTAAACATGAGGATCAGAATTTTAAATTTGCTTTTGATCAAATAGGATGCCATGGTTGTGAACAGTCTGATTCAGCTTGAGAGTGTGGGGACAGGGTGGGGAATAGAGTTGGTGGTGAGGGTACAGAGTATGTAACGGTAAACCAAAGATGATAGCTTCAGACGTCTGCATGTTCAGATGGAGGAAATTGTGGCTCATCCAAGACTAGATGTTAGACAAGCAGTTTGACAGCACTGAAGGGATTGAGAGATGTGGAGAGGTAGGGCTGAATGTTGTTAGTGTCAGCTTCAACATATACACCAGCAGCAAATTATATTACTAAGTGTCAGCACGTAGATAAAGAGGAGGAGCTGGCCATGGATGAATGCATGGGGTACTCTCAAGGTGATGCATAGGTGGGAAGAGAACCCATTGGTAGAGATGCTCTGGCTATGATCAGATACGATCAGATTCAGCCGCCTAGGCCCTAAGCTCTGTAATTGTCTCCCTAAACCTCTTCACCTCTCTGTCCTCCTTTAAGACCCTCCTTAAAACCTACCTCTTTGACCGAGCTTTTGGTCATCTGTCCTAATATCTCCTTATGTGGCTCGGTGTCAGATTATGTTCGATAACGCTCCTGTGAAGCGCCTTGGGGTGTTTTACTACGTCAAAGGCGCTATATAAATGCAGGTTGTTGTCGTTGTAAGACTGGGGACCAGGTGAGGGCTGTCCTACAGAGCTGGACAATGGAGGATGCACATTGGAGGAGGATGATGTGCTGTACCACGGCAAAGACTGCAGAGAGGTTAAGGAGAGATAATGCACCATGGTCACAGCCACAGAGAATGTTGTTCTTGACTTTGGTTAGGGCTGTTTTGGTGCTGTGGGACAGAGAGAAACCTGACTGGAGGATTCAAACGGAGTTGCAGGAGAGATGGGCACAGATCTGGTAGGTGACAACATGTTCGGCAGGAAAGGGAAATTAGAGATGGGGCAGTACTTTGCAAGGACGGAGGGGTTGAGGATGGGTTTTTTGAAAATTGCTAGATAGATTTGTGTCAGGTAAGGGTTTCAAGGGATATGGAGCAAAGACGGGTAAATGGAGTTGTGATCCAATAGAATAGCAAAAAGGCTCAAGGGGCTGAATGTCCTACTCCTGTTTCGGTACTCGGTAGGGAGTGGATGAAGGTTTTATAATGTCAGCTAGCATGGGGCCAGGAAGGGAAATTGGGTTATCAACAGTATAGTGGAAATTGGGTCAAGGAAGCAGGAGGTTGGTACTGTGGATAAGATGAGCTAGTTGAGCGCACGGGTCACATGGGAGAGAAACTAGAGGGAGACTGATGTTCAGGAATATGGTGGCAGAAGGGCACCTGGGAGAGATTCAGCTTGGTGGTCACTGGGTAGGAGAGGGAGCAGTAGAACTGGATGAAAGAATGGTCTTTATCTTGGTGATAAAGAAATTGATGAGCTCCTCACGTTAGTTGTTCGTGGTGGAGGGGAAAAGGCAGAGGGATTTAAGGAGATAATTGGTAGTGGAGGAAAGAAGCCGGGGGCTATCTTTGCTCTTCAAGATGTTCTTAGAATAGTGGGTGGGTTTTGGCAGAGGACAGCAAAGCCTGGTAGAGCTTCAGCCAGATCTAGCCATGGATGGCTAAGCCAGTTGTGCCCGGATGCGCTCAAGTCTGCATCCCATGGACCTGAGGGAGTGAAGAAAGGGGCCATACTAGGGGGAACAACCAGGTTGGGTGACAGTGAAAGTTTTGCCGGGGTCAAGAGCATCAAAGATTGAGGTGAGAGAATGGTTGAGCAAATTAACAACTGTGGAGGTATTGCGGTGAATAGAGGGCCAAAGACTAGGTAGGTGGGAGTTTCCAAGTGTAATTGTAAGCAACTTGGGAGAGTTGTTTTCAAGGATGGACACAGAAGGAAGTGGAGTAGAAGAACGTGTGTAGTGAGGGATAGAAGGAAGTATTCAGGGCCCTTGTCAGTAATCAAGACCACAGGACATGGCGAGGTCGAGGGGGTGGCCATAAGTAGGGATGCGAGAGTTTATATGGAGGAAGAGCTTTAGGGAAGACTGGAGGGTAGTGAATTCAGAGGAGAGGGGCTAAGCGAAGCTGAGATAGAGATTGAAATCACAGAGGATGAGGAGTTGCTCAATGGAGAGGCTGAAAGAAGAAAGGTGGGTGGATATCTTGGGAAGAAGCTCAGGGTGGAGCTTGCGAGCAGTGGACAACAAGGTTTTAAAGGAGAGACAAGGAATAGGGTGAGGTGCTTGAAGGACAAGAAGGTGCCAGAGGAGTTGAGGGGTCTCGAGATCAAGGTGTGACTTGGTGATGAGGGGCACGCCATCACTATGGCAATTTGGGCGGCCAAGTGGTGGAATGTATAGCCAGGTGGGGACCAATTGGATATGATATTTATTCAATGGATGAACCCAGACAAAAAGATGTTGCACCAACAGACCCTTGACATGCTTTCCATTTCAACCATAGACATAAACGGAAAATTTAAACAAGAGAAACTTGTTTATGGAGAGAGCCTGCTTTCACTCCTTGACGGGACACAATTCTATTTATGGATTGAACTATTTTAATGTATGAATGAACGGTATCAGTAAGACATTTACACGGATAGAAAATAGTTTTTTAAATGAATAAGAATCAGAAATAAGGTAGCAAAATACTGCGGATGCTGGAAATCCAAAATAACAACAGAAAACGCTGGAAAAACTCAGCAGGCCAGGCAGCATCCGTGGAGAGAGATGGAAAAAAGCAGGAAATGAAATAGATTTAAAGCAAGTATAAAGCTGGGAAAAGGGGGAGGGGATGAAAGAACAAAAGGAGGGATTAAGAGACATTGAGAGACATTAAGAAATAATCAAGGCAAGAGGAGGTGTTAATGTGACAGGTTGAGGCTAAAAGAAGTGTGAAATTCACTGGCAGAATGAAGGACAGCTGCCAGCTTCTGGGAGGAAAAAAAAGGGGGGGCCAAACAAAAGGGTGGATGAAAAAATAAAATATAAATGTGATAGGGGTCGAGGTTATGATCTAAAATTGTTGAACTCGATGTTGAGTCCAGAGGGCTGTAGGGTGCCAAACGAAAGATGAGGTGCTGTTCCTCGAGCTTACGCTGCGCTTCCGTGGAACAGTGTAATAGGCCGAGGACGGTGAGGTCAGAATCAGAAATACTTTATAACCGGAACAGCATCTGAAGTATTAGAATCACACGTGATAGCTTTCTATCCCTGAGGCTTTCTCTGTGACGTTGTGTGGGTTTTTTTATGTATCAAATAAGAATGATTGTAGGCTTTTGTAAAGAAGGGGTCAGAGTTATTAATGCAGTAAACTCCACAAGCATGTCTGAGGGCAGCAGCCACTTTTAATGTACCCTCTATTGATGCAGTACACTCTAATGCTGTGTGTTGTGAGGAGTGGGGGGTGAAGCAGCAGCTATTATTGAGATAATAAATTCAGTCTATATATTGAGAGGATGATGAAGTGCCCAGCACATGTCAGCGTACCTGCTTAGCATTGAGAACTCCTTCACTGACTTTATGTTGTTCCATACAGATTACGTGCTGTGAACATGAGGATAGTTGCATCTAAACTACGAGCACATTCTATTACACGCATATGGAACAAAGATTGTCCAGTAAGAATTGTGTTTCACCAATCCTATCTCAAGGGCTGAACACTGCAGTCAGTCTGCGCTACAAATATCATTTTAGAAAAAAAATAGTGGTTTTTAATGAGTTGTGTATAAAATACATTTTACATGCTTGGTGCAGCTAAAGTATTTTGATTTATTTTCCTAAAGTGTAGATTCATGCTGGGCTATGCTTCCATAGCCACCGGCCAGCTTCCAGCCCGTCACCCAACTTCCCATTCTTTATATGTAAACCTAGGCGGAGAAGCCTAGATTTTCCAATCCTGTTACTTTAACAGTGCCATTAACCCATTCATGTTAAAGCGATTAATGTTGGCATTAATGCTGATCGGAAAATCTGGGCCTTTGCACCCTATTCACCCATGGCAGCATCACAGCTGAGCCTGTCAGCGATGTATATAAGAACATAAAAATTAAGAGCAAGAGTAGGCCATTCGGCCCTTCGCGCCTGCTCTGCCATTCAGTAAGATCATGGCTGATCTTCGACCTCAACTCCACTTTCCCGCCCGATCCCATATCCCTTGATTCCCCTAGAGTCCATAAATCTATCTATCTCGGCCTTGAATATACACAAAGACTCAGGGCTGGATTTTCATTGACCCGTGGAGGCGGGTTTGGAGGCGTGTGGGGGTTTAAAATTGAAAAAACTGGCGGGCGGGCACAAGTCCGCCTCCATCCCGCCTCTACGCAATTTTCATTAAATCGTGTCTGCTGGTCCCGACTCCGTCCCGCCTCTAAGAGACGGGATAGGCTGTTAAGGCTCTTAACAAGCACTAAATTGCCTCTATAATGCCATTTTGAAAGGCCTTTGTGATTTTAACCCTTGTTCTCCGTGAAGCACGCCTGTTCTCAAACACGATTGTGAAACCTGGCGGGAGCACATTTGGATAGCTGACTATCAGTGGCTGGCCTGACTATCAGTGACTGGGGCTGGCAGGCATCTGGGATGGAGGAGCCGTATCTGGGAGTGGTGGTGCAAAAAAAATTCTCTCTCTCTCTCTCTCTCCTTAGAGCTGCTCATTTTGCATCCAGGTCCTCTCACAGCAAAGGCCAGGCAGTCTCTGACCTGCAATGCAGCAGCAATGATGACATCATCAGAGGCGACTTTCAGACTGAAACCACTAATTGGTTCATGGGTTCCCACATGCTGGAACTCAATTGCCCAATTAGGTGAAAATTGCATCAATCTCCCACATCCAATTGCAGTCGGGTGGATAACACAAAATGCGGATGACACGACCCCAACCCGCCCCAGTACCAAAATCCAGCCCTCAGCATCCACAGCCCTTTGGGGTAGAGAATTCCAAAGATTCACAACCCTCTGAGTAAAGAAATTCCTCCTCATCTCAGTCTTAAATGGCTGACCCCTTATCCTGAGACTATGCCCCCTAATTCTAGACTCTCCAGCCAGGGGGAAACAACCTTTCAGCATCTACCTTGTCAATTCCCCTCAGAATCTTGTATGTTTCAATGAGATCACCTCTCATTCTTCTAATCTCCAGAGAGTATAGGCTCAATCTACTCAATGTAGAGTGGAAACCTTTGCTGGGTTTTGTTTTGACCCTCCCCACCGTCCCTCCTTACCCCAAGGCTATTCAAGCTGGTTGCAAGCCCCTATTGCTGCTCTGGCTGAGAGCAGTTAACTCAACATAGGCTAGGGATCAAACTTGGGACTTTCTGGTCAGTGCCAATCTGGGCAGTGAACTTTTAGCAACTGTCCCGTTCGGGGAACTCATACATAGTTTTAATGGTGACTGTTATAATTGCAGATGGATTAAATGTAGAAGTTTAATGCAAGCACAGTTCTTTCCCCCCAAAAAAGAATAGAAATACACAGTATTAATTTTGCTATGGAGATGGTTTAAATTTCCAGCTCTGTATTTCATTGGAAATGTCAGGGCTGAATGCAAATATGTTTTAACATAGGCTAAGTTTTTCACCTTCTCCATTTGCCAGCCTGCAATCTATCTCCCTTTGACTATAGTGGGTGGAAAATCATAGCCCAGCGAGTGCAGGTGGAAAACCCCTGACCGAGTACCTTTACCACTAATAACCAGTAGTGGTGATTACTTCCTACTTCCTTCTTTCCTGTTAACGTGAGGAATGCTTCTCTGTCACCTTGAAAATGCTAATGTTAACATTTAGTTTTATTTTGTCATACTTCCAGTCCCAATGATCCACAGGGGTCAATGGTTACCAATCAGGAGTTGGAATGTTGACGAGTTTTTATCCTTTCTAACCCAAGGTGCTGAGGCAAATTGCCAGTGTGTCTGAGATTGGCTAGCTCATGGCAGACTAGGGATTGATCCTGGGACTTTTCTGGTCTGTATGTCTCACTGCTCGCTGTATAAACTTACTGAGCCAGCAAGGGAGACGACTTGGCCTTTGCTGATGAGTCTGGCATCATTTTTGCAGGGAATAAATCCTCCTAAATGATATGTAAAGAGGAAAAACAAGCTAATTAAAGAGTTAAGTTAGACCATAAGATCTCCAAAAATGGTCCTATCATCATCTGGAGATTGAATAGTTTGGGCTTAAATAAACAGGAAGGTCAACAAGTATCCCAAGAATACAGAATTGTGTAAAAAGAATTTTGCTGCTCTGGAAAGGATTGCTGGTCTCCAGTTAGTACACAACCAGGAGGGGAAGGAAAATGACACGAGTGCATTCTCCACCTCCTTCCCAAATCTGCATACTCTGCAATTTGAAGGTGGCAGAGAATTGACACATCTTCTTAGGCAGTCCCTCGAAACCGAGGATGACTTGCTTCCATGCTAAAAATGAGTTCTCAGGTGACTGATGAGTCCAATGCGGGACCTACAGTCTCTGTCACAGGTGGGGCAGATGGTGGTTGAAGGGGCGGGTGGGTGGGGTGCTTGGGTTGACGTGCGCTCTTTCCACTGTTTGCGCTTGGCTTACGCTTGCTCCTGGTGAAGAGACTCGAGGTGTTCGGCGCCTTCCCGGATGCTTCTCCTCCACTTTGTGCGGTCTTGGGCCAGGGATTCCCAGGTGTCAGTGGGGATGTTGCACTTTTTCAAGGAGGCTTTGAGGGTGTCCTTGAAGTGTTTCCTCTGCCCGCCTGGGGCTCTCTTGCCGTGTCGGAGCTCCGAGTAGAGCGCTTGTTTTGGGAGTCTCGTATCGGGCATGCAGACGATGTGACCCGTCCATCGGAGCTGATCGAGCGTGGTCAAAGCTTCGATGCTGGGGATGTTGGCCTGAGCGAGAACACTGACGTTGGTGTGCCTATCCTGCCAGTGGATTTGCAGGATCTTGCGGAGGCAGCGTTGGTGGTACCTCTCCACTGTTTTGAGGTGCCTGCTGTACATGGTCCATGTCTCTGAAGCATACAGGAGGGCGGGTATTACTACTGCTCTGTAGACCATGAGCTTGGTGCTGGATTTGAAGGTGGCAGAGAATTGACACATGGAGGGAGGAAGATGCATCCAAGACAAACCCTCCCCACCCCCAGGTCCATCTACAATTCTGCCACCAGTGGCAGGTTTTAACAATGTAACTGGGGGATCCAGCACACACAACCTGTTCTTCTGTGATCTGAATGAAAGAGACCCCAATGTACAGATGCCTTTAAAAGTACAAACTGCCAATCGGCTAAATGTGCTAAAGGTTTTCTTTTTAATACGTTACAAATTTTCCAATTTGTGACCGTAGGGAGTTCCACACTTTCGAAGTCCTGGGAAAGGATGAGTGAGACTAAGGGGGAGTGCGCTGATTCCAAATCATTGAGGGCACAAGGAAGAGGGAGTACCTTTTATTTTATGAAGTAGATTGATTGAAACGTGAATTATGTTGCTGCTGCTGCCCTGTAGTGATTTTTTTAATGCTTACTGAGGCCCTGTGAGATTAGCTATTTACAGTCTGCACTGTGTGATTACTGGCTGTGAAGAACAGTTGAAAGGATTAATGAGGCACACAAGACTGCAGACCAGCCAGTTAGAGGCAGATTAAAGCCAAACGCGAATGTTTTCAATAATATAAAATGAACTTCACTAAATAGCTATTACACATTTTTTTTCTCTTTTGATCCTGTACACACACCATTAACTTTGTTCAATTTATATCATTTTGTAGGAGGCTGAGACTGATAATTGACTGAGTCCCAAGCTCTGCTCATTAGTGTAGAAAATCATTTGCAAAAGATGTTTGAACAGTCACGGGCTGCATTTTCTTGCATCTTTGCAGAAAAGGAAAAGGAATAACATTTTCAGTTGATGTTTTAATTTTACAAAACAAGGGTAACAGCCACAAGATTGCATTATTTGCAAAATAAAACACTTTTTTTATTACACATTGGTTATGTTTCCCAGTAATCAACTGCAAATAATTCCATGGTAAATTTGCAGTACCGATTTCTTAGTCATTAATCCTTCAGTGTGAGTGTCATTCTGCATCAATGATACATAAGAACATAAGAAATAGGAGCAGGATTAGGCCTTATGGCCCCTTGAGCCTGCTCCGCCATACAGTAAGATCATGGCTAATTTTCAACTTCAACTCCACTTTCCCGCCCTATCCCCATATCCCCTTGATACAAAGGCTTATCACTTGCTTATCACTTGCCTAAACTGAGAGCTAAGTTTCAGAAATGCATTGACTCAGAGTGTATACGTTTGCAGTATACCTACTCCTAAAATAAAGGAATACCCCAGAGTGATTTCAAGTCTGTAATCACACCTCAGGGTTTAGATGGAAGGATGTAAATAGCTTGTTTTGCACTTGGGGCTTGTAAGTCCTCTGAACCTCTCGATCATAGCACTGCCATGTGGTCACTCCCACGTGTGCATTATTTTCTGTATTGTGCATCATGCACAGTCAATTGGCTTTAGCAGTCAAAGCAAACAGGAGAAGAAATGGGAATAAATAGAAATTTGCCAAGTAAATCTTTATTTCCAATTAGAGAAAACTTTGTTAATAGGTTGAGTTCCATCGTATGTTCATGTTAATTGTGAACTGCTCCGAAAGCTTGTAAAATTAAATAAATCTGTTGGACTATAACCTGGTGTTGTGCGACTTCTCAATTGAAAAGTAGATATGAGTGTAGA
Organism: Squalus acanthias; assembly: GCA_030390025.1. Taxonomy (NCBI): domain Eukaryota; kingdom Metazoa; phylum Chordata; class Chondrichthyes; order Squaliformes; family Squalidae; genus Squalus; species Squalus acanthias. The sequence goes on along the minus strand of CM059425.1, from coordinate 132,389,317 downwards.
TCTTCTTCCTCATTGTGCTAATTAACCAAAATGTAGACGTGATAGAAGAAAGCAGGTGAGCAAAACTGGGAGAAGTGGTAAAGTCTATTACCACTTTCTCGTGGTCTTGGTCACTTTTTTTACTGATATCACTTCTACATTTTTGTAAAACCAACACAATGAGGAACACCTGTCTACTTCTGCTTGCAGTGGTACTTTGGGGCTTGTTTCCACGGCTAAAGAAAAGTAGGTAAAAGGAAAAATGCTCATTAAAGACTGTTAGGAGTAAAAATTGGGTAGCGGCCCCTTTGGGGCGGAACCTTCGCCAGGGCGCTAATTTTAGCTGAATTTCGTGGGAGGCATCAGCGGCGCCACGCCCAGGCGCTAGTTGATTTGCGCCCCGTTAGCGCCCTCTAACGGGAGGTGCAAATCAACCGAACTTAGCCCCCTTAGTCTATATTATAGGCCAATCTAAATAAACCCACACAAAATGGGATAAAATCAAGAAAAGACTTCAGAGCTCATGTTAAGAACTGTTCGTCGTACGAAGGGAGGGCCATATGTGGAAGTTTAGCCACAGCACTGGCAGAAGTGAAGAGAGCAGCACTTTTCATCCCTACAGTATGGGCGCAGCAGCCATTGCCAGTTATAATGCAGCAAGAACTTCATGAGATCACCACAGTCTCTCTCTTCCATGAGGAAAAGAAATCTGAAATGATAGGCACAGGAATAGCCCGTCGAGTCTGTCCCAACATTCAGTTCGATCACGGCTGCTCTGTACCTCAATTCCATTGACTTGCCTTTCCTCCACATCCCTCGATACTTCTGCCTATCAAAAATCTATTGATCTCAATTTTGAATATTCCAACTGACCCTGCATCCACAGCCTTTTGGGGAGAGAGCGTTCCAGATTTCCACTAACCTTTGTGTCAAAAAATGCTTCCTGATTTCACTCCTAACTGGATTGACTCTAATTTTAGAGTCACTTTAGAGACACTTTTACTGTGTTGGACAACTGGCTTACACAACTGCCTTGCTGTGTCATCTGTTTGGGTTCTGATGTGTAAAAACAGTTAGGCCTAGACATTCATCTCGGGCGGCGGTGCAGAGTGGGCGGTGTCGGATCGGCGGCCCGTTAAACGCAGCACCTGATATTCAGTTCCACTGCAGTCAATAAAACTGAATATCAGACACTGCGTATAACGGGCGGACGATCCGATACCGCCCGTTTCGTGCCACCGCCCGGGACAAATTTCTGGGTCTTAGTATCAAGCAGCTGTCGAGAGATCAGCCACCACATTAAGTGATCTGAAATTAATTTCTAGCCTGCTCACTCTGCAAGCTACTAGTGCAGTATTTTAAGGTTAAAGAGGTCTGGATTGAGAAATGAAAGTCAATGACTGGATACAGTAGAATGTTTCTGATTAGAGATTTGTGAGGCAGCCTTTGATCCCAATTCCTGGAATTTCTTGTTAGGAAGGAAGTGAGAGTGCTGTTTTCTTTCTCTGCAGTAAACACTGAGCCGCGTCATTCTACCCAGAAACATTGTGCAACAGACTTGTTGTTGTTTTTGTTCATCCAAACCAGACCAAGAGCTGATGAATTCACGCAGTCCCAGCTTGCATTGAGAAGTGATCCTGTCAGCTGTGCAGTGGATATTCCAGCAAGAAGTGACAGTGCTGCATGAGCAGCTCCAAATCATCCGGTCAGTTCAGTGTGGCATTATCTCCCATTGGAGCAGAATCGAAACAAGTGAACGAGACTTTAGAACAGCAACATTTAATAAAGGAAAGACTTTGAGTGGAGTGTTGGCACACCTCAGTGGTGTTTCTAATATACGGTGGAGTAGTTAGGTAATAAGTTTATGTCTATGATTACCCGCACGACAAACTCCCGCTCCTGGCCATGTTGTCAGGATAGCTGTTAACTGAAAGCTAGGTACTTACCCACAGAGAGAGGAGAAAGAGAACACAGGCCATCCTTAAGTGGGTGGTTAGAGAAAACGTTGGCAGAGCTTTAATGGACTGATTGCTGACCAGGGGACGCAGTGCATGGTGTGAGAGGAACATGGACAGGACAAATGTTTTCTGAGTGGAAGAGTTTTTTTTAAACAGTTATTACTTTAGTGTTTTAAGATTCATATTTTAAAATTTGCTTCTTGTGGTAGTGTTGAACCTGAATTGTGGAGTAATCCTTCAGGTATCTGGTGGAGAGGATCTCTTCAAGGCCCTTTACCAGCTAGATATTAGAACCAGTTAGTGTTGTGCCAGTAATAGGAACATGCAAGTGAATGTTCAGGTACAGACATTGCATCTTTGACATCTTCTATACAAATACCTATCATGGGAGATGTTAGAACTTCTACGGTGGTGGTCATTCTGCACAAAGATTCACTAAATCGATGAAGTTTATCTCTTTAATTTATCTATTCTTCCTTTCATGCCTCCCTGCATATTCTTCAGTTGTGCCTCCTGCTGACAGACTCTTCCTTCAGGTTGGCTTGAGTGGTTGGTTTAAAGCCTTCTCCCTGCTCTCAATGATGACATATCATCAGCCAACAGGAAGAGTACTATCGCCAGGCAGGACTAGTCACACCCACCGCTCACACCCACTGCTCACACCCACCGCTCACACCACCATGCTCACACCCCCTACTCACACCCACTGCTCATTCCCCTGCTCATTCCCCTGCTCACACCCACTGCTCACACCCACCGCGCTCACCCACCGCTCACACCCCACTGCTCGTACCCACTGCTCGTACCCCCTGCTCACACCCAACTGCTCACACCCCCTGCTCACCACCCCCTGCTCACCCCCCCTGCTCACACCCCCTGCTCACACCCACTGCTCACACCCCACTGCACACACCCCACTGCTCACACCCCACTGCTCACACCCCACTGTTCACACCCCACTGTTCACACTCACTGCTCACACCCCACTGCTCACACCCCCCTGCTCACACCCACTGCTCACACCCACTGCTCACACCCACCGTTCACCCCCCTGCTCACACCCCCTGCTCACACCCACTGCTCACACCCACCACTCACACCCCCTGCTCACACACCACTGTTCACACCCCACTGTTCACACCCCCTGCTCACTCCCCCCCGCTCACACCGCCTGCTCACATCCCCGCTCACACCCCCTGCTCACTCCCCCGCTCACACCCACTGCTCACACCCACCGCTCACACCCACCGCTCACACCCCCGGCTCATACCCCCGGCTCACACCCGCCGCTCACACCCCCTGCTCACACCCCCTGCTCACACACACCGCTCACACCCCCTGCTCACACCCACCGCTCACACCCACTGCTCACTCCGCACTGTTCACACCCCCCGCCCACACCCCCGCTCACACCCCACTGCTCACAGCCCACTGCTCACACCCCACTGCTCACACCCACCTGCTCACACCCACTGCTCACACCCACTGCTCACCCCCCCCGCTCACACCGCCTGCTCACATCCCCGCTCACACCCACTGCTCACACCCACCGCTCACACCCACCGCTCACACCCACTGCTCACACCCCACTGCTCACACCCCCCGCTCACACCCCCCGCTCACACCCACCGCTCACACCCACCGCTCACACCCACCGCTCACACCCCACTGCTCACACCCACCGCTCACACCCACCGCTCACCCCCTGCTCACACCCCCTGCTCACCCCCCCTGCTCACCCCCCCCGCTCACACCGCCTGCTCACATCCCCGCTCACACCCCCTGCTCACTCCCCCGCTCACACCCCCTGCTCACACCCACTGCTCACACCCACCGCTCACACCCACTGCTCACACCCCACTGCTCGTACCCAATGCTCGCACCCCCTGCTCACACCCCACTGCTCACCCCCCCTGCTCACCCCCCCTGCTCACACCCACCGCTCACACCCACTGCTCACACCCACCGCTCACACCCACTGCTCACACCCACCGCTCACACCCACTGCTCACATCCCACTGCTCACACCCCACTGCTCACACCCCACTGCTCACACCCCACTGTTCACACCCACCGCTCACACTCACCGCTCACACCCCCTGCTCACTCCCCCCTGCTCACACCGCCTGCTCACATCCCCGCTCACACCCCCTGCTCACTCCCCCGCTCACACCCACTGCTCACACCCACCGCTCACACCCACTGCTCACACCCACCGCTCACACCCCCTGCTCACACCCCCTGCTCACACCCCCTGCTCACACTCCCTGCTCACACCCACCTGCTCACACCCACTGCTCACACCCACTGCTCACTCCGCACTGTTCACACCCCCGCTCACACTCCACTGCTCACACCCACTGCTCACACCCCCCGCTCACACCCCACTGCTCACACCCCACTGCTCACACCCCACTGTTCACACCCCACTGTTCACACCCACGCTACACCCCGCTCACACTCCACTGCTCACACCCACTGCTCACACCCACTGTTCACACCCCCCGCTCACACCCCACTGCTCACACCCCACTGTTCACACCCCACTGTTCACACCCCACTGTTCACACCCACTGCTCACACCCGCTGCTCACACCCCACTGCTCACACCCACGGTTCACACCCACTGCTCACACCCCACTGCTCACACCCACTGCTCACACCCCACTGCTCACACCCCACTGTTCACACCCACTGTTCACACCCTCCTTTGGAGTTGGGCGGCTTATCTATCATTTTTCCAACTGGTCTAAAAAGGTGGCCAGACTTTACCAATGAAACAAGATGATGTGAAATGCCACCAAGATTTGATTCCAACTTACAACATCTGCATTATGAGCCCAAAGCTATAATTACCCCAAACAATTTTTATTTTTATTTTTAACAAGACCCTTTCTTCTTCCCTCCTAATCCCCAGTTATCTATTCCACTTTTATACATAAAGAAAGAGAATCGATGTGGGCACTAACAGCATGTTTATCGCAGCAAACAGAAATCTTCCCCAGCCTGATGTCCAGCCTCTGTTTGCCAGTGTAAATCCCCCATTTTACAAATTAGCACCGGTATAAATCAGATCACACAGATCTCACGCTGACTCAGATGTGTTTAGGTACCTGGCAACTCAATCTGGGAGCAAACTCTAATCCTCCATTCATTCCTTCTCCCTAAGTGTGGTACTTACCTGACTTATCTCGTGCTGCTTATGCTGTAAATGGCACAACTCAATCTTTCAATTCAAGAAGGAGTTAGATATATTTCTTAAGGCTAAAGGGATCAAGGGATATGGGGAGAAAGCAGGGATAGGGTACTGAATTTGGATGATCAGCCATGATCTCATTGAATGGCGGAGCAGGCTCGAGGGGCCGAATGGCCTACTCCTGCTCCTATCTTCTATGCTTCTATGCTTTCTGAGTCTGAGCCACACCTCATGAGTGGCTGGAGTGTCGTGCCCAGGTAGCTAACTGTTGCAGTACGTTTATTCTGTCAGTGGGGCTCCTACACTCTCTGCAGTCCTGGGCTACCCTATGCTGTACACCAGAAACCCCCATCAGCTGATTAATGCTAGGTGTAACCTGGAATCCACTTACAGATTTTATGTCTCTTTCTCACCCCGCCACACAAACCCCCCCCACCCCCCACAACTCACCCCCATCCCTTGAACATCTCAGGATTGGCTTTTAATATGCAAAAGTTTTTTCTTTCTTCTTGCTAACTTCTGTGAACTCATTTTAGGATGAGGATGTTTGGACTGCTTCGAGCTGTACAAAACAGACAAAGTGTCAATTAGCTTTCTTTATATCGGATTTCCAGCATCCGCAGTATTTTGCTGTCGTATTAGTGTTTGGTCCACTGCCCCCTCTCTTCTAGGAATGCCTACCTTGAAGAAGTTCTGCTCTTCTCTTCGACGGGACCTCCGTTTGTCTCTTCAACCTTGTTCATCTTCACTGCTTTCAGTTTCTCTTCTCGTGTTTGATCCTTGATTATCTCTTAATGTCTCTCAATGTCTCTTAATCTCTGCTTTTGTTCTTTCATCCCCTCCCCCTTTTCCCAGCTTTATCCTTGCTTTAAATCTATTTCATTTCCTGCTTTTTTCCAGTTCTGACGAAAGGTCTTCGACCTGAAACGTTAACTCTGTTTCTCGCTCCACGGATGCTGCCTGACCTGCTGAGTTTTTCCAGCGTTTTCTGTTGTTATTTCGGATTTCCAGCATCCGCAGTATTTTGCTATCGAATTAGCTTTCTTTTGCTGGTATTGCATTCCCTATTTCCACATTTACTTTTTTGTAAGAATTAATGCACACAAGAAAATATGCCTTAATGTTGGGAGGAGAAAATGGAGATGTGAGCTCACATTTTGTGGTTTCGAACTGTCTGACTGTTTTAATAAATTGGCCCTAATGCAAATATTTACCAGACAAGAAAAGAATATGTCTGCTACTACACGTGTCAGCTCAAGTCAAGCTGAGGTATGCAGAAAAATCAGAAGAGTAGAATGAATCCTTGGAATGCTCAAAGGTCTTTTCATCTTGTAAAATATGCACTTACTTCCTATCCTGTGGTCTGTGGAAAAATGATTGTTTTTAATATCTTGAGCTGAATATTCTAAACAAGAAAAATGGAAAGAACTATTGAACATTTCATAAATCCCAGTGTTCTTGGAATATGCTGAATATTTTCTAATCTTTTTCACTCAACATCCTGAGTTTCCCAAGGGATTAATGGAGTTTAAGTTTATAGGTTAGATGCTATTCTTGGAACAGCATGTGCTTAATAATTCACCATCACCATCAATTTCCCCTCCAAATCACACACCATCCTGACGTGGACATGTATCGCCGTTCCTTCATCATTGCTGTTTGAAGATCCTGGAATCCCCGATCTAACACCACTGCAGTGGTTCAAGGAGAATGCCCGCAACCACCTCTGGTCAAATAGTAATGGACAATGAATGTGACCTTGTCAACATCACCCTCATCCAGAGAACACATATGAAAAACAATCTGTGGCAGCACGTCTCTGCTGGCCACATCAGAACGTTCATGCTACAGCAAGTGCTAATATTCACTGCAGTGGAAACTTTTCACATATATTCTATAATTTAAAAAAAATCTCTTTACAACAGATGTGGTCAGTGCAATGTTGACCTCATTCCACTCTCCTCCTTGCTTTACCAGAACACTTTTTCTGGATGAATCCCTCCTCCGCCCCCCACCTTCCCCCATCCCTTTAAAAGCAACCTGCAACATTGGGGGATGTTACCTCTTTAGATAGACATCTATGTGAAGAAACATGTCTAAACCACAATATTTGTTGTGAACACCAGCAAACCGAGTTATGAACTCTGGTTGAAAATACCATTTCAGTATTGGTATACAGAATTGAATACAAAAGTAGGGAGGTTATGCTTCAGTTATACAGGGCATTGGTGAGACCATATCTGGAGTACTGTGTACAGTATTGGTCTCCTTATTTAAAGAAGCATGTAAATGCGTTGGAAGCAGTTCAGAGAAGGTTTACTGGACTAATACCTGGAATGGACGGGTTGTCTTATAAGTAAAGGTTGGACAGGCTAGGCTTGTATCCACTGGAGTTTAGAAGAGTAAGAGTTGAGTTGATTGAAACATATAAGATCCTGAGGGGTCTTGACAGGGTGGATGTGGAGAGGATGTTTCCTCTTGTGGGAGAATCTAGAACTAGAGGTCACTGTTTAAAAATAAGGGGTCGCCCATTTAAGACAGAGATGAGGAGACATTTTTTTCTCAGAGGGTCGTGAGTCTTTGGAACTCTTCCTCAGAGGGCGGTGGAAGCAGAGTCTTTGAATATTTTTAAGGCAGAGGTAGATAGATTCTTGATAAGCAAGGGGGTGAAAGGTTATCGGGGGTAGGCGGGAATGTGGAGTAATCAGATCAGCCATGATCTTATTGAATGGCGGAGCAGGCTCGAGGGGCCGAGTGGCCGACTCCTGCTCCTAATTCGTATGTTCTCCTCCCAAACCTGGCAGTGTTTTCTTGCAGCCAGTGGAGTGAGGTAAGGTGCTAGTATTTTAAAAGCAGGATTAGTTCTCACCTGTTTACGCAATTTATTGCTTTTGGTTTAGAAAATAAACAGAGTATCCCTCCAGTTACAAGAATAAGTTCAGACAAGCTTATAAATTACCTCTGTTTTGTCACTGAGGAGTCCTCCCCAACAGTTCTCAAGTCGCAAGCCCCAGTGATTGATGGCTGAGACTCTTCAATACATAATGAAAATGAAGCTTTAAATTTAGAGGAATAGCCTTGTGCAAGAGGGTGAATGCTTAATTGAGCATAACTGATCCAAGGAGTTTAATGCAATCATTTATAAAAGGCACAGATTTACACTGGATGTGCTTTTGATTTTTCTTTTGTGAGAGATCTTTTAGAATAGAATATTTAATGCATTTTGTAATAAGTTCTGTTTTGTGTGTGAATGATCTGCTCTAAATAGTGATGATCATTTTCAGGTTTAACAATACTGCAAGCACTTAGGGACCATCTGTAATTGTTAACATTTTCACAAAAGAATGAAGAATGTCTCAGGGGGAGGGAGGACAGGAGGTGATGGAGGAGAGTCTATGATGCTTCAGATGCACTTGTACATAAAATCAATTTTCATCATTTTTGACTGCTTGCTTTTGTTTGGGGCTAGGCAAAGTAAAAAAAAAAACATACTTTGTACTCTTGTGAAAAAGAGAACAATTATAGTTGGCCTCACGTTGTATATTAATAGAAATTATTTTCAAGTATAAACCTCACAGGATTGTAGTTGAATGTTTTTGAGGGAATTCTACAGGCCAGTCAGTTTGACCTCGCTAGTGGGAAAGCTTTTAGAAACAGTAATCAGGGACAAAATTAACAGTCACTTGGATAGGTGTGGATTAATTAAGGAAAGCCAGCACGGATTTGTTAAAGGCAAATCGTGGTTAACTAATTTGATTGAGTTCTTTGATGAGGTAATGGAGAGGGTTGATGAGGGTAATGCGGTTGACGTAGTGTACATGGATTTCCAAAAGGCGTTCGACAAAGTGCCACATAATAAGCTTGCCAGCAAAGTTGAAGCCCATGGAATAAAAGGGACAGTGGCAGCATGGATACGGAATTGGCTAAGTGATAGGAAACAGAGAGTAGTGGTGAACGGTTGTTTTTCGGACTGGAGGAAGGTATACAGTGGTGTTCCCCAGAGGTCGGTTCTAGGACCACTGCTTTTCTTGATATATATTAATGACTTGGATGTGGGTGTACAGGGCACAATTTCAAAATTTGCAGATGAGACAAAACTTGGAAGTATAGTGAACAGTGAGGAGGAGAGTGATAGACTTCAGGAAGACATAGACAGGCTGGTGAAATGGGCGAATACGTGGCAGATGAAATTTAACGCAGAAAAGTGTGAAGTGATACATTTTGGTAGAAAGAATGAGGGAGGACATATAAACTAAATGGTACAATCCTGAAGGGGGTGCACGAACAGAGAGACCTGGGGGTATGTGTGCACAAATCATTGAAGGTGGCAGGGTAGGTTGAGAAAGCAGTTAAAATGGCTTACAGGATCCTGAGCTTCATAAATAGAGGTATAGAGTACAAAAGTGTGGAAATTATGATGAACCTTTATAAAACACTGGTTCGGCCTCAACTGGAGTATTGTGTCCAATTCTGGGCACCACACTTTAGGAAGGATTTGAAGGCCTTAGAGAGGGCGCAGAAAAGATTTACGAGAATGATTCCAGGGATGAGGGACTTCAGTTACGCTGATAGACTGGAGAAACTGGGGTTGTTCTCCTTGGATTGGAGAAGATTGAGAGGAGATTTGATAGAGGTGTTCAAAATCATGAGGGGTCTGGACAGAGTAGATAGAGGGAAACTGTTCCCATTGGCAGAAGGGTCGAGAACCAGAGGACACAGATTTAAGGTGATTGGCAAAAGAACCAAAGGCGACATAAGAAAAAACTTTTTTATGCAACGAGTGGTTAAGATCTGGAATGCACTGCCTGAAAGGGCGGTGGAGGCAGATTCAATCACAGCTTTCAAAAGGGAGTTGGGTAAGTATCTGAAGGAAAGAAATTTGCAGGGCTATGGGGAAATGGCGGGGGAGTGGGACTAGCTAAAGTGCTCTTGCAGAGAGCCGGCACGGGCTCGACGGGCCGAATGGCCTTGTTCTGTGCTGTAACCATTCTATGATTCCATGATTCTGGTGTGGCAGATTTCTATTCTCCCCAGTAGTTTTAGGCACAAAAAAGTTAAATCTTATTTTATATTTTAAAATGTTGTAGCATAAGTGATTTATAATCATTGTCAGAACTCTGCAGTGATATAATAGCCTGAAAGTTAATCCCACGTATCCATTTTTTAATTTAATGGTTTTTGCTGGGAAATTTTATTCAGTAAGGATTTTGTTTTGGTGGCAGCAAGTGTGATGTTAGGTGGGGGCTACTCACTTTGTGAATGATGTGTGATGACATCTACACTGAACGATTGCCAATTTGTCACGAACCACCAAGTTTATTGAGTGACAGTCCACAACTGATTACAAGGAAAATAACAACCAGTATATATAATGTCTGCTGAACAAGACAGAGCTGTTAAATCTAAATAGAAACCCTGGTTTTAATGAATATCATGAATGCTGGCAAACAACCATCAACCCCAAATACAACGCATATTGCCACTGGCAAAAAAGCAGGGCTTGGAGCAGGGGTCATCAAGCGGTCACGCATCAAACCTTAAATTAGGCAAATGGGTTTGTCAGTGAAGCATTGGCTGCTCCTGTGGCCTGCCAGGGTGCTGAGAGCTAGACTGTGATCAGAATCCCATGAAAGGACGCTACATCTGATTGGTGGTGGCTTTTTACTCTCCGCAGGTTATCTCAAGAGACCACAATGAGCGACAGTTTACAAATATTGATTTTTTTTTTGAGTGGCTGAAAAGATTCTGCCCGGGCTCTTGCTTGCCTTATGTTTGCCACCTGGTGACGGACAATCAAGTGATGCTCCTGCAACTCAGAACATTGGAGGGTTATCAATGAATCGTGTGTCAGACTCTGCCATTTGTAACTGCTTGACTCACACTGTCGTCCTTTCGAGGAAGTCTCCGGTAGGTTCAGGCCCCTGGAAAGGCAGTCCCCACAGGCGCTATACTGGGAGAGTTTGTGTGACCACAGTGATGCTATCTGCTGCAGCACCATCTATCACAATGTGGTTTCACAAGACAATGGTAACTTTTTCAGAAATGTGGATGATTGGTGAGGTCATTGTGCCATTGACCATGTGTTTATAAACACCCCGTGATATGGCCAATGATGCCCCTTTAAGTAGCAAAGTAGTCTCTAACATTTATACAGTCCTTGTATAAGGGAATTGTTCGTCTCTTTTTCATTCAAAAAGTGGAATGTTTTGTGTTGTCTTTATCCCCAAGCCACACATTTCTAGTTTACAGCGGACTTTTGTGTAAATGGCTTACTTGAAGTGTAAAGGAAACTAAATTCCTCACGGTGTAAACAGGTGAGGAAATCTGTTAATTCTCCTAAATTCCCTTCCATCCCATTTTAATCCAAGGCCTGAGTGGGGAGATGGGTTCCCCAACTATCCAAACCTGCCAGGAATGGGGGTCAGGGCCAGAAACAAATATTCCGTTTCCTTGTGAGCCAGGAGGAGCAGGAGTGCTCTTCCCTTCCCACAAGGAAACCTTGGGCTTCCCGTGCCCTGGGCTTCCAATCTCCCGCCACCCCCGCCTGGCCAGGATTCCCTTCCCTTGGACCGTTCCCCGGCAGCAGCCTCCCGCTGTTCAGTTTTAATGGCGGGCCAGCCGCTTCCCGCCATTTTGGTCGAGAAGCGGAATGTTAATGAGCCCCGACCATTAAACACGGCGACCTCCTCGCTACTGCTCTTAAAACAGGCTGGTCACTCGCTTTGTCCTGGGAGTTAAAATCGAAATAACAACAGAAAACGCTGGAAAAACTCAGCAGGCCAGGCAGCATCCGTGGAGAGAGAAACAGAGTTAACGTTTCAGGTCGAAGACCTTTCGTCAGAACTGGAAAAAAGCAGGAAATGAAATAGATTTAAAGCAAGGATAAAGCTGGGAAAAGGGGGAGGGGATGAAAGAACAAAAGGAGAGATTAAGAGACATTGAGAGACATTAAGAGATGATCAAGGCAAGAGGAGGTGTTAATGTGACAGGTTGAGGCTAAATGAAGTGTGAAATGCACTGGCAGAATGAAGGACAGCTGCCAGCTTCTGGGAGGAAAGAAAAGTGGGGGCCAAACAAAAGGGTGGATGAAAAAATTAAATATAAATGTGATAGGGGCCGAGGTTATGATCTAAAATTGTTGAACTCGATGTTGAGTCCAGAGGGCTGTAGAGTGCCTAAATGAAAGATGAGGTGCTGTTCCTCGAGCTTACGCTGAGCTTCCGTGGAACAGTGTAATAGGCCGAGGATGGTGAGGTCAGAGTGGGAGTGGAGCGGAGAATTAAAGTGACAGGCCACCCGGGAGCTCGGGGTCCCCCTTACGGACTGAACGGAGGTGTTCCGCAAAGCGGTCACCCAATCTGCATTTGGTCTCCCCAATGTAGAGGAGACCACATTGTGAGCAGCGAATACAGTATACTAAATTGCAGGAAGTACAAGTAAATCGCTGTTTCACCTGGAAGGGGTGTTTGGGGCCCTGGACAGTGGGAAGAGGGGAGGTATAAGGGCATGTGTTGCATCTCCTGCACTTGCACGGGAAGGTGCCGGGTGAAGGGGAAGGGGTGCTGGGGGTGGTAGAGGAGTGGACTAGGGTGTCGCGGAGGGAGCGGTCCCTGCGGAATGCTGAAAGGGGAGGTGAGGGGAAGATGCATTTGGTGGTGGGATCACGCTGGAGGTGGCGGAAATGGCGGAGGATGATCCGTTGAATGTGGAGGCTGGTGGGGTGAAAGGTGAGGACAAGGGGAACTCTATCGTGGTTCCGGGAGGGAGGGGCAGGGGTGAGGGCAGAAGTGCGGGAGATAGAACAGACACGGTCGAGGGCCGTGTCAACCACAGTAGAGGGGAATCCTCGGTTGAGGAAAAAGGAAGACATGTCGGAAGCACTGGTATGGAAGGTGGCATCGTCAGAGCAGATGCGGCGGAGACGGAGAAACTGGGAGAATGGAATAGAGTCCTTACAGGAGGCGGGGTGGGAGGAAGTGTAGTCCAGGTAGCTGTGGGAGTCAGTGGGCTTGTAGTGAATGTTAGTCAATAACCTATCCCCAGAGATGGAGACGGAGAAGTCGAGGAAGGGAAGGGAAGAGTCGGAGATGGACCATGTGAAGGTGAGGGAAGGGTGAAAATTGGAAGCATAGTGAATGAAATGTTCCAGTTCAGGGCGAGAGCAGGAGACGGCACCGATACAGTCATCAATGTACCGGAAAAAGAGGTGAGGGAGGGGACCCGAGTAGGACTGGAACAAAGAGTGTTCCACATATCCCACGAAAAGGCAGGCATAGCTAGGACCCATACGGGTACCCATAGCAACACCTTTGATTTGGAGGAAATGGGTGGAGTCAAAGGAGAAGTTGTTCAATGTGAGAACAAGTTCAGCCAGGCGGAGGAGGGTGGTGGTGGATGGGGACTGGTTGGGCCTCTGTTCAAGGAAGAAGCAGAGCGCCCTCAGGCCATCCTGGTGGGGAATGGAGGTGTAGAGGGATTGTACGTCCATAGTGAAAAGGAGGCGGTTGGGGCCGGGAAACTGGAAACTGTTAAAAGTGGTGGAGGGCGTCGGAAGAGTCGCGAATGTAGGTGGGAAGAGACTGGACAAGGGGAGAAAAAATAGAGTCGAGATAGGAAGAGATAAGTTTCGTAGGGCAAGAACAGGCTGAAACGATGGGTCTACCGGGGCAGTCCTGTTTGTGGATCTTGGGAAGGAGGTAGAAGTGGGCTGTGTGGGGTTAGGGAACTATGAGATTGGCGGCCATGGGGGGAAGGTCTCCAGAGGAGATGAGGTCAGTGACGGTCTTGGAAATGGTGGCTTGATGTTCGGTAGTGGGGTCATGGTCCAGGTGGAGGTAGGAGGAGGTGTCGGAGAGTTGGCGTTCAGCTTCTGCTAGGTAGAGGTCGGTACGCCAAACAACAACAGCACCACCCTTGTCAGCAGGTTTAATGACAATGTCGGGGTTGGATCTGAGGGAATAGAGTGCTGCAAGTTCAGAGGGAGGTAGGTTGGAGTGAGAGAGGGGAGCAGAGAAATTGAGACGGCCGATGTCACGCTAGCAGTTAGCAATGAAAAGATCTAGAGAGGGTAAGAGGCCAGAGGGAGGGGTCCAGGTAGAACGGGAATTCTGAAAGCGGGAGAAAGGGTCAGCCGTGCGGGGGGAAGACTCCTGGCCAAAGAAGTGGGCACGGAGACGAATATTGGCAGTGGAGAGCAACAGGGGGCATTTGAAACTAATGCATCTGGAGATACTATAGGGCTGGATTTTGTGAATGGAGGCGAGTTGGAGGCGGGACAGCTGCTTGTCATGTCAATGTCCCGTCTCCATCCTCGCCTGACCAACCAGAGGGATTTTCCCCTGATTGAGCTTGTTAAGCCTGCCCTGCGGGCTCAGCAGGCGAATTAGGGAGGAAGTCACTGACAGATCACGTCAATGTCAGATGTGCTATCTGTCAAGACTTCTTGAAAGAAGAAATGTCAGCGTTTGACAGCTCTGTGAAGCTGTCAAACACTGATAATCTCTTTAGTTTGATGAGACCTTGTGTTCAGGACTCATCAAACCTTTCAACTTTGTAAATTTCACAGCCATTCTGTGAAATTGACAAGCAGGATGTCGGCTCTCCCGATCCACCGTGGCTAAAGGCTGTAGGAAGAAAACAAGGTAAGTGCACACTTTTTAAAACTTATCACTCACCTTGCATACTTACCACTCCACACTTGCACCCATCACTCACCTCTACACCTTACTTCCAGGCCCCTCCGACCATCGCAGCCCTCCTCCACGTCTCCTCCAACCCGGCGGGGTTCTCCGAGGTCGGGAAGCCTTCACCTGTGAAGGTAAAATGGCACTAATCCTTTTTTCTGCCTGCCTGTTAACTATCTGTTAACAGGCAGTTAAAAGGATTAAATGCCTTTCCTGCCTTCAGGAAACGGGACCCGAAGCTGCACATCTTCCCGCCTCCTGGCAAAAGGGCACGGAGGCGGGATGGGGGCGGCTTTGCCATCTGCCCCCACTTCCTCCGAGTTTACCAGCTGTCCCACCTCCATGCCCGCCTCCTCGGGGCTTGGAAAATCCAGCCCAATGGGTCTAAACTGATGGGGTTGGGGGGAAGCTGCACACTGTAATTACTGTGAATAGTCTCCCAACAGATCACCCTGATTTCATTGTGCCTTTTTTAAAACATTTTTTTCCCGTTTTTGTTTCACAGGAATTCCCTTTCCCAAGAACTTTCTTCAGATCTGCAAGAAGATTCTCTGTCGACTCTTTCGAGTCTTCGTTCATGTTTACATTCATCACTTTGATCGGCTTGGCACCATGGGAGCAGAGGCGCACGTTAATACGTGTTATAAGCACTTTTATTACTTTGTAACAGAGTTTAACCTCGTAGACCGCAAGGAATTAGAACCTTTGGTATGTACCGCTATGAAGCGTCTTTTACATGATCCACCGTTCTGTTAGCAAGTATTAATTCATTTCCAAATAAGGTAAAAGCAGCACGTGTAAACCAAGTCAATAGTGTTTACTGCCATTAAGCCACCCCTGTCTGAGTTAACATCCTCGAAATTGTTGCCTGCGACACCTCTGGGCAGCTATTTCATGCCAATTGACGAGGTGTGAAGAACATCAAAGAAACAAAATATTTTAAGTCTTTTGACTCGGAAGAGAATGTATTTAAAATTGTAAACTTATGACATCCCATAAATGCAATGTTAGTCATAAAAATATAGATTAAATGGTCATTCATCATACTTGCTGCAGACAAATTGTTGTGGCTAAATAATAGTGGACACGAGCTGCAAAGCATTTGGAATATCCTGAGGATGTGCTGGGGCTCTAAATAAATGTGCGTTTTCTCTCCTTTTTGCTTCTCTCTTTTTCACTTCTGTCCTTTTTGTTTCAAGAGTTTGTGACCTTGTTTAGTTGTTGCTAAGTCCTACTTTTGATGCATGTTAATTTATCTCAACATCTCTGACTATCTAATGCACTTTATCATAAGTTTTACAGACCTGAAAAAAGGTAAGAATGGGTAAACCAAGACTGATCATTTTTGCTGGATCCTGTGAGCAGAATATTTCTAGTATTGGTAAATTTTCCATCTGATTTGTACTATTTGGAATATTGTGTGCTGAAATCCAATTTTTAGTGGAATTTCTGCAGAAACTGTGTTCTGCAGTCAGTAAATTCACCAATTAAATTAATATGTTGCTCAGTGCAAAATATCCAGCAATGTCACCATGATTTAACATCATGTAGCGTCTTTAATGTACAAAATGTCCTACCGTGATTTACAAAGAAATAACAAGAGCGGCTGTTTTTCTGACATCCAGTTCTGGATGAGGTATAACTTCCTCCATTGGGAAAATCAAAGCCATTTTATTCGGCCACAAATTCAGTGCCTTAACCACCGATTCCATCTGCTCCCCAGCCACTGCTTCGCTTGCACCAAACTATCACATCCTCGGCATCCTGTTCACCCCGAACCGAGCTTCCGACCCCATATTTACTCCATCACTAAGACCGCCTATTTCCACCTCATAACATTGCATAGTTCCGCCCCATCTGCTACAGAAACCATTATCCATTCCTTTGCCACCTCCAAACTTGGCTATATAATACTCTCCTGGCCAGCCTCCCAACCTCTACCCTCCCTCTCTTTTAAGACCCTCCTTAAACCCACCTCTTTGACCAAGCTTTTAGTTACCCTTCCTAATCTCTTCTTGCACTCAGCACCCATTTTCCTCGCACCTTTGTGAAGCACCTTGGGATGTTTTTTCTACTTTTAAAGGTGCTATATTAATACCTGTTGTCGTGGTAACGGACCTGAGCCACGGGAGATTGTTAGAGGATATATTTTTATTTATGATTAGATGTTCTATCTATTCCTAAAAAAGGTTCTACATTAAAAGCACCGTATAGCTGCTGTTCCTCATTCTCATCGATATCTTTCCGAAAGTAAGACAGCCAAAGATATACATGAAGAATCTGGGATGCCTCTGTTCATCCCTGTGGGGAAGCGACAGGCCTCCACTTGTCAATGTCTTGCAACAGAAGTGCTAAGATTGGTAATTCAATACCTGCAGAATTGAATGCTTGTTCACACTCCTGGCTGTTAAGCAATGAAAATGGAGATCAGTGTCACAGCTAAACATCCAAATGTATGTCTAACAGCGACTGAACTGCATGAGTTAACGCTACTCTCTAATTGTAATTGTTGTCCCAATCTTCCCCTTCCCCCTGCACATTCTACTTTTTTTCAATACAACTGGACCCACAGTGTTGATCGAGAGGGCCATGTTCTATGCAAAAAGATGTGGAGCTTTACATAAGATTCTGCAAAAATGAAACTGAAAATCTCTGGGTGGCTGGAAAAAAAAATGACAACGTTTGGCGTTTTTGATTTATTTAACAAAATGAGGCTGGGTTATTTTAAGGCATGCGATTACACTCAGCGATTTCAGTCAGTTTCTGTGCAGCTCACCAGCACAAAACGAGCTTGTGATGCAGTCACGCTCATCTGATTCACACTCGACATTTGCTGGATGTGTACAATGCCTTTTCAGGAAAATTAGACCATACAATTTGGAGAGAAACCCCCAAGTAATGTAGTGGAACAAGCTCAATTACCCGATATAATGTGTACAAACAGGGTTATTTGCCAGCAGTCAGTTCATAAACTTGCAAGTACGTCACAATCTTCAGTGTGGAGATTATCATGCAGCAAGGACAGATGAGGTCCCTCTCCACCATGGTTTCACCACTGCTAGTGATTATGTGTAAGAACCACCAGCATTTCATAGGATTACATTGGATATACGGCACAGAAACAGGCCATTCGGCCCAACCACTCCATGCCGGCGTTTATGCTCCACTCGAGCCTCCTCCCATCTTTCCTCATCTAACTCTATCAACATAACCCTCTATTCCCTTCTCCCTCATATGCTTATCTAGCCTCCCCTTAAATGCATCTATACAATTCGTTTCAACCACTCCCTGTGGTAGCGAGTTCCACATTCTCACCACTCTCTGGTTAAAGAAGTTTCTTCTGAATTCCCTATTTCTTGGTGACTATCTTATATTGATGGCCTCTAGTTTTGCTCTTAGATTTAAATAACTCAGCATGGCTTCAAGTTTCTGATAGACTTTGGAAAGACTAATTCCCTACCCATTGGCTACAAGATTAAGAGTGGAAGGAGCTGATTCTGAAAGAAAAAGATAGGTTAACATTTCAGGTGGAACCTTTCAAGTTTTATCTATCTGTCTTAACCTTTGTTAAAGTTCAATGTAAAGAAAAATGGGACCACACTTATGATGAGAGTGAGAGAGAGGTTAACCCATGGAGATCTTGTTCCCTTAATGTACCCCTTTGGTCTGTTTAGGTGCGGTGCTGATCTCCATTTTCAATGCTGAACTTGCTCGCAGCATTCAGGCTGAACTGTAAAGTATTTTGTCATTTCAATTTCTGATGAATTTGGATTGTCTCTGTTGACTTGGCACATCTACATATGCCTCTGGCTGAGAATTCACATGTAGGGAATCATGGGGATAGAACTCGTGTTTTACTGCTACATTGTTAATCTTCTTTTTTAAAGTGCTTTTAAGAACCTACTGTACTGTGAATTTAACTCTTACCCTGCTACATAAACTAGAACTCCCAATCGTTATAATTAGTAGAGATCTAACCACCTCCACATGGCATTCAATGGCATTACCTTTGTTGAATCCCCACCATCAACATGCTGGGGGTCACCCTTGACAGGAAACTTAACTGGACCAGCCACATAAATACTGTGGCCACAAGAACAAGTCAGAGGCTGGATACTTTGCATGAGTGACTCACCTCCTGACTCCCCCAAAGCCTTTCCACCATCTACAAGGCACAAGTCAGGATTGTGATGGAATACTCTCCACTTGCCTGGATGAGTGCAGCTCCAACAACACTCAAGAAGCTCAACACCATCCAGGACAAAACAGCTGTCAATGATGGTGGACACCAGCATGTGAGTGCAAAAGACAAGGCTGAAGCGTTTGCAACCATCTTCAGCCAGAAGTGCCGAGTGGATGATTCATATCGGCCTACTCCCGAAGCCAGTCTACAGCCAATTCGATTCACTCCATGTGATATCAAGAAACAGCTGAGTGCACTGGATACAGCAAAGGCTATGGGTCCCAACAACATCCCGGCTATCATGCTGAAGACTTGTGCTCCAGAACTAGCCGCGCCTCTAGCCAAGCTGTTCCAGTACAGCGACAACACTGGCATCTATCCGACAATGTGGAAAACTACCCAGGTATGTCCTGTCCACAAAATGCAGGACAAATCCAACCTGGCCAATTACCGCCCCATCAGTCTACTCTCAATCATCAGCAAAATGATGGAAGGTGTCATCGAAAGAGCTGTCAAGCTGCACTTACTCACCAATAACCTGCTCACTGATGCCCAGTTTGGGTTCCGCCAAGACCAGTCGGCTCCCGACCTCATTACAGCCTTGGTCCAAACATGGACAAAGGAGCTGAATTCCAGAGGTGAGGTGAGAGTGACAGCCCTCGACATCAAGGTAACATTTGACCGAGTGTGGCATCAAGGAGCCCTAGTAGAACTGAAGTCAATGGGAATCGGGGGGGAAAACACTCCACTGGCTGGAGTCATACCTAGCACAAAGGAAGATGGTTGTGGTGGTTGAAGGCCATTCATCACAGCCCCAGGACATCGCTGCAGGAGTTCCTCAGGGCAGTGTCCTAGGCCTAACCATCTTCAGCTGCTTCATCAATGACCTCCCCTCCAACATAAGGTCAGAAATGGGCATGCTCGCTGATGACTGCACAGTGTTCAGTGCCATTCACAACTCCTCAGATAATGAAGCAGTCCATGCCCGAATGCAACAAGACCTGGACGACATTCAGGCTTGGGCAGATAAGTGGCAGGTAACATTCGCGCCACAGAAGTGCCAGGCAATGACTATCTCCAACAAGCGAGAGTCTAACCACCTCCCCTTGACATTCAACGGCATTACCATCGCCGAATCCCCCACCATCAACATCCTGGGGGTCACCATTGACCAGAAACTTAACTGGACCAGCCACATAAATACTGTGGCAACAAGAGCAGGTCAGAGGTTAGGTATTCTGCGGCGAGTGTCTCACCTCCTGACTCCCCAAAGCCTTTCCACCATCTACAAGGCACAAGTAAGGAGTGTGATGGAATACTCTCCACTTGCCTGGATGAGTGCAGCTCCAACAACACTCAAGAAGCTCGACACCATCCAGGACAAAGCTGCCCGCTTGATTGGCACCCCATCCACCACCTTAAACATTCACTCCACCACCGACGTACCGTGGCTGCAGTGTGTACCATCTACAAGATGCACTGCAGCAACTCGCCAAGGCTTCTTCGGCAGCACCTCACAAACCCGTGACCTCTTCCAACTAGAAGGACAAGGGCAGCAGATGCATGGGAACACCACCACCTCCAAGTCACCCTCCAAGTCACACACCATCCTGACTTAGAAGTATATTGCCGATCCTTCATCATCGCTGGGTCAAAATCCTGGAACTCCCTACCGAACAGCACTGTGGGAGTACCTTCACCACACGGACTGCAGCGGTTCAAGAAGGTGGCTCACCAGCACCTTCTCAAGGGCAATTAGGGATGGGCAATAAATGCTGGCCTTGCCAGCGATGCCCACATCCCATAAACGAATAAAAACAAAGCCCGCTTGATTGGCACCCTATCCACCACCTTAAACATTCATTCCCTCCACCACCGGTGTACCGTGGCTGCAGTGCAGAGACTCTCCAAGGCTTCTTCGACAGCATCTCCCAAACCTGCAACCTCTACCACCTAGAAGGGCAAGGGCAGCAGACGCATGTGAACACCACCACCTCCAAGTCACACGCCATCCTGACTTGGAAATATATCGTCGTTCCTTTATCGTCGCTGGGTCAAAATCCTGGAATTCCCTGCCTAACAGCACTGTGGGAGCACCTTCACCACACGGACTGCAGCGGTTCAAGAAGAAGGCCCACCACCACCTTTTCAAGGGCAACTATTGATGGGGAATAAATGCTGACCATGCCAGCAACGCCCACATCCCAGGAATGAATAAATAAAGTTACAGAACTTAGTGCTAATGGCCTTCCTTCCTTCCAACCAACCAAACGCACCCCATCCCACCTCACCCATGTCATGTCTACTTCTCTGACCTTGATAACCTGAGCATTTCCTCAACATCAAGAGGGAGGGATTTACAGTCAGCTGCCCACCTACAGAAACTTCCCTCCTCAATTGATCTCAGGATATGTCTATTAGACTCGTTCCCCGAAGAGAGTTAGTTACTATCCAATAATTCAGTTATGTGGTTCTGACAAAATTAGAAGATGAGAGCACATTGATAATGTCATCAGAACCACATAATTCATAGCCAGGTTAAACACGTGCACCGTAGCAACTAAAAAGCACATCTGTGCTCCAGACCCCACACCACGTGTGAGCAATGCTATGGACATCAGCTGTTATTCTTAAAGAAAAGAGAGAAAATGATCTAATTGCACATTCACTCAATCAGCATTTAAATGGGTCAAAAAGACAGGTGTGACTCAAAATGATCAGCTGTTCATTTCAAATTCTTTTGACTTATGTGCAATTCTTAGAGTTTTCTCTTTTTATTTTAATTTCCTACAAAAAAGCTGCTGTCTTTCAACTGTCACGCGATAGGAGAAAGTCTGTAATGTCACGGGATGCTCTATACTTGCAACTCCATCCACCTCCTATTCTTGCTTTTTCCCGAAAGCACACTCCATAATGCCTGCTACATAACAGTTAATTCTATTTAACAGAAAGTTTTAAAGAACATAATAGTTGGCAGTGAGTGACGCGGCAGTAATTCAATCTCATCGTTCTGTTGATCATAAAACATAAGCTTTGCTTTCCCATTTTATGATGATGTTCCAGCCACACGATTCAATTACTGGCTGGTAGCTCACTGCCAAATAGCTATTATTGTCCTTTCAGGTCCTGTATCATAAAATGAGTAATACCCTTTCTCTGGTGGCTTGATGTAATTGAAGCCTGGGTTACAGTACTACCTACCTATTGACTTTCTACTCTATTTAATTCTTGGATTACAGATAATAAATAGGATAATAGATTGGCTTGACTACTTCCTTCATAAAAAGGAAAACCATATATAAAACTGTCCTTAACTTAATATTTTTAAACATGAATTCTCAGTCTTTAATTATTTGTGAATTGTCAGTAGTAATACAGAAACATGGCTACGTCCTTCCCAAAAGAGTGGGTGGGGGGCGGGGGAACCAAAAGTCAGCAGACGAGCTGCCCAGGGCCATACTCTCATGCCTTCGAGCAACTGAATCGAGTTCAGAACCTGCTGCTTGCCCAACCTCTCAGCAGGAGGAACAGTCGGAGCAGAAAGGAGAGGGGGGAGGAAGCTAACTTTAAAAACAGGATGGGTTCTCCAGAAGGTCCATGCACACACTGATATTATGAAGCCGTTGTACAATTTGATTGCCCAGTGCATGTGGGAGGAATTAATTGATACATCCAGGTTGTAATTATTTTTTAACCCAGGTTTGTTCATGGTTCACTCACACAACTTCCTTTAGGGAAGGAAATCTGCCGTCCTTACCTGGTCTGGCCTGTATGTGACTCCAGACCCACAGCAATGTGGTTGACTCTTAACTGCCCTCTGAAATGGCCTAACAAGCCACTCAGTTGTCACAAACCGCTACGAAACAAACTAATAGAAATGAAACCGGACGGACCACCCGGCATCGACCTCGGCACCGGCTATGGACACGGCAACGGCACACCCAGCCCAGTCAACCCTGCAAAGTCCTGCTCACCAACATCTGGGGACTTGTGCCAAAATTGGGAGAGCTGCCCCACAGACTAGTCAAGCAACAGCCTGACATAGTCATACTCACAGAATCATACCTTTCAGCCAATGTCTCAAACTCCTCCATCACAATCCCTGGGTATGTCCTGTCCCACCGGCAGGACAGACCCACCAGGGGTGGCGGCACAGTGGTATACAGTCGGGAAGGAGTGGCCCTGGGAGTCCTTAACATTGACTCCGGACCCCAGGAAGTCTCATGGCTTCAGGTCAAGCATAGGCAAGGAAACCTCCTGCTGATTACCATCTACCGCCCTCCCTCAGCTGATGAATCAGTACTCCGCCATGTTGAACACCACTTGGAAGAAGCACTGAGAGTAGCAAGGGCACAGAATGTACTCTGGGTGGGGGACGTCAATGTCCATCACCAAGAGTGGCTCGGTAGCACCATTGCTGACCGAGCTGGCCGAGTCCTGAAGGACATAGCTGCCAGTCTGGGCCTGCGACAGGTGGTGAGAGAACCAACATGAGGGAAAAACCTACTTGACCTCGTCCTCACCAATCTACCTGTCGCAGATGCATCTGTCCATGACAGTATTAGTGGCAGTGACCACCGCACAGTCATTGTGGAGACGAAGTCCCATCTTCACACTGAGGACACCCTCCTTCGTGTTGTGTGGCACTACCACCGTGCTAAATGGGATAGATTCAGAACAGATCTAGCAGCTCAAAACTGGGCATCCATGAGGCGCTGTGGGCCATCAGCAGCAGCAGAATTGTATTCCACCACAATCTGCAACCTCATGGCCCGGCATATCCCTCACTTTACCATTACCATCAAGCCAGGGGACCAACCCTGGTTCAATAAGTAGTGTAGAAGAGCATGCCAGGAGCAACACCAGGCGTACCTAAAAATGAGGTGCCAACTTTGGGACGCTGCAACACAGGACTACATGCATGCTAAAAAGCGGAAGCAGCATGCTATAGACAGAGTCTAAGCAATCCCACAATCAATGGATCAGATCAAAGCTCTCCAGACTTGCCACATCCAGTCGTGAATGGTGGTGGACCATTAAACAACTAACGGGAGGAGGAGGCTCCATGAATATCCCCATCCTCAATGATGGTGGAGCCCAGCACGTGAGTGCAAAAGACAAGGCTGAAGTGTTTGCAACCATCTTCAGCCAGAAGTGCCAAGTGGATGATCCATATCGGCCTCCTCCTCAGGTTCCCACCATCACAGAAGCCAGTCTTCAGCCAATTTGATTCACGCCACGTGATATCAAGAAACAGCTCAGCTCACTGGATACAGCAAAGGCTATGGGCCTTAACAACATCCCGGCTATCGTGCTGAAGACTTGTGCTCCAGAACTAGCCGTGCCTCTAGCCAAGCTGTTCCAGCAAAGTGATGGAAGGTGTCATCGACAGTGCTATCAAGCAGCACTTACTCACCAATAACCTGCTCACTGATGCCCAGTTTGGGTTCCGCCAAGACCACTTGGCTCCCAACCTCATTACAGCCTTGGTCCAAACATGGACAAAGTAGCTGAATTCCAGAGGTGAGGTGAGAGTGACAGCCCTTGACATCAAGGCAGCATTTGACCGAGTGTAGCATGAAGGAGCCCCAGTAAAAGTGAAGTCAATGGGAATTGGGGAGAAAACTCTCCACTGGCTGTAGTCATACCTAGCACAAAGGAGGATGGCTGTGGTGATTGAAGTTCAATCATCACAGCCCCAGGACATCGCTGCAGGAGTTCCTCAGGGCAGTGTCCTAGGCCCAACCATCTTCAGCTGCTTCATCGATGACCTTCCCTCCAACATAAGGTCAGAAATGGGCATGCTCGCTGATGACTGCACAGTGTTCAGCGTCATTCACAACTCCTCAGATAATGAAGCATCCATGCCCGAATGCAACAAGACCTGGACGACGTTCAGGCTTGGGCTGATAAGTGGCAGGTAACATTCGTGCCACAGAAGTGCCAGGCAATGACTATCTCCAACAAGCGAGAGTCTAACCACCGCCCCTTGACATTCAATGGCATTACCATCGCCGAATCCCCCACCATCAACATCCTGGGGGTCACCATTGACCATAAACTTAACTGGACCAGCCACATAAATACTGTGGCAACAAGAGCAGGTCAGAGGCTAGGTATTCTGCGGTGAGTGTCTCACCTCCTGACTCCCCAAAGTCTTTCCACCATCTACAAGGCACAAGTAAGGAGTGTGATGGATTACTCTCCACTTGCCTGGATGAGTGCAGCTCCAACAACACTCAAGAAGTTTGACACCATCCAGGACAAAGCAGCCTGCTTGATTTGCAGCCCATCTACCACCTTAAACATTCACTCCCTCCACCACCAGCGTACAGTGGCTGCAGTGTGTACCATCTACAAGATGCACTGCAGCAACTCGCCAAGGCTTCTTCGGCAGCACCTCCCAAACCCACGACCTCTTCCACCTAGAAGGACAAGGGCAGTAGGCGCATGGGAACACCACCACCTCCAAGTTCCCCTCCAAGTCACACCATCCCGACTTAGAAGTATATCGCCGTTCCTTCATCTTTGCTGGGTCAAAATCCTGGAACTCCCTACCTAACAGCACTGTGGGAGTACCTTCACCACACGGACTGCAGCGGTTCAAGAAGGCGGCTCACCACCACCTTCTCAAGGGCAATTAGGGATGGGTAATAAATGCTGGCCTTGCCAGCGACGCCCACATCCCATAAACGAATTAAAAAAAGATAATAAATCTAATTCAGTGTTTCCCAGATTTTTACAGCAGCCGGCTTCATGGGTGAGAACACCTCACCCACTCTAACCAGGGAAACCGATGAGCCTCTCTTCCTTTCTCGAGTGCATGCACATTTTCTCTTTTTTTTCTCTCTCTCTCATAGAATCATAGGCTGGAATTTTCCCGTTGCCGAGCATGTGGGTTTTGGGGCGGGTTGGCAGTGAAAATCGCCAAAATTGACCGCGTCGGGAACCGGCCGACTTCCGCGTTTAACTCGGGCACGTTTTCCAGCGTGCCACGAGCCCGATCGGCAGAGGCGGGCGACCTAATTCAAGTAATTATCTGCTTGTTGAGAGACCCTTAAGAGGATTTTTAACACCAGCTTTTGGCTTTAACTCAAGGAGCACGGGATCCATTCACCTCGGGAACCTCACCTGTGAGGAGAAGGCGGAATCTCAGTGGCCATTGTGTGAGGGCATTAATTGAGAGCTTGTAAAAACACAAATACTCCCACATTACACCTGATTACTTGGCTAATGGAAGGTTTGTTGGTGTGAGGAATGATTTGCAGGAGTAGGCTTGGGAAGGCAGAGTGATGGGAATGTGGTGACAGGCACTTCAGGATGAAGATGTTTGTGGCATTGCACTCACCTTTCCTGACCTCATGGGATCATTGAATCTTTTCTTGCATTGGATCCAGGTCCTCCTGACCACATCCCTGCTGCTGACCTCCTCTGCTATCTCTAACCCAGGCTCTTTTGGTGTCTTTGGGAGGTCTCTTGCGCCTATCTGCAGGGAACAGGACCTCCCTGCGTGCTCTCACTGTCTCCATCAGAATATGCATCACTGAATCTGGGTGCAGCCCTTTGCCTTTGTGTATCCATCTTTTAACATTTGGGACAGTACTCAAACTTTTGTAATTGACCTTGCACACTCCTTTAGCAACCTTCAAATGAGTTGTGTGCAAGGCTGCGTTAAATATCGGCGCTGGAAACGAGTCAGCGATGACATCATCAGACCCGCTCCATTTAATTGGGCCGGGAAACGCTCCTGACTGCTTTAAGTGGGGCCATTAAGTTAAAGTCGCACTGAAGAACGCGCTGAGCAAAACATCGCATTCCCGCCCCTGCTATGCGGCCCACAAGCACCCGACTCGACTCCAAGGTAAAAATACCAGCCACAGAATCGTACAGCACAGAAGGAGGCCATTCGGCCCATCGTGCCTGTGCCGGCTCTTTGAAAGAGCTATCCGATTAGTACCACTCCCCTCCTCTTTCCCCATAGCCCTGCAAATTTTCGCCTTCAAGTATTTATTCAATTCCCTTTTGAAAGTTACTATTGAATCTGCCTCCACCGCCCTTTCAGGCAGTGCATTCCAGATCACAACAACTCGCTGCATAAAGAAAATTCTCCTAATCTCCCCTCTGGCTCTTTTGCCAATTACCTTAAATCTGTGTCTGCTGGTTACCGACTTTCCTGCCACTGGAAACAGTTTCTCCCTATCTACTCTATCGAAACCCTTCATGATTTTGAACACCTCTATTAAATCTCCCCTTAACCTTCTCTGCTCTAAGGAGAACAATCCCAGCTTCTCTAATCTCTCCACATAACTCCTCTCATCAGCTTCCTGTTTATTTCCTTCACTATATCTCTCTCTTCTTCCCTACTTCTCTCTTCCCTATTTTCTTATTTTCTTATCCCCCTCTCATTTAGCTCTGCGGGGAGTAGGGTGGCGGAATGACTATGGCTTGGGGAGAAAGCTGCCCAGAGAGATGATGGCACCATGAAAGATCCTGCTGATGCAGCTGATGACTGCATGCACTGAAGAAGCCTGGAGAAGAAGTAGACAAAATGGTTCCAGCAGAAGATGGAGGGATCAAACCAGCACCAGCAAAGTCAGAATTCACACGTGCGCAAGCTAATGTTCGCACAATGCAAAGAGGCATGCTTAGAAATAGAGCTGTTTCTGAGCTGCTTTGCACTGTGATCCTTACTCACCTCCACTGCTGTCCCACTTCCCAGTGCGGCCTTAGGAACTACAACTCAAGTTACTTACTAAAAACCATGCTAAAAAGCACTAAACTGCTGGATTCAGCAGCTCCCACCTCCCTTCAGCTGCCGGGTTTCCCAGATCCTGGGAAACCTGGCCAGCAGCCGTTAAATTCAAATGGCTCCCAAAATCTGAATGGAGCCTCATTAACATACTATAACCACGGCCCCGCCTCTCCAGAGTGGGTTACTCGGACGCCCCAAAACCCACCGTGGTTAAACCAGGAGTAAGTGGATCTAGCATGCCACAGTTTGTTGCAGAGGCAAAACAATCTGTAAAAGTAAGCCAGCCATTAACCTGCAGCCTGAGCTTTGCAAGCCGTGCTTCGACTGACCTCCGCAGTTTAGAAATAGTTAGTGACCTGGATTTGCCTATTTACAGCAGTAGCGTTAAAGGTACCTGATAGGTGAGCGTGGTAAACACCACAATCATACCGCAGACCAGTGATTATCTGTGAGCAGCACTACAGGGGATTCATTAGTATAAATGATTAAATTACCGCCTTTAGTTGTCAGTGTTTGAAGCTATTTCATCACGAGAACTACAACTGTGTTTTCTTAAATCCCACTTCACCGCTTTATCCTCTGATTACAGGCTATTTTCTCAGCAAAAATGAAGATGAAAGCTATGGGGTTATTTTCAGTGTTTGCACATTATAATTCATTTTGCGTGGGAAAAGTAAATGCAACAGGGTGACGGTGGAAGAAAAGAAACACAAGAAATTGCAAACACAAATTCTCTTCACTGACCATCCTAGTGATGGTTGAGCTCTGAAATTTGGCAAAAAAAATCTAATCAATAGCTAATATGAGTACAGTAATAAAATGTGACACTAAATACAGGAAATCAATCGTCCCTCTGTTACCATGCATTTGGGTCTCCCTCTGTCATGGATGGTTCACCTTTCTGCCAGTGAGTATCGGTGTATAGGTGACCTACCCCCAGTCCTGTGGCAATGCTACTCTTGAGCTAGAGGTTGGAGGACATACAGGTGAGCCTGACTTGTCTCCATATTTTTTCCCCTCCTGCAGAATTGACTTCTCTGTTCTCATTTCTTTCCACTGCTGGATCCAGCTGCCACTCAAACACTCGCTCTGTGTGGGAACTTGCATGTGAACTTGTGTGTTACCTCTCCCTTGTGCGATACACTGGTACACCAATCCTCTCGGCCATCTACGTCAGAAATAATTTTTCATATATGGCACTGCTTCAAGACTCCAGTTATCTATTCCAAAGACGGTTAAAGTAAATCTTTAAGGGGAATTGCCTGTGCCTTTTGACATGAATCTGTCATTCATGAAAGAAAGACTTATGAAATAATACTGAGTGCCCTGCGGGTGGCGCTGTCCAGGGAGAGTATAAATACTCGGGCACGGGCCCAGCTTGCGCAGGACATTCTTAACAGGAACTAGTGAAGGCCACAACTAGATCTCCATGTTGTAAAACAGTTGATTAAAAGCTTTGTTTAACGCTTAGACCAAGTGCCTAGTAGTTTTCTTACGTCACCTTTTTCATTGGCATAACAATCTGTACTGTCTGTATCCAAACTCAAACCTTTCCAACATTACCATTCCAAGCACTCCATTCTTAAAGATGAGAAAAATGTACTCAGAATACAACCGAAAGATACTGGGCCAGACCTTGCTGTAAGAATAACGGCATGTTAACGACGCACACCGTGCGCTGTGAGTTGCGAATCTCCAGAACTTGCTGGTCGATTTACGCCGCTCCGCTGTTTGCTTCGCACAAACAGTATCTCGCTCTTAGCCTCCCCATTATTTTTACGAACTTGCTGGATTTGCGCATTAATTCCCCATTAAAAAGAGGTTAATAACCAGGGGGCATAGATTTAAATGAATTGGTAGAAGGATTTGGCGGGAGTTGAGGAGAAATTTTTTCACCCAGAGGGTGGTGGGGGCCTGGAACTCACTACCTGAAAGGGTGGTAGAGGCAGAAACCCTCATCGCATTTAAAAAGTACTTGGATATGCACTTGAAGTGGCGTAACCTACAGGGTTACAGACTAAAAACTGGAAAGTGGGATTAGGTTCCATAGCACTTTTTCGGCCGGCACAAGACACTATGGGCCGAATGGCCTCCTTCTGTACTGTAAACTTCTATGATTCTAAACTCGTCGCAGAAAGTTAAGTCTGGTAATTAACAGCATAAGTACCTTTTTAACGATGTGATAATTGTTAATGCAATGCCAATCTACCGGTCCAAAAATTGAACAATGGAAATTGTGGAGTCTCATTCCTTCAGGTGGTAAATTGCTCTTAGAGATTTAAAAAATGTTAATTTTTTTCTTACTTTTCCTGTCTTTTTTTTCTATCTCTCTTTATCCAATCTTTCTTTCACTCTCTCTTGCTGTACCTGATTTGACTCTAATTCCTCCTATTTCCTTCTGAGTCCTTCCTCTGTTTCTTTCTCAATCTTGAAATCTCATTGGTTAAGGAGATAGACTGTTGGTCCCATCGTTCACCGAGGTCCCAGATGCCCCTTTGCCCTCGCCGCACTGTTATCAGCTCGCACTCCCAGCAAGTTACAGGGCAAACTTTTTTGAGCTGATGGGTGCAAAAATAAGTCTAACTAACGGGGCACGCCATGAGATGCCTCACTCCAGTAAGGTCCAGCCCATGATGGAATAAAATGGAGATGTAGTAAATTTTTTACAGCATGAGTTGTTCCATATTTAAGAAAAATTTAAAATGAAAGCAGTTTGTGTTTTTTCTTTATTCTTATGAACTCTTCTGTTGCCAGATATCCTCTTCAGCTTTTAAATTACATTATCCTCGTGGAAACACGTTTGGCAAACCTTTCTCCCTTTATTTGCAAATGCTTGAGGTATCAGTATAAATCATATCACAATGTATCATCCCATCATTTGCACGTGATATTTTGACAAAAGTGAGACCCATGTCTTCTAACTCTCTGTTTCACCATACAAAAAGAGGTTTGGCAATTTTGCGAAGATACCATTCTTTTAAAAAGGTGTTCTCATCAGATGTCCATACACGTGCCTACTTTAATCTCCCTGGCTCATTTCATTTCTCCCGATCTAACCCTAGGATGTTGAGGTCATTTGTAGCCTCCCAGCACCCTGGCTGAGATCACCTGGTTTTTAGGGCTCAGTTGCTCAGTGTCCTGGCCAGTCGAGTTGGCAGGAGAGGGATGTTGCTTAAATATTTAATGCGAAGGTTGTGAAGTTGAATTGTACAGGGCGATAGCATGCTTAAATCAGGGTGTTCTATGAAATAAAATATTGTCGTCTTCATTTTGATGCAAAAATGCTGGTACAGTATTCAGTGTCATCAGAAACATTACATAAGAACATAAGAACATAAGAAATAGGAGCAGGAGTAGGCCAATCGGCCCCTCGAGCCTGCTCCGCCATTCAATAAGATCATGGCTGATCTGATCCTAACCGCCAATCTACAATCTATCACAGAACCATCTCCTGCATCTAACAGAATTGCACACACGAAATAGGAGCAGAATCAGGCTACACAGTCCCTGGGCCCGCTCCACTAACCACAGGGCCATGACCGATCCGAACCTAGACTCATGTCCAAATTCCTGCCCGCTCCCCGTAACCCTTAATGCCCTTTACTTCTAGGAAACTGTCTATTTCTGTTTTAAATTTAATTAATGTTGTAGCTTCTACAGCTTTTTGTGGCAGCATATTCCATGGACCTACCACCCTCTGAGTGAAGTAGTTCCTCCTCATCTCAGTTTTGAAAGAGCAGCCCCTTATTCTAAGACTATGTCCCCTAGTTCTCGTCTCACCCGTCATCGGGAACATCCTCCCCGCATCCACCCGATCCAACCCCTTCACAATCTTATATGTTTCAATAAGATCGCCTCTCATTCTTCTGAACTCCAATGAGTAGAGTCCCAATCTACCCAACCTCTCCTCATATGACCGCCCCCTAATCCCCGGGATTAACCGAGTGAACCTTTTTTGCACTGCCTCGAGAGCAAGGATGTCTTTCCTTAAGTAAGGACACCAAAACTGTATGCAGTATTCCAGGTGCGGTCTCACCAATACCTTGTACAACTGAAGCAATACCTCCCTATTTTTATATTCTATCCCCCTAGCAATGAAAGCCAACATTCCATTTGCCTTCTTAATCACTTGCTGCACCTGCATACTAACCTTTTGAGTTTCGTGCACCAGGACCCCCAGATCCCTTTGCACTTCAGTACTCTCCAGTTTCTTGCCATTAAGATAATAAATTGCTCTAGGATTTTTCCTGCCAAAGTGCATCACCTCACACTTTCCAGTGTTGTATTCCATCTGCCAAATCTCTGCCCACTTACTTAGCCTGTCTATGTCCCCTTGCAGGTTTTTTATGTCCTCCTCACTCACTACTTTCCCTCCCATCTTTGTATCATCTGCAAATTTTGATATGTTACACTTGGTCCCTTCCTCCAAATCGTTAATATAGATTGTGAAGAGTTGGGGACCCAGCACTGACCCCTGTGGAACACCACTAGTTACTGATTGCCAGTCTGAGAATGAACCATTTATCCCAACTCTTTGCTTTCTGTTAGATAGCCAATCCTCTATCCATGCCAGAATATTACCCCCAATCCCGTGATTTTTTACCTTAAGCAATAATCTTTTGTGTGGCACCTTGTCAAATGCCTTTTGGAAGTCTAAATACACTACGTCCACTGGTTCCCCTTTATCCACTCTATATGTTACTTCCTCAAAGAACTCCAGCAAATTTGTCAAACATGACTTCCCCTTCGTAAAACCATGCTGACTTTGTCCTATTAAATTATGATTATCCAAATGTCCTGTTACTGTTTCCTTAATAATGGACTCCAAAATTTTACCTACCACAGATGTTAGGCTAACCGGTCTATAGTTACCAGCCTTCTGTCTACTGCCCTTTTTAAATAAGGGTGTTACATTAGCAGTTTTCCAGTCTGCCGGGACCTTAGCGGAATCCAGGGAGTTTTGAAAAATTATTACCAATGCATTTACAATCCCTACCGCCACTTCCTTCAAGACTCTAGGATGTAAGCCATCAGGTCCAGGTGATTTATCCGCCTTGAGTCCCATTATTTTACCGAGTACCACTTCCTTAGTGATTTTGATCGTGTTTAGCTCCTCTCCCCCTATAGCCCCCTGTTTGTCCAGTGTTGGGATATTCTTAGTGTCCTCTACTGTAAAGACTGATACAAAATATTCATTCAGTGTTTTTGCCATCTCCATATTTCCCACCATTAATTTCCCGGTCTCATCCTCTAAGGGACCAACATTTACTTTAGCCACCCTTTTTCTTTTTATATAACTATAAAAACTCTTACTATCTGTTTTTATATTTTTTGCTAATTTACTTTCATAATCTATCTTCCCTTTCTTAATCAATCTTTTTGTTATTTTTTGCTGCCTTTTAAAGTTTTCCCAATCCTCTGTCCTCCCACTAGATTGCGCTACCTTATATGCCCTTGTTTTTAGTCGAATACTATCCTTAATTTCTTTACTTAGCCACGGATGACTGTCCTTTCTTTTACACCCTTTTCTTTTCAGTGGAATATATTTTTTTTGGAAGTTGTAAAATAACTCCTTGAATGTACACCACTGATCATGTGTCGTCTTACCCTTTAATCTATTTTCCCAATTCCTTTCTGTTCTGCTTCCTACCTCTTTTTCTTTGACTTCACGCCTCCTAGTGCCTATGTATCCAGAGTGAAAGGTGAGTTCCTGCCAGGGCAGGTGAGGGGGGAGAAACAGGTGGTGCAAGAGGAAGTCCTGATAAAGAGGAATGTGCACCAATAACAATGATTTGAACCATTTTATCTGCTTCAATCCCACCTTAACATCTTTTAACTTTGAAGCTCCTTTATATGTTGCACAACCTATAGTAGGCGTCATAGTTTATAATTAATTCTTTCAACACAGTCTTCAGATCTTACCTATCAAAAGAGGTGAGATATTTTCTTAGTAAACAGGTGTGTGTATTTGCATGCTCAGTTTTTTTAATGTAACAGACAGGTGTACCCCAACATCATAATTTTTAAATGTAAGATCTGTCTCCCTTCAGCACATTCAAAAATTGAAAGGCTTGATTGCTCCAGTGGATGTTTCTTGGAGTAGGCTAACAGGGAATCCTAGAGCGTTTAATTAAAGCCCACAATAACTGTGGTAATGATTTCACAACACTCACCACACAATCTTATTGTCTGGCATTGTGTGTGCAGATGTGACTCATCATTTCAAAGGGTCCCACCTTTTTCCATCCATTGCCCATTTCCTTGCCCATGGTCTGACACTGCACACTCGCTGCATTGTTTATTTAGTTAAATCTTTGGGGTCTATTTAGTCAATATACCAGCTATTTGTGAATTCAGGACTCAGGCTAGAAGTTGTAGTCTAATGGCCTGCTTCAAGCTATTGTTTCATAACCTATGGCATAACCACTTTTGAGGATTGTGAGAAAGCTGGATTTCGGTATCCTGGCAATTATATACCGAGGAACCAGACGAATCCTTAGTTCCTCCTTTAACTCCTTACTAAGGAACCATCTGGGGTTCCAGCTAATCCAGCTAATTGGAAGCTCCAACCAGGGCCATGCACACCCCAGACTGCTCTACAACTCCCAACCATGTCCAATGTCTCTCTCTAATTGGCTGAAAAGGCATTTGATAAAGTCCCACATTAGAGACTGTTAACTAAGGTAGAAGCCCACAGAATTGAGGGCAGATTATTGACCTGGTTAGGAAATTGGCTGAGCGGCAGGAGACAGAGAATAGGGATAATGGGTAAGTACTCAAATTGTCAGGATGTGACAGTGGTGTCCCGCAGGGATCTGTGTTGGGCTCTCAACTATTCACAGTATTTATTAACGACTTAGATGATGGCATAGAAAGTCATTTATCCAAATTTGCTGACGACACAAAGATAGGCAGCAGTGTAGATGAAAGCATAAAATTACAAAGGGCTATTGATAGATTAAGTGAATGGGCAAAACTGTGGCAAATAGATTTCAATGTAAGAAAATGTGAGGTCATCCATTTTGGACCTAAAAAGGATAGAACAGGGTACTTTCTAAATGAAAAGCTAAAAACAGTGGAGGTCCAAAGAGACTTGGGGGTCCAGGTACATAGATCATTATTTTCTGTACCTGTTCATGACATTTTAATCAAAAAGGCTAATGGAATGCTGGCCTTTATATCTAGAGCACTAGAATACAAGGGAGTACAAGTTATGCTGCAGCTGTACAAAGCCCTGGTTAGACCACACCTGGAGTACTGAGAGCAGTTCTGGGCGCCACACCTTAGGAAGGATATATTGGCCTTGGAGGGAGTGCAGTGTAGGTTTACCAGAATGATACCCGGACTTCAAGGGTTAAGTTACGAGGAGAGATTATACAAATTAAGGTTGCATTCCCTAGAATTTAGAAGGTTAAGGGGTGATCTGATCGAAGTTTTCCCAATATTAAGGGGAACAGATAGGGTAGATAGAGAGAAACTATTTCCGCTGTTTGGGGTTTCTAGGACTAGGGGGGCATAGTCTAAAAATTAGAGCCAGACCTTTCAGAAGTGAAATTAGGAAACACTTCTACACACAAAGGGTGGTAGGAGTTTGGAACTCTCTTCCGCAAATGGCAATTGATCCTGGGTCAGTTGTTAATTTTAAATCTGAGATTGATAGCTTTTGTTAGCCATAGGTATTAAGGGATATGGGCCAAAGGCGGGTATATGAAGTTAGGTCGCAGATCAGCCATGATCTCATTGAATGGCGGAACAGGCTCAAGGGGCTGAATGGCCTCCTCCTGTTCCTATGAAAGGAGCTGGACTTGCAGCACAACTTGACAACTATGTTACTCTTCTCTATCTTCGCCCCTGCCCCCTGATGGTACTCAGCCTCATCAAAGACTGATGGATGCATCACTAACTGAGCAGGATATCTGGAGTGGCAGTAGTTCAGAGAGTTAAATATTGAGCCAAGCACTAGAGTTACCTGATTGTCAACTGCGCACTCACTGCTACTGACTTTCAGCTTAGCACACTCTAGGAATCAGCAATGGTTCCTTGAAATCCTTGCCCTTAAACCTAAAGGCAAGGATTTCAAGGAATCAGAGAATCATAGAATCAGAGAAAAAAAGGGGGGTGGAGAGAGGAAGTAACAGTGGAATGATTGTTGGATGATGTAACAGATCTCAGTCAAGCACCTTGAACTGTCATCATTTTGTTTCATTTTTAAAGGAAGACATTTTCATGGGAAAGTGTTTGACGACCTTCATTTTGTTTGGAAAAGAAGTTCTACACAGTCCCTGATGACGTTGATTGGTCCAAGTGTTGCAATGTGTGGTTTACATCAAAGTATTGTGTGTTTACAAACAATAAAAGATTTTACCAAACACTTTCTTGTGGAGTTGAAACTCCTGTTAAATAAAAGCTACAATTGTTAGCGGTGATATACAAACACAAATATCAGTTATTTACAACTAACGTAGAGAAGGCTGGATTTACACAGTAGGTCAGTGCTTGCTTCGTGGAGTGAACAGGCAGTCAATCTTTTGGGCCGGGACTGAGAAATGAGGGATGAAGAAGTATATTAGTAGAATGAGAAAAGTGAGGGGGGGCGGGGGGGACTTTTTGGAGCTGGTGAACTTGCTGTACTTTGCCAGCATTTTCTGTTTTAATTTCAAATCTGATCCACAGACTTTCTGTGTTTTCCATCTCTCCCATTTCCTCGCCCTTTCTTTTGGCAGGTCTCAGCGATTCACACATTCTTCATTTCTTTAATGCATCTTTCCATTGCTTGACAGATCTGTTACATCATCCAACAATCATTCCACTGTTACTTCCTCTCTCCGCTCCCCTTTTTTTCTCTGAGTCTATTAATATTCTCGAAACAAATAGCAAAACTCTGCAGATGCTGGCAATGTGACATGAAAACAAAAATAGCTGGAAACACACAGCAGGTCAGGCAGCATCTGCAGAGGAAGAAAACAGGTTTACGACCCTTCGTTAGGACCCATATTCATTTGCTTGTTCATTTCTAAACCCTCAACTGCTCTCCCCACAACAGCTGCCTGACCGGCTGTGCTTTTCCAGCTTTTATACTTCTTTGACCTCCTGCATTTACAGTCTTTTGCTTTTCAGTTATTTGCAGTACCTTACTATAAAAGTGCTTGAACTTATTTTTTATTATAAATTGTCTTTAAAAGGAGGATTTAAGGTTTTTATAAACACATTTTCTCATGATACAATATTGCAGAAGGCTTTAGCTCCACCAGCTGGGTAGTTACAGAAATCCACAAACTGCTTTCCACAATAGGCTTCCGATGTAGGTTTGGAGCAAAGTTCCAGGCAGCTTGGACCCCTCCTTGCACAATGAGACACCTCCTTTCCATGCTGTAAATACCTCAACACCCTACCTTCCCCCCCACCCCTGTTAAAGGGCTAATACGAGAGAGGGAGGGGAAAGAGGCACCACAGAGAATGGGGACCCAACCCATCACCAGCTGAAACAAGGCAAGAAAGATACCAAAAGCTCCGGTGTGACAACTGGACCCTCGCCCATCGCTGGGCTGCTGCCAATCACCAAATATGATTGTCAACAGTGTATTAATGAACATTCCTGGAAACACCGTGTAAACCAATGCAAAAATAAAAATACCATTATAAATACCATTCAGTTATGAGCGGAGGTTGGAAAGGTTAGGACTGTTCTCCTTGGAACAGAGAAGGTTAAGAGGTGACCTAATAGAGGTTTTCAAAATGATGAGAGGTTTTGATAGAGTAGATAGAGAAAGGCTGTTCCCTCTGGCGATTGGGTCAATAACCAGAGCTCAATGATTTAAATCATTGGAAAAAGATCTAGAGGGGAGATGAGGAGAATTTTTTTCATTCAGAGTTGTCGGGATCTGGAACCCTCTAGCTGAAAAGGTGGTGGAAGCTGATTTCATAAATAATTTTAAAAGGAAGTTGGACAGGTACTTGAGGATGAGGAACTTGCAGAGTTATGATGGGCTGAATGGCCTCCTTCTGTGCTATAAGTTTCTATGATTCTATGAAAGAAAAAGAAGTAACTGTAGGAGTTTAAATAACTGTTGCTTTTAACTACCTTCTTACTTTGCAGCGTTATTAATGAAAGGGCTTCTCCATAATGTAATTAAAAAAAACATTCTTGTCTGTTTTCTCCAATTCAACTCTCCCCAAGGCATTGAGTCTACAGTTACTAGCCACCCTCCGCTACCGTGACCATGCACCCATTCTTCATTTCTCAGCCCAAGCTACCTAGTGTGTGTGCTCAAGTCCCGAGTGGGTTCAAGTCCCACTGCAGAAACTGAGGACATAATCTAGGCTGCTACCTCAGTGCACTACTGAGGGAATGCTGCATTGTCAGAGGTGCCGTCTTTAGGATAAGACGTTAAATCGGGATCCTGTCTGTGAGTTCTGGTGAACATTAAAGATTCCATGGCAGTACTTGTGGAAAAGCACCGAGTTCTTCTGGACAGCATTCTTCCCTCAACCCAGACCACTAAGAACAGATTAATTGGTCGTCCATTTCTTTGCTGAACCCCTAGTGGGAATGCTGCCATCCAAGCTCAACCTGACTGCTCTCACTTGACATCCAATCGCACAATAGACCAGAAATTACTGAATAGCAATCTGTTATAGCAATTCTGGCTGATTTTTAATTTGTTAATTCAGGGTCCCTCCTACCACTGTAGCAGCTGAAATAATCTAACTCAGCTAACTGCGAATCAAAGCTGGCACCTACTAGTCTGTATGGCATCGCTATGTTATGTTACTGTGCAGATGAACACTGAGAATTAACCCCTTTTTACAGGGCAGAATTATTGTGAGAGCTACAGCAGATGGGAAAGGGGGAATGTTGTGAGCTTTAAAAAAATTCCTTTATGGGATGTGGGCGTCGCTGGCAAGGCCAGCATTTATTGCCCATCCCTAGTTGACCTTGAGAAGATGGTGGTGAGCTGCCTTCTTGAACCGCTGCAGTCCGTGTGGTGAAGGTACTCCCACAGTGCTGTTAGGGAGGGAATTCCAGGATTTTGACCCAGCGATGATGAAGGAGCGGCGATATATTTCCAAGTCAGGATGGTGTGTGACTTGGAGAGGAACTTGCAGGTGATGGTGTTCCCATGCGCCCGCTGCCCTTGTCCTTCTAGATATAGAGGTCGTGGGTTTGGGAGGTGCTGTCAAAGAAGCCTTGGCGAGTTGCTGCAGTGTATCTTGTAGATGGTACACACTGCAGCCACGGTACGCCGGTGGTGGAGGGAGTGACTGTTTAAGGTGGTGGATGGGGTGCCAATCATGCGGACTGCTTTGTCTGTAATTGACATTACAAACCAATACAGTAAACCTTTTTATCATGATTTTCTTTTAATGATCTGGTGCAGACCTTTCAATTTAGATTATGTTGGTCTCCCATAGCTCATTAATTTGAACACAGTGGGAAACTTTGTTCAGCTTATAATCATCACAGAATTTTAAAAAATGATCATATATTTTTCTATTCGTTCTCAGAAAGAGATGACATCACGGATATGTCACTGAAATGCCGTGCTACAAAAGATTCCCGTTAGCGACAGAGTGCAGCAAGCCCCTACCGCAACAAATATATCTGCTCTCTGCTTGCATCTGTGTCGCCGTGGACTAAAGCATCAAAGACAGATCACAGCCCAGCAGCAACCTCAGGCAACTTTGTGCATTTGTATTGGTGAAATATCTGCATACTAAGAACAGTGGCTCATTCTGGTATTATGAGAAGCACTCTCTAATGTTAAATGTTTTCTTCCCTTTTGATTTTTGCAACGGCCCAGTGTTGAGCTTAAACTAGGTCACTGCCTGAAAGCAGTATTGTACAATGCATTCCACCAGTGTGTCTCAGTTAACAGAGTTCTGTTTGATAGCTGATATCAGTTATTCTGGGCATAGTTAATGGTCCATTCCTTTCGTGATGGAAAAATTGTCCAGCAAGAGAGGACTGGGTAATGTAGTGAGCACAAAAGCTCTCCTTCTACCCCTTAGAGCTGGCTTTTAATCTAACTGACTGATGGGATGAAAGCTTCCTTTCTCAATTGGCTGTAGGGAGTTCTGATTTGAATGGAATGGTGATTGCAGCACTCCTAGCTCTGAGGCAATGCCAGTATGCTTCCATAGTTTTATGGTGTTCCTGAGCTCCAGAGCCAGTTACATGCGCAGTGAAGTGAGCTTTATATTTGTACTTTTTTTTTCTCACCAATATTCTCCCCTACCCACTTCTCCTGAAGACAATGACTGCTTGTTGGCATGTGGTTCTTGACTTCCATCCCAACCACTTACCTGATTGCCAGGGACTGTTGCTTCAGGCCTCCTGCTGCCTGAAATCCCTCTCCTACCCACCGTCCAGCTAGGGCTTAGCACCGGGTTTGGGCAGGAGTCTCATGGCAGACGAGTACAGACTAGGAACAAATACGAGAAGACGCAGGAACTGAGGATTGAGCCACCAGCATTTTGTAGTTTTGGTGGAAAATACATCTCAGAAGAGAATTCAGAGTTGCTTTTCATCACTGATGTTCTTTAAGTTCATGCATTAAGGTCACCTGGTGCCTATCTCACCTTCCAGGTGATTTCTTGGTGCTGAGGGAATCACTTGTTCAGCACATGGAAACAATTTGGATTGCACGGTGAAAAGTGGTTCCAAGAATGCAAGCAGTTGATAGAAATCATTAGCCAAGGATCAGTGTTTCAAAGCATCACTGCCAGATTCATATTATATACCAGCCACACCTCAATAGCCACCGCCCCCCCCCCCCCCCTGCAAATGCATTATAAAAACAAAATGTTAGATCATGGTAGCCGATGGCGGAAGTCTGCAGTTATTACATTTGGTGGTCAGACATCTTACACATTGATATTCAAGTGAAATAGTCTGAAATGGTTTCTAACACCAGCTCCGTGGGGACAATACATGATAGTGAACCCAAACTCACCCCATTTTAGGAGCCTACCCGCAGTCGCTCCCAGGGATGGTACAGGGATGGTTAACCTGTTTCACTGCGCTCATTCCATTATTATTGAATCAATTACTGATCACAAAAAAAGTACTTTTGCCGCGTTCTGTTTGCTCTTTTATTTTAACGGTGGAAGTACTTTTTCAGTGATAAGCAGTAATAGATACTTTAAGACCAAATTGAGGTTCTACCTTATTCAACCAGTATAATTGTTATTTATTGAACTTAACATTGTAGCAGATGATCCATGGATTGTGTCAGGACCTTAACGTTTCGATGATTGAATCTGAGAATGCCAAGCCTAGTGATTTTGCAGAGGTCAATGAAATGCTGTTTTAAATGCTGTGGTGGGCTGAGAGTCTTTTGATAAAAGAAAGGAGAGTGCCTGTTGTTCCCCGTAATTAATAAATTCTTCATTGGCTGCAAAGCGCTTTGGGACGTCCTGAGGTTGTGAAAGGCGCTATAGTCTTTCTTTAATCAAAACCACATATTTCAAAAGCAAAATACTGCGGGTGCTGGAAATCTGAAAGAAAAACAGCAAATGCTGGAAACACTCAGCAGGTCAGGCAAAGGTCATTGACCTGAAACGTTAACTCTGTTGCTCTCTCCACAGATGCTGCCTGACCTGCTGAG
The DNA here is from genome assembly GCA_030390025.1 of Squalus acanthias. Lineage (NCBI taxonomy): Eukaryota > Metazoa > Chordata > Chondrichthyes > Squaliformes > Squalidae > Squalus > Squalus acanthias. The sequence continues at coordinate 132,347,959 of CM059425.1, read as the reverse complement.
TGTTTCCAGCATTTTCTGTTTTTTCCCATGATTTTGTTAGCTAGTATTGAGTTTTCATTAAAAAGGAGTATTTTACCCCCTCCATAATCTCTAAATTTTTATCGCGGGCTTGTACTGATATATAGCAAAGTCATGGTACATGTTCGGAAAACGTGTTTTGTGACTGAACTGTTTGAGGTTATTTTACGATATGATATACTGATACCATGGCCCGGTTATGAACTAGAAATCAATCACCCATTTTATTTTCAAATAATGAAAGATTCATAAAATAGTCAGAATATTTTGTGCGTCATCATTTAAACAACAAAACGTTTTCTGTTTGTTTGTTTAGTGATGATACCCTTCTAGGTATAAGCCTTCTGATTTTAGGGTTAAATATGATCGAGCCCAAAGATAACCTTGAAAGGTGAAGTACGGTTAAACCGGATAAAACCCAAAAACCTCAATGTTAGCAAACTGCAGTCCTGGTATAACACATGCTCTCCCTGTTTAGGACTTAACCTTCTCTCTGTACTAACGGGAAACATTAGTGCCTGCTCCACATTCAGACAGCTGCACAATTCCCACAGGGAAGGAGGTGCTGAGGGTGCAGCTATTGATGCACATTATCTCCTTGTAGCAGGATACTTTGTGATGCTTCGTAAAATATTGTATTGTTTCCTTCAAAAGGTATATTGATGATTAAACCAAAGTTTTCTGATTACTACCACTTTTATTTTTGATCTGACAAGCACGTATATTCTCTGAGTCTTCGAACAACTTGTTGATTCTAATTCAGGCAAGAATGAAATCCGAAAATCAGGAGGCCTACTCTTAGATTATATTTTAGTTTTGATTAATTGCAGTTAAAAGCAATATGTTTCTGTATTTTGAATAAAAGGGCGTTTGTTGGAATTTTTTTTACATTCAATTCTGTTGAATCACACAATGATGATTTGCTTTCAGTTGGAGTGTTGATTAAAAGGGTTTTATTTAACTTGCTTTCCCAATGTTCTACTTAAATAAAATTTTTAAAAACCATACCACAGTGATACTGTGCTCTATTTTGTATGTTACCTTCTTCCCCCTTTATGACCCACAACTTGCGCTCTGTAATCAAAACGTGGATAGCTAATGGAAAGTGTGATCAAACATAGTGACCTTCAATGCTGTTCTGCAGCCAGCAGATGGAAGATGCACAAGAGCAGTACAGGTCAGCTCATCCTCCCAATACGTTTTACTTCCCTCTGAAGGAGTGGTTTACCTCCTGCCATTGACCCAGTTGAGACTGAGTGCTCACTGACATAAGAAAACTACTAGGCACTTGGTCTAAGCGTTAAACAAAGCTTTAATCATCTGTTTTACAACATGGAGGTCTAGTTGTGTCCTTCACTAGTTCCTGTTAAGAATGTCCTGCGCAAGCTGGGCCCGTGCCCGAGTATTTATACTCTCCCTGGACAGCGCCACCCGCAGGCTGCCCAGTATTATTTCATCAGTCTTTCTTTCATGAATGACAGATTCATGTCACTCACCATTCAGAAATGTTGGCGGTACAAACCTATGTATAATGAATCACGCCGTGGCACTCTGAGATAGCTCACAAATCTGGCACTTCACTGGCCCACCTTGCATTTCCATTTCTTAATCAGCCTTTACTATTATGAGCAACACTGCTGTGGAACTGAAACTGCCGACACCTTGTGTGCTACACCCTGTTACACTCTTAGGGGGGAAAATTGAGTCGCGCCCCCTATGGGGCGCTAACTTCGCCAGCGCCCCGAAAAAATTAGCGCCACCGCAATTCATCGATAGCGCCCCAAGAGGGAAGCGGGGTGCTACTGGAAGCGCCCCGCCTCCCTCTTGGGATGCTGTGAGGGAATATCATGGCGCTACGTGCCGCGGTACTGCAGGCCTTCCTCCCCTTCTTAAAGGGGAGGGGCCTAGCGCAGCACGACCCGGGGCCCAGCTGGCCACCAGGGATCGGAGTGCCGGCAAAAGAGCCGGCGGGGGGAGGGCTACTGAGGAGGCCGGGGGATGGCAACGGGGGCAGGTGCTGGCAGGCGGCCAGCAACAAAATTGGGCCGCCCGGCACCTCGCCTTTAATTAGCGCCGTCCCGGCCGCAGGTAGGCCCACCCTGACCCCGTCGGAAATAGCGTCCGGCGGTAAGTCGGGGCGATACCGAAGATCGCGGCCGGGGCGCGAGCAGGGTGCTGCACACGGCGATGACGATTACCGCCGCCGCTAACCTCCCGCTGAATTTCGCGGGAGGCCTTGGTGGCGCCGCGCCCGGGCACTAGTTGCTTTGCGCCCCGTTAGTGCCCTAAGAAGGCGCTAACGGGAGGCGCAAAGCAACCGAATTTTTCCCCCTTAATGTTGAAGAGTATAATTTGTATCTGGTGAATTAGTATGTTAAAAGGTAAGACTTAACATAAACATACACTAACAGCCTGAAGAGTGAAAGAAAGCATGTTTATGAAAACATACGGGGGTAGAAATTCGTCTCGGGCCGTGGAGCAAATTGGGCCGTATCGAGTCGGCCGCCCGTTAAACTGCAATAGAACTCAATATCAGGCGCTGCGGGGAATAGCGGCCGATCTGATACCGCCCACTCTGTGCCACCGCCCGAGATGAATTTCTAGCCCCTATTGTGTTTCTTTTCAAATGTTATTGCACCCTCAATTTGTTTATCATTATTAATTTCCTAGATATTGTTTATCAGTATTGCTATATTCTGAATCACAAGAAGCACCACAGATGATGAAGGCCATTCAGCCGATCTCAGTTTACCCATCCAGAAATTAAACTCCTCCCCCATCACAACAATAATCCAGTTCTTCAATGATTTCACAGCTTTTGCTTCCTCTACTCCATTCCACACAGTACTAAAGAAGTTTACAGCACAGAAGGAGACAATTCGGTCCATCATGTCTGTGCTGATTCTTTCTAGAGCAATCCCACAACTAATCCTATTGCCCTGCTCTCTCCCCATTGCCCTGCTCTCTCCCCGTTGCCCTGCTCTCTCCCCATTGCCCTGCTCTCTCCCCGTTGCCCTGCTCTCTCCCCATTGCCCTGCTCTCTCCCCGTTGCCCTGCTCTCTCCCCGTTGCCCTGCTCTCTCCCCGTTGCCCTGCTCTTTCCCATTGCCCTGCTCTCTCCCCATTGCCCTGCTCTCTCCCCATTGCCCTGCTCTCTCCCCATTGCCCTGCTCTTTCCCATTGCCCTGCTCTTTCCCATTGCCCTGCTCTCTCCCCATTGCCCTGCTCTCTCCCCATTGCCCTGCTCTTTCCCATTGCCCTGCTCTCTCCCCATTGCCCTGCTCTTTCCCCGTTGCCCTGCTCTTTCCCATTGCCCTGCTCTCTCCCCGTTGCCCTGCTCTCTCCCCATTGCCCTGCTCTTTCCCCGTTGCCCTGCTCTTTCCCATTGCCCTGCTCTCTCCCCATTGCCCTGCTCTTTCCCATTGCCCTGCTCTCTCCCCATTGCCCTGCTCTCTCCCCATTGCCCTGCTCTCTTCCTCTGCCTCTAATGTTTGTCCATGTTGGTCACCTGTCAAAAAGAACTTCTTGATTGTGACCAAAATGAAGCTTAGTAGGTTTAATTCCTGTTAATTCATTCACAAGACAGAAGGGAGCCAGTTTTAGTGCCCAATACGCACCATCTGCACCTGCTTTCAGTTGTGTTCCACCTGATTTTGGCCCCACTTACCTTTCTGGCCGTGCCTGGCGTGATCTTTGGAGGCTCCCATCTGGAGCTTCATTATCTTATTCACAAGGGAACGTGAACTCTATTTGGGGGAGGTTCTGCATGTATTTCTCCCATCGTCCACTGCCACTGTTTGCGGCTGGCCTCCTCTTCCACTTGCTCCCTGGATCCACAAAAGTTCTTCTGTTGCATTTCTTCACATTCTATGTTTTGCTTTGGCTATGTCAAGCAGCTGACTAACTAGCCAGTCATTTGGGGCAGACACCTATTCTGTTTCTTAGTTGGGGCCATCTTCTGTGATGCTGCATATCTCCTCCAGCCTACGTCAGGTAAGGTCCATTTGGAGGTTGAAACTGCATAAAACACAGATGGCTACATTAATTTTGGACACCTTTGCCAGGATGTATTGCAGTCGTCCCCCTGATCAGTCCAGGCATCTGAACCTTTCCTTAAGGCTGTGTTCGACCAAGGCTCTGGTAGTAGCATGACCCTCAATATATCACTCTTTACTTCTTGTCCTTGGGTTTGTCAATGGGGTAAGCAGCCAATGCTGTAGTGGATAGCATTGGTTCCCCCAGAAGCCACCCATCCATCCATTTTTTGTGGACCTTTAAGTAATGGTGCAACAATGGATTGCCGTAAAATGAATGAACCGGAGCAACTGCCTGAATCATAGAATCATACAGCACAGAAGGAGGCCATTCAGCCCATCGTACCTGTGCTGGCTCATTGGTAGAGCTATCCAATTAATCCCACTCCCTGCTCTTTCCCCATAGCTCAGTAATTATTTTTAACTTCAAGCATAGTGGACATTCACGTGAATGATATGGTACTTATGGTACACATCCATTTTCACATTAATGGAGTTGTTCGTAAAAGGGATGGCATTGGGATTAGGGACCCATAACACCTCATGTGTCCAATTAATAATGCTCTGCACTTTAGGGAGGCCAGCCAGATGGTGTAAGTTGCAGGGTTCTTTTGTGTAGCGCCGTGTTTTCCATGGAAATGTGATAAATTGAGAGGCCTGAGCAAATGAAGCATCTGTCACCTGCAGTATGCAATTGTGCATGGCAGACTGAGAGATTTGTCAGATAGCTCCTGCTGTTGCTTGAAGTGACCCAGTTAGCAGAAAAGTTCCAGGCTGCAATCACCTTAACTGTGACTGACAGAGCCATCCTTGTTGAAGGAAGGAGTTTGTAGGTCTAGCTGCAGGAGTGTGCAAAGTTCAGTGGTGACATCCTCAGGGAACCATAGCCTCCACCTGCAGGTTTCGTCCAACATGCCCAGGTACAAGGTCTGGGACTATAACCACAACTGGCAATATGAGGATGGATCCTCATTAATCTGGATCTGTTCAGTCTGCTTCCCCATTCTCTTCCTCCACAAGCTGCAAATAGAGAGAACATAAGAAATAGGAGCAGGAGTAGGCCATACGGCCACTCAAGCCTTCTCTGCCATTCAATAAGATCATGGCTGATTATCTATCTCAACTTCACTTTCCCGCCTTATCCTCATATCTCTTGATTTCCTTAGTCTCCAAAAATCTATTGATCTCAGTCTTGAATATACTCAATGACTGAGCATCCACAGCCCTCTGGGGTAGAGAATTCCAAAGATTCACAACCCTCCGAGTGAAGAAATTTCTCCTCATCTCAGTCCTAAATGGCCAACCCCTTATCCTGAGACTATGTCCCCTAGTTCTAGACTCTCCAGCCAGGGGAAACAGTCTCTCAGCATTTACCCTGTCAATACCCCTCAGAATCTTATATGTTTCAATGAGATCAACCCTCATTCTTCTAAACTCCAGAGAGTATAGGCCCATTCTACACAATCTCTCATCATAGGACAACCCTCTCATCCCAGGAATCAATCTAGTGAACCTTTGTTGCACCCCCTATAAGGCAAGTATATGCTTCCTCAGATAAGGAGACCAAAATTGTACACAGTACTCCAGTTGTGGTCTCAGCAAAGCACCGTGCAATTGTAGTAAGACTTCCTTACTCTTGTACTCCAACCCCCTTGCAATAAAGGCCAACATACCAGAGGGATGCCGTTGAGATACTCATGGCTCCTCTCAAACCAGTAAACAAAGACCGTTCCCTGGGGAAACAGGTACAGAGATGAGATGCAGTGCAGAGCTTTAAGAAGTTCTAAGTAAGGCTCCAATAAGTTTCACTAACTTCCTTTGTCTCGGGACAGCAATATATCACAGAAGCATTACATCTTTAACAGCTAAGACCCATCTTGGGGGAAAAGGTTTCCCAGGCAACAGCCATTTCATACAGACTGAGCATCTAGAACACTGCGGATGCATGGACCAGGCATCCAGTGCCGAGAGTGCTCTACAGGTGACCGTAGATTGCCTTATCAGATCCTATAAGCCAGAAAATCTTCTAAGATAATGAAAATGCATTAAATAAATGATCCAATCTAAAGCTCATTAAGGGTCATTGTTTTAACCTATACACATTTTCAATTTGGCACACAGTATTTATTCCTTGCACAACAGATTTAACAAATATAGATTTTATTTTCACATTTTATTATACAGTAGGATTTTTACCTGATACTCATTCATACTGTGGCATTCTTAGACAGCTTGATGCCTCGCAATTAATACAATATTTTGATCCTTTAATGCCACTAATCAACTAATGGAGCAAAGCAGACTTACCTGGTGGTTAAGAACATAAGAACATAAGAAATAGGAGTAGGAGTAGGCCATTCGGCCCTTCGAGCCTGCTCCGCCATTCAATGAGATCATGGCTGATCTTCTGCCTCAACTCCATTCACCGGCCCTGTCGCCATATCCCTTGATGCCCTTACTAGTCAGAAATGTATCGACTTAGTTTTGAATATACCCAATGACTGAGCCTCCACAGCCCTCTGGGGTAGAGAATTCCAAAGATTCACCACCCTCTGTGTGAAGAAATTTCTTCTCATCTCAGTCCTGAATGGCCTACCCTTTATCCTGAGGTTGTGGCCCCTGGTTCTAGACTCCCCAGCCAAGGTAAACATTCTCTCAGCATCCACCCTATCAAGCCCTGTAATTATTTTGTATGCTTCAATGAGATCCCCTCTCATTCTTCTGAATTCAAGAGAATACAGGCCTAGTTTACTCAATCTCTTCTCATACGACAGTCCCGCCATCCCAGGAATCAATCTCGTGAACCTTCGTTGCACTCCCTCTATGGCAAGTATATCCTTCCTTAGGTAAGGAGACCAAAATTGTACACAGTACTCCAGGTGTGGTCTCACCAAGGCCCTATATAATTGGAGTAAGACTTCTTTACTCCTGTACTCAAATCCTCTTGTAATGAAGGCCAGCATACCGTTTGCCTTCCTAATGGCTTGCTGCACCTGCACATTCACTTTCAGTGACTCATGTACAAGGACACCCAGGTCCCTTTGAGCATCTGCATTCCCCAATCTTTCACCATTTAGGAAATACTCTGCCTTTCTGTTTTTTCTACCAAAGTGGATAACTTCACATTTATCCACATTATATTCCATCTGCCATGTTCTCGCCCACTCACTGAGCCTGTCGAGATCCCCTTGAAGCCTCTTCACATCCTCTTCACAACTGACACTGCCACCTAGCTTTGTATCATCAGCAAATTTGGAAATGTTACATTTAGTCCCCTCATCCAAATCATTGATATAGATTGTGAATAGCTGGGGCCCAAGCACTGATCCTTACGGTACCCCACTAGTCACAGCCTGCCATCCTGAAAAAGACCCGTTTATCCCTACTCTTTGTTTTCTGTCTGTTAACCAATTCTCAATCCATGCTAGTATATTACCCCCAATTCCATGTGCCCTAATTTTGTTCACCAACCTCTTATGTGGGACCTTATCGAAGGCCTTCTGAAAATCCAAATACACCACATCTACCAGTTCCCCTTTGTCTACTCCACTAGTTACATCCTCAAAGAACTCCAATAGGTTTGTTAAACAGGATTTACCTTTCATAAATCCATGTTGACTCTGCCCAATCTTACTATTAGTTTCTAAGTGCCCAGTTATTGCATCCTTTATAATAGATTCCAGCATTTTCCCAACTACTGATGTGAGGCTAACAGGTCTGTAGTTCCCCGTTTTCTCTCTCCCTCCTTTCTTAAATAGCGGGATTACATTTGCTATCCTCCAATCTGCAGGAACTGTTCCAGAATCTATAGAATTTTGGAAGATGACAACCAATGCGTCCACTATCCCAATGGCCACCTCTTTCAAAACCCTCGGATGTAGGTCATCCGGTCCTTGGGATTTATCGACTTTTAGTCCCATTAATTTTGCTAGTACTGTTTTTTTACTAATAATAATTTCTTTAAGTTCCTCATTCTCGGTTCTTGGTTCTTGGTTTTCTCGTATTTCTGGGAGGTTTTTTGTGTCTTCCTCCGTGAAGACAGAAACAAAGTGTTTATTTAATTTCTCTGCCATTTCCTCATTCCCCATTATAAATTCTCCCATCTCTGACTGTAAAGGACCTACATTTACTTTTGCCAGTCTTTTCCTTTTCACATACCTATGGAAGCTTTTACAATCCATATTTATATTTTTCACTAGTTTGTGCTCATATTCCATTTTCCCTTTCTTTATCGATTTCTTGGTCCCCCTTTGCTGATTTAGACATACAAGGTGTGTAATCCTTTCTGGGTCAGATAAGACTAAAACATTAGTAATGTGATACGTTACTTTCATCTTCAGCAATGCCTGAAAGTGTTGTTATTCAGGGTTGAAAAAATATCTCCACTTTTCAAGTTAATGAAATGGTCGATGTAAAAGAGCAGGTGACAGTGCAAACAGACGGCTGATCTGAAGCCTTAGTCAGCGTTAACACCTATACTAAGAATGGATAAAGCTTGCAATCCTATTCCATTAGCCTAAATAGAATTATTCGTACGACAGTATATATACAGTACCGTACATTATTTCTCCATCAGCAGGGCATCTCATTTGCTATTTGCCTTTTGCCTTCAATAGTTTTTTTCGTTCAGTGAGAAGTTTGTAGAAATTATGGTTACAAATTACTAATAGTTCTGGAGTCTAACAGTTGGTTATATTTTACTGTTTGCTGACAACATGGCTGAGAAAGCCTCGAACCCCCCGGTCTGTGTGCAGATATTCTCACTGATTCTCCTGGTTGTCTTTGGACTTTCCTGCATTTTGAAAGGAGCTTCTTTAGCAGCATTCAGCTGGTGGTACATAGTGGGGGCATCCTGCATGGTGGCAGCAGCCTTCGCCTCCTTCCGTATTTATGAAGTTTGTACACTCGCGTCACGAAAAGACACTGCTTCAGAACTCTCTACACCGAACCCTTAACAGCAGTGAGCTGGAGACTGCTTTACCAAATCCTAGCATGTCACGGAAGAGAAGAACTACACCGCATGGACTCCTGTTTTGAGTCACGACCTACTGCCCCTTGGCAACTTGTTAACTTATTTTGAACCTGGGGCGCCATTTCTTAGACTGGTATGTGATATACATAGCGTACAACATTCTGAAGACTGGATTGGTAAAGAAAGAACTTGCATTTATATAGCGCCTTTCACGACCACCGGACGTCTCAAAGCGCTTTACAGCCAATGAAGTACTTTTTGAAGTGTAGTCACTGTTGTAATGTGGGAAACGCGGCAGCCAATTTGCGCACAGCAAGGTCCCACAAACAGCAATGTGATAATGACCAGATAATCTGTTTTTGTTATGTTGGTTGAGGGATAAATATTAACCAGGACACCGGGGACAACTCCCCTGCTCTTCTTCGAAATAGTGCCATGGGATCTTTTACGTCCACCTGAGAGAGCAGACGGGGCCTCGGTTTAACATCTCATGCGAAAGATGGCACTTGAACACACAACCTTCTGACTCAGAGGCGAGTGTGCTACCCACTGAGACACAGCTGACATGCTGGGTACGATATACTGGGTATCCATTTTTTTCTGCAGGACTCGGCAAATCTCTCGGAACTTTTACCTCTAATTACCTCCTCAAGCCCTACAACTCTTCCCCCGAATCCTCTGACTCTGGCCTTTTCTGCATCCCCTCCTCTCTTCACCCCATTATTGGCAACCGTGCCTTCAGCCACCGAGGCGCCATGCTCTGGAATCCCCTTCCCAAACCTCTCGGCCTCTTCATCTCCCTCTCCTACTTTAAGGCCCTCTTTCAAAACCCAGCTCTTTGATTAAGCTTTTGGTCACCTGTCCTAATATCTCCTTCTTTGGCTCAGCATTTATTTTTGTCTGATTGCATATCTGTGAAGCACCTTGAGACATTTTTTCTATGTTAAAGGTGCTATATAATTGCAAGTTGTTGTAATTTAGATGATCCAACACAATAATCCCGTAGAAAGGGATCCTGTCTACTATGTGAATTGGTTATCTGAAAATGGGTTTTGTTATATTATCAATGCCGTTTATTGCATATCGGTATCATTCAGCATAATTTCTAACAATTGTTATTCTTCTTTGTATTGTATGGGCATTTTTACCATTATTACCATACCCTCTCTCCCGGATACCAGCCATGGGTGCTCCAAAGTGGGTCATTATTGAAAGAATCTGTCAAAGGCACGGGGTGGGGTGGGTAGAGATTTGTCTCGGGCAGTGGCACAAAACGGGCGGTATCGGATTGGGCGCCCGTTATACGCAGCATCTGTCAAAGAATTTAAATATCAGGCGCTGTGTAAAATGGGCAGCCAATCCGATACCACCCGTTCTGCACCACCGCTCGAGATGAATTTCTACCCAGGGTTTATTTATCTCACTCTCCCAGTCGAGGCATAGCATCCTGCTTCTAAAAATAAACAGCTCTGCTCGATCTAAGGGAAAAAAAGTTTGTGTAGAAAAATATGATCATTGCAGTCGTTTGACCAGGGAGTTCTTCCGGGTATCCTGGGCCACTATTTATCCCTTAACCAACATCAGTAAAAACAGCTTTATCTGGTCACTATCACGTCGCTGTTTGTGGGATCTTGCTGTGCGCAAATTGGCTGCCGCTTTTCCTACATTACAACAGTGACTACACTTCAAAAGTACTTAATTGGCTGTAAAGCGCATTGGGAGGCCCTGAGGTTGTGAAAGGCACGATATAAATGCAAGTTCTTTCTTTTATTGTAGACTGCAAATGATTATGAAAATGGATATTGTAGTTTTGAAATGTGGGACAAAATTTGCATTGCTTCACCACCTCTAGGAAAACAAAGGTGACGTGTAAGGAACGTGTAATAAAATGTCAAACTAAGCATTGTTGTGATCTTTAATTAAAATGCTGATTAAAAATAAAATATGTTGCACACAAATCTCTCAGACCTTTTGGGCAAGCATTTTCTCTCTCTCCCTCTGCTCCTTGCTGGGGTAAAGTTGCACAGGTGCCAGTCACCCAAGTGGCCATTGTTTCTATGTGAGTCTTGACTGTGAGTATTGGCAGGCTCACTGAGCTGTAGGTAGGAAGTCCTCCCTATCTCTGTAACCTCCTCCAGCCCTACAACCCTCTGAGATCTCTGCACTCCTCCACTTCTGGCCTCTTGTGCATCCCCGATTTTAATCCCTCCATCATTGGTGGCCGTGCCTTCAGCTGCCTAGGCCCATAGCTCTGGAATACCCTCCCTTAAACCTCTCCGCCTCTCTACTCTCTCCTCCTTTAAGACGCTCCTTAAAACCTGCCTCTTTGACCAAGCTTCTGGTCATCTGTCCTGATATCTCCTTCTGTGGCTCGGTGTCAGATTTTGATTGATAAATCACTTGTGAAGCGCCTTGGGACGTTTTGCTACATTAAAGGCGCTATATAAATGTAAGTTATTGTTGTTGCCCAGTGAGCTGGCCAAGAGTATACAGACCCATAATCCCTGCCATTAGTGCTGTATGGACGGAGGGATGTGATCCGTCGCATCAGTATCCTATTTTAATATCATCTGCAAATTTGGACACCACTTTTTCTAGCCCTGTATATTAATGATTTGGGGAGGAGTTGGAACGGGGGAGGTCCAGCCAACAAGTGCTGACCCAGCCGTCAATGCTAACCATCAGCTCAAAACGCTGATGATTGGCGTGTCCACTGAAGCACTCACAGAGGTGGCGAAAGCCTGAATAGGCCCTCAAGCACTCTCACAGCGTTCTCTACTTTTTCTTGCTCTCCAGCGACAGAAAGAATGAGAAAATGTGGTTGTGCATATGCCCATCAGCAGTCAGCTGCTTTTTGGATGACCAAAATGGACAAAAGGGGGATAAAGAGGAAAGATAATGTAAAGAGGAAAAAAGACACTAAGGTAGGGGAAAAAATCCAGAAAAGGCACAGAAAAAGAGAGAACAGAAGAGACAGAAAAAGGAAAAGATGTCATCATGTTTCTACTGTGCTGCAGTATGCAGTATAGACTCTGTTGTCATAGCAATGTAAGTGACAGCCACTTTGATTGCCTGCAGGCATCATTATGAAGTTGGGGAAGGGAGCAATGCAAGATGCTCAAATGTAGAACAAAATGCTACTCAGTGTGATTATTAATGATGACAAAATAGTCAGCTCTTTCCAATCATTAAAATGTGAATGATCACAAGAATTATAACTTTAAGTCTGCTTGCTTACACTGTGACTGTAGCATTGCGTCAACACTAAAGTTATGTTATAAATAAAGAAAGAAAGACTTGGGGGAAAAATTAGGTCGCGCCATCTTTGGGGCGCGCGCCCCGAAAAAGTTAGCGCCCCTGTGCCCGAAATTCACCGGGAGCGCCCCAAGAGGGAGGCGGGGCGCTACTGGTAGCCACCCAGCCTCCCTCTTGGGGGCTGAGAGTGAATATCGCGGCACTATGTGCCGCAGCACCACCCGCTGTGACACGTCGCGCCGCAGTACTGCAGGCCTTCCTCCCCTTATTAAAGGGGAGGGGCCTAGCGCAGCACGACCCGGGGCCCAGCTGGGCCACCAGGGATCGGAGTGCCGGCAAAAGAGCCCGGCACTCAAGAGAAGTGCCAGGCTCACGGAGCGCTGCCGGCACTCCGCGGGGGGGCTGCACAGGAGGCCGGGGACGGCAAAGCGGGCGGGTGCTGGCAGGCGGCCAGCAACAAAAATGGCCGCCCGGCACCTTCCCTTTAATTTGCCCCGTCCTGGCCACAGGTAGGCCCTCCTGACCCTGTCGGACATAGCGTCCGGCGGTAAGTCGGGGGCGCTACTGAAGATCGCAGCCGGGGTGCGAGCGGGGCGCTGCGCACGGCGATGATGTCATCGCCAGTGGCGCAGCGCCGTGAGGCGCTAATGGTTACCGTCACCGCTAACCTCCCGCTGAATTTCGCGGGAGGCGTTAGCGGTGCCGCGCACAGGCGCAAGTTGCTTTGCGCCCCGTTAGCTCCAGGAATATGCGGGAAGAAAGCAGCAGAACCAGGAGAGCCCACAGAGAAACAACGGGAATGAATTTCAGAGTGAAATGTTATTACTGTTTGGGGAAAGTAACAAAAGTTAAGTAGATTTATAAAGTTGGACATGAAATGAAAACTTTAGAACTAAAGAACTTACCTGCAACAGTCGGAATCCATGATGGCAATTCAGAGCTCAGAAGATGATTCTACAACTCCATAGTGTCGCCCAGTGGCCAGAGCATGAAGCTACAGGCAGATTCAAACTAATAAGAACATAAGAAATTGGAGCAGGAGTAGGCCATTTGGCCCCTTGAGCCTGCTCCGCCATTCAATAAGATCATGGCTGATCCTCTATCTCAACTCCACTTTCCCGCCCTATCCCCATTTCCCTTGATTCCTTTAATATCCAAAAAATTACCGATCTCTATCTTGAATATTCTCAATGACCGAGTATCCACATCCCTCAGGGATAGAGAATTGCAAAGATTCACAACCCTCTGAGTGAAGAAATTTCTCCTCATCTCAGTCCTAAATAGGCCATATTTTGCTGTAACAGTCTGCCGTTAGTTAGACTTTTAGGTTTTTAAATTTTTTGCGTGGCAAAATGCTGAAAGTGTGAGCTGATAACGTCACAGCGAGGGAAACAGGGCATCTGGGACCTGAGTGAACAGGGCAAGCAACAGGTCATCTCCTTAACCAATATGGTTGAAGGTTTGTAAAATTAACAGTGCAAGGGCTGAGCAGGAAGTGTAAATTAGAGTGAGTGAATTCAACATCAAATCAGGTACAGAAAGAGAAATAAAGAGAGAGAAAGAAAGATTGGATTGGGAGAGAAAAAAGAGACAGAAAAGGAAAAGGAAAAGTTTTAAATTTTATATTCTTAAATTCGAACAGCAACTTTTGGATATTTGAGTTTAACCACACATCTGCCCTTGCCTAAAGTTGCTGCACCATTTGCGCATTAGACTCACTGTAATTTTGACAGGAAATTATGGGCCAATATTTTTAAGAGGGAATAAGCAGATTATGATGTCACATAACATTAGCCAATGCTAAACATTGGAAACATTGGAAACACCTATCCCAAAGCATCCTACATTCCTAACAAGTATTGCTTGGAATGTGGTGACCTGCGTACCCATTTTACAATTAGCTTTTACTTAGGAAACCTCTCAATCGCCTCCATTTTACTGCAGCCCCTCCTTTGAAACTTCCTTATCTTCCCAATTCTTGAAACCATTTCTGCTGCTCTCAAATTTGCCTGACCCGCTCCCACTATCCCCTGCTGTCAAACTTCCTAGCCCAGTCTAATATTTTTCTTCACAAACCCTAAGATCAGACCCCATAACCCTGGACCCATTTCCCCTCTTCTGTGGCTAATCAACTCTGCAATTACTGTTTGCAATGCTACAGGTGATTGACTCGTGTATTAATAATACAGCTAATAGTTCAGAAGTGAGGGGTGAGTTGCAATGTCTTCATGTGATATCCCTTTAAGGTGCCAGAACAATTGTATAAACAGAATTTAACAAAATAAACTCTTCACCTGACACAAGTGCCAGGCAATGACTATCTCCAACAAGAGAGAGTTTAGCCACCTCCCCTTGACATTCAATGGCATTACCATCGCTGAATCCCCCACCATCAATATCCTGGGGGGTCACCATTGACAAGAAACTTAACTGGACCAGCCACATAAATACTGTGGCTACAAGAACAGGTCAGGGGCTGGGTATTCTGTGGCGAGTGTCTCACCTCCTGATTCCCCAAATCCTTTCCACCATTTACAAGGCACAAGTCAGGAGTGTGATGGAATACTCTCCACTTGCCTGGATGAGTGCAGCTCCAACAACACTCAAGAAGCTCGACACCGTCCAGGCAAATCAGCCCACTTGATTGGCACCCCATCCACCACCTTAAACATTCACTCCCTCCACCACCAATGCACCGTGTCCGCAGTGTGTAAAATCTACAAGATGCACTGCAGCAACTCGCCAAGGCTTCTTCGACAGCACCTCCCAAACCCACAACCTCTACCACCTAGAAGGACAAGGGCAGCAGGCGCATGGGAACACCACCACCTCCAAGTTCGCCTCCAAGTCACACACCATCCTGACTTGGAAGTATATCGCCGATCCTTCATCGTCGCTGGGTCAAAATCCTGGAACTCCCTCCCTAACAGCACTGTGGGCGTACCTTCACCACACAAACTGCAGTGGTGCAAGAAGGTGGCTCACCACCACCTTCTCAAGGGCAATTAGGGATGGGCAATAAATGCTGGTCTTGCCAGCGACGCCCACATCCCATGAATGAATAAAAAAATGAGTTACAGGGTGATTGCATTTGTGACCGGCGGTCACTGTGAGGGGTAGTGTGCCTAATAGGCATGATTTCATAGAATGATACAGCACAGAAGGAGGCCATTCAGCCCATTGTATCTGTGGCGGCTCTTTGGAAGAGCTGTCCAGTTAGTCCCACTCCCCTGCTTTTTACCCGAAGCCAATGTTCCCTTTTAGCTGCATGGCTGGGCAGTGTTCCAGGGGTCCCGTGCAGACGGTGAGCTGGCTTTTAAATTGAAAAAAAACACACATGCGCGGACTTTTGAATGGGCCATGTGGCCCCAAAATAAATTACAGGGAATATTGCGTATAGCCCTGCAAATTTTCCCCTTCAAGTATTTATTCAATTCCCTTTTGAAAGTTACTATTGAATCTGCTTCCACCGCCCTTTCAGGCAGTGCATTCCAGATCACAACAACTCACTGTGTCAAAAAATTCTCATCTCTCCTCTGGTTCTTTTGCCAGTTACCATAAATCTGTGTCCTCTGGTTCTCAACTGTTCTGCCAGTGGAAACAGTTTCTCCCTAGTTACTCTAGCAAACCCCTTCAATTTCGTTTTTTAAGTTTCCTTTTGTTGAAAAAGTATAATTTATGTTGAGTTTATTAGCTGTGCCCCTTTAAGAAAAAGAGGGACACGTGTAAATGTGTTTTTTGCCTCTGTTAGGACGATTAAAACAAGGCAGGATGTGGGCCATTGTATTTACGCCCAATGATTGGGGTAATTGTGGCGGTGCAGCGATTGGAGCGGGCGGACCGCCCGCTGGTAACGAGTCCGCTACAAGTGTCGGGGTGGCCGGGGATCAACCGCAGAGTCCCGGGAAGGGTGAGGGACAAAAGATGCTGAGGTCCACTGGCTGTTTCTGCTCGGTTATTTGTCCCTTCTCCAGCCGCGGCTCCTGCCAGCGGGGTTATTGTCACTTTAAACATGACGACAAACCGGCCGAGACAGTCCAAAGACTGCAGGGTAAGGAAAGGCAGACGGACCGAATGGCAGAGACGGGGTTTGACATTGAACGCCATTTGTGATGAGCGTGGACAAGTTCACTTTTTTTCCTCTTTTGATTCCGTCTGTTTCGGAGGAGAAGAAACATCAATTGGCAATTTAAATTAAATCTGCCGTTCCTTAAGTGGTGGTCGTATAAGCTTGGGAAATTGTGCATAACTGAACCTCGACCTTTCCCTGCCCCCTCCCAATTAGGAGTGGCTAATGGCTCCCTATATCTCTGGAAACTTGCCCAAGAGGTTACTGGTTGCAGACCCTAAATAATGGTCATGGGAGCATTTTGGCCAAATTAATCCTACACTTCCATTGCACACACTTTCTAGTAGGGCATCAGTAGATAGTGAGATTTGCCCTCCTTCAACACTAAGATTACTGTACTGCTCCCACTGAGCTCACTTAACTAGTGTCAGCTGTGGCTCAGTGGGCAGCACTCTCTCCTGAGTCAGAAGGTTTAAGCCCCACTCCAGAGACTTGAGCACAGAAATCCAGGCTGACACTCCCAGTCCAGTACTGAGTGAGTGCTGCAGTGTCAGAGGCGCCATCTTTTGGATGAGATATTAAACTGAGGCCCTCTCTGCCCCTCAGGTGGACGTAAAAGATCCCATGGCACTATTTTGAAGAGGAGCAGGGGTGTTATTCCCAGTGTCTTGGCCAATACTTAACCCTCGACCACCATCACTGAAACAGATTATCTGGTCATTATCACATTGCTGTTTGTGGGAACTTGCTGTATGCAAATTGGCTGCTGTATTTCCTACATTACAACAGTGACTACACTTCAAAAGTTCTTAATTGGTTGTAAAGCACCCTGGGATGTCCTGAGGCACTATATAAATGCAAGTCTTTCTTTTCTTTTACTCACCTGAGTCATTGGTGTGCCTTGAAGCAATTTTTTTATTTATTCATTGAACAATTGGATATAGTTAATGTCATTTTTGTCAAAACATGTCATAGTAAGGATGTGCCTCTCTCCCTTAGTTGCGTGATATGTTGGGAGAAGGAAACCTGGGGGTGTGGTCTATTTTAATAAGTAACTTTTTTAGGTAATGTATATAATTGTCTCAAATATTTAAATGCTATTGAACCTTTTACATGATCCTGGTTAAGGGGTGATGTCTTGAAATATTCTCTCCCTGTTGTAAGGTATGACCTGATGATGTGGTCCTTGATGAAGAGAGTTTGTTATATTATCACAGTGCCTAATCTAACTAAATCTACCTGTACAATCATGGTTGAAATTATTTATTTTTTGATCTCGGCAGGAGAGGGGGTGGTAGGGGAGACTGTAGAAAGCCCAATGATGTGGCTGGTGTACCCTGACTTCCAAAAAGTGTTTGCCTGCACTGATGGCTACTATTTAAGCTTACAGTGGTAGGTTTTCAAGATAAAAGTTTGGATGCAAATATTTGAAGTGTAAGAAGCCTTCAGTGCTTCTAATTTACATTAAAGACTTTGATTTGGAATAAAATGGAAAAGTGTACAAATTAAAGTAAGGATTAATTGAATGTAGTAGGAGGTAATACAATAGCAAAATACGGCGGATGCTGGAAATCTGAAGTAACGGAAAATGCTGGAAACACTCAGCAGGTCAGGCAGCATCCGTGGAGAGAGAAACACCTGCTTAAAATCTGTTACATCTCTAACTTTTTCCAGTTCTGACGAAGGGTCATAGACCTGAAATGTTAACTCTGTTTCTCTCTCCACAGATGCTGCCTGACCTGCTGAGTGTTTCCAGTATTTTCCGTTGTTATTCTAGTAGGAGTTAACTTGGGAACTGTGTTAGACAAACTAAATGAATGGGTAGAATAATGGCAGATAAAATTTCATACATGTCAATGCACGCAGGAAGAAAATATAGGTGACATAATTACTCGTGAGAATGGCATCTAAATAGCTAACAAAGTTGCAAATAATTTAAGGTTTTGGTAGACTCGATCACCAACATGTCCATTGTTACATTGAAAGATGCAATGGTCTGCCTCAACTATTACCTGTAGTAAAGCATTCCTTGCTCCAACAATCTCTCCTAACATCCTGATGGGCCATTTGCCCAATATCCACATTTGGATAAGTCTAGACGTCTACTAGCAAAATGTTGGGAAGACTGAAGCCATCATCTTTGGCTCCTGCCACAGACTCTGGTCCTTTTCCACTGACTTTCTCCCCCGCCCCTCACTGGGCACTGCATCGGGCTCAAACAAGCAACTTGCAGCCTCGGAATTCTATTTGAGCTAAATTTCTAACCCCATATCCACCCCAGCAAAAAAAAATGACCTTTCTCCACCTCCAGCAATGCCTGGCTTTGTTCCTACCTCAGCCCATCTGCTGCCAAAATCCACATTCGTACTTAATTACTCCAATGTTCTTTGCCTTGGTTCAGTGGGTAGTACTCTTGCCTCTGAGGCAGAAGGTCATGGGCTCAAGTCTCACTCTGGAAATTTGAGCACATAATCCAGGCTGATGCTCCCAGGGCAGTACTGAGGGAGCGCTGCACTGTTGGAGGGGCAGTACTGAGGGAGTGCTGCACTGTCGGAGGGGCAGTACTGAGGGAGTGCTGCACTGTCGGAGGGGCAGTACTGAGGGAGAGCTGCACTGTCGGAGGGGCAGTACTAAGGGACCGCTGCACTGTCGGAGGGGCAGTACTGAGGGACCGCTGCAGTACTGAGGGGGTGCTGCACTGTCGGAGGGGCAGTACTGAGGGACCGCTGCACTGTGTTGGGGGCAGTACTGAGGGGGTGCTGCACTGTTGGAGGGGCAGTACTGAGGGACCACTGCACTGTCGGAGGGGCAGTACTGAGGGACCGCTGCACTGTCGGAGGGGCAGTACTGAGGGGGCGCTGCACTGTCGGAGGGACAGTACTGAGGGAGCGCTGTACTGTCTTGGGGGCAGTACTGAGGGAGCGCTGCACTGTCTTGGGGGCAGTACTGAAGGGGCGCTGCACTGTCGGAGGGGCAGTACTGAAGGGGTGATGCACTGTCGGAGGTGCTGTCTTTCAGATGAGACGTTAAACCAAGGCCCCCATCTGCCCTCTCAGGTGGATGTAAAAGATCCCATGGCACTATTCAACAAAGAGCAGGGGAGTTCTCCTGGTGTCCTGATCAATATTTATCCCTTTATATTGTGTAATCTCTTTCGTTCAGAATTCTGACGGAAAGCCAATTTTATTGTTTTCAATTGTATTTTAGGCTCTGGGAAGATGTTGGTGAGTACAGAATGCCACATCTGATCCATTCAAATTAGACAATCGGGTAGATTTTCTGTATGCCCGGAGCATATAGCAGGAAATTGGGCATCTCCAGACTGCAATTTTCTGTCTATTGAAATTAACGGATGGAAATAGATTTGCGATTTCCTGATATTGTGATCTTGGCATATGCTGGAAGCACCATAAATGGCGGATTCTCCCGTTTGTTTCAATGACCATTGGGTGTTGTCAGATGTAGTAAGATTAATTATAATTGGCTCGCCTCATTGTAAGTGTCTGAAAATGGTTTTATTGGCAAATGCAATAGAGGAGTGATGTATTTTTGGTCATTACTTTTAGTTAAAAAATACACCACGAACATGATGTGCACCTCTTTTATAACACCACATTTTATACTCTGGCTATTTGGCAACATTAGTGAATAGTGGGGGAAAAAAAATCAGAATTGGTTAGA
The DNA here is from genome assembly GCA_030390025.1 of Squalus acanthias. Lineage (NCBI taxonomy): Eukaryota > Metazoa > Chordata > Chondrichthyes > Squaliformes > Squalidae > Squalus > Squalus acanthias. Next base: position 132,327,931 of record CM059425.1, on the reverse strand, counting down.
AATATTTTTACAGTAAGCCGCTTCTTGATTTTTTTTCCCCCCAGCCTCTTGCATGTGTCCTTTTTGGGTGGGAAGAGAGAGGATTTATTTTAGTATTGCTGATCTTTCTTGTTTTAATACTTTGTTCCAGATCATGTATACAAGTCACCTGATGCTGATGTTCCAACAGCTCTGGCTCCTAATGCTTTGGAAAAGCAACGTGACCAGCCAATGTTGCCTGCATGTACAGTACTCGAGTTAGAAAAGGTCAGCAAAGCAATTGAGGTAGTCAAGACTGAAGTAGAACAGCAACAGAACAGGCTTTTGATGTACAAGTCTTCCTTGGAATGTGAAAACCACAACACTGTAACTCCATCAACAAGCAGCGAGTATAGCTGCGCCTCTTCTAGTATCAGCATGGTAAACTTTTTGGCATCTACAAAACCGAATCCTACCGCTGGATTTGAGTGTGAGGTGCAAGATGCTCGCCTGAATAGTGTTGTGTACAGTCCAACACCGGTGTCTAGCCGTTCTTTAAGTAAGCATACATTTGATGCCTTAAATGAGGTAAATGAAGAGGATACATTCCAATACATTCCCATGGCTAGTTCCAAGATCAAAAATGCTTCCTCAGTTTTGAATAAATATGTGATTGAGCGGTGCAGGCCATGTACTGATTTAGAGTATGATCCACTGGTAAACTACTCTTCCAACTTGAAACAAAATATCAAGAAGGAATATATGGAGGAGAAACAAGAATTCAAAAGGATGATTGAGCAGAGTCCTGAAAGGAAGTACTCTCTGGCATCCAAAACAGCGAGAAACTTTCAACCCTTCGAAGCAGAGATGAGCTCTGATGATGAGCTGGTCATCGATATACCAGAGTTACCTCCGCCCACTCAAAATCCTAGGGTTCACCGGAGATTTCAGAGCAAAGGAAGTGATGCCAATACTTCAAATCTCAGCTTAATTCGTAAAGTAAGGCATCCAAGGACTGGTGATTCCACCGATCCAGCATTGGATGTGGGTAAATCTGTGGACAATTCAGTTGCTAAAAACCTCATGTCAGAAAATAGTAGCAGAGAGAATGAACTGAACTCTGGTGCTTTGCAAAGAAAAAGAAAACCTGACTCAAACGAAAGTAGCAAATCTTCCAACTTAACAAATGTTCCAATGAATAAAGCTGGCAGGCACCATGATGTTCCCAAGTGTGGTTTCAAAGTCAAAGGAATAGAAGAACCATTGAAACTAGAACTGGTTAAAAAGGAAAATTCTATTACTTATGTTAATGCCAATAAAGTTAAATTGTCAAATCAGAAATATAGAAAAGAGTGTGTACCTGCAAAGTTGGACATGGAGGTGCAGAAATGTGAAAAAACTGAAGAGCAAAGTTTAATCCATTTGGAAAAGTCAAATGACAAAGGGGCACGGGCTGGGCCTGAAAGCAGAAATGCATCGCTGAAAGTTGATCAACAGGTGATCTCCGCTGCAATGAAATGTAATAGACCAGGGACTGCAAATGAGAGCAAATGTACCAGTAATGTAGGAGCTGGGCTGAGCACTGGTCAACAAGAACTAAAGATTCAGAAGCAAGCTGACCATTTTGGCAACGAAAACCGGGATGAGAGTCTCCAAACTACAAGCGATAAAGGTGAAGAATCATCTGATGAAGAATTGAACTCCACAGCGACAGAGGATTTGGACTTTTCTGAATCGGACCCAATGGAAGAGTGCTTGAGGATTTTTAATGAGTCCTCAAAACAGGAAATTGAAGATAGTGAGACCGACACTGAGGAGGTATTTACTGTATCTTTGCAGTGGATTTTAGGGGAGGTGGCAGGAAACTAAATTAATTGAGCGTGTAATTAACAAGATATCCAACTTCAATGAGTACGACACAAACCAGTGCATTTCTGCTAGCTTATTTGCCAGTAATATTTTGCGTTTGGAAAGTCCCAGTATTATGTGTAATTGGTCTAAAGCAGTAGTTAAAAATAGAAATCTTCAAATACTCCCAAATTCAAAGCCCATTCCAAGCTCGCGTCCACCATGTAGAACTGCATCTGTAACTGCACGCTACAGCCCTCTGGACTCAATATCGAGTTCAACAATTTTAGATCATAACCTCAGCTCCAATCACATTTATATTTTATTTTATCCACCCTTTTATTTGTCCCCCCCACCTTTTTTTTCCTCCTAGAAGCTGGCAGCTGTCCTTCATTCTGCCAGTGGATTTCACACTTCATTCAGCCTTAATCTGTCACATTAACACCACCTCTAGCCTTGCATATCTCTTAATGTCTCTTAATGTCTCTTCATCTCCTCCTTTGTTCCTTTATCCCCTCCCCCTTTTCCCAGCTTTACCCTGGCCTTAAATCTATTTGATTTCCAGCTCTTCCCAGTTCTGATGAAAGGTCATCGACCTGAAACGTCAACTCTCTTTCTCTCTCTACGGATGCTGCCTGGCCTGCTGAGTTTTTCCAGCGTTTTCTGTTGTTATTTCTGTAACTTAATTTTGCTACCACAATTGAGAACTTACACTTTGAGAATAATAATGACATGACTTCAGCATTTATTTCCACACACTTGTACGGAATTTCTACTTCGACAAGAGTTTCTCAGCATCATCCCATACAGTGTTTATTTATCTGATTTGAAGGGTTGAAACACACTATTATATTAAAATATTTTAGATTGCATAAGTGAAATTTAATCCTTTACGATGCGTTACTGTCGTGTGTTCGCCCCGTTTTGTGGCATTGCCTTAGTGTTCCAAAGTGCGGAGTATATGATCTTGAACGCCCAGTATTTCCGGTATCTGTTCTACATTGTATATATCTTATTTAGAATACTGTCGCAAAAACCTATGAAAATATTCAAGATTCTGGGAATGCAGAAAGTTGTAGCACGGGACAAAAGAAGAGGATTGCGCATGTTGCAAAATTTAATAAGGTAGGTATTCAGTGCAGTTGCACTATTACTTTTCAATGCTTTTACATATGCAAACTGGAAACTTTTAGAACCAACGGAAAGTCTGCAACACTGTTCCTAATAAACTCTGTGATGCTCTTTTCAAAGGTACTCTAAGCTCAGCTAGCCAATCACGTGATTAGATAACTCCTATTCGAATGAATTATTGAAATAAAACTATATAGCATCGTTAACTCAGTGGATGATTTGTGTAGAGTTCACTGGACTATGAATGGTCTGGGAAAGCAATGGACCTTTCTCATTCCATGCTTTTTCATTTTCCCCTTCTTTCTACCCCCCCCCCCCTCCCCCTTACACATTGGTACAAATGAGCTTTCATTGGATCAGTTGGAAAGCTATTTTATTTAACCTGTTAAGTGGTCCATGATTCAGTGCTAATGAAGAGGTACTGTTAACACAAAGGTCAAACATAGTTTGTTCTTTTCAGCTAGTGGGTTGGACAACATTCCCCTATCTGTAATAACAGAAAACGCTGGAAAAACTCAGCAGGCCAGGCAGCATCCGTGGAGAGAGAAACAGAGTTAACGTTTCAGGTCGCAGACCTTTCATCAGAACTGCTATCGGTGACTAGAACAGCTTTGTCATAGTTATACAGCACAGAAAGAGGCCCTTCGGCCCATCGTGTCCACGCCGGCCATCAAGCCCTGTCTATTCTAATCCCATTTTCCAGCACTTGGTCCGTAGCCTTGTATGCTATGACGTTTCAAGTGCTCATCTAAATGCTTCTTGAATGTTGAGGGTTCCTGCCTCTACCACCCTTTCAGGCAGTGAGTTCCAGATTCCAACCACCCTCTGGGTGAAAAAGTTTTTCCTCAAATCCCCTCTAAACCTCCTGCCCCTTACCTTGAAACTATGCCCCCTGGTTATTGACCCCTCTACTAAGGGGAAAAGTTCCTTTCCATCTACCTTATCTATGCCCCTCATAATTTTGTACACCTCAATCAGGTCTCTGCTCTAAGGAAAACAACCCCAGCCTGTCCAGTCTCTCTTCATAGCTGAAGCGCTCCAGCCCAGGTAACATCCTGGTGAATGTCCTCTGCACCCTCTCCAATGCAATCACATCCTTCCTATAGTGTGGCGACCAGAACTGCACGCAGTATTCCAGCTGTGGCCTAACTAGCGTTTTGTACAGCTCCATCATAACCTCCCTGCTCTTATATTCTATGCCTCGGCTAATGAAGGCAAGTATCCTATATGCCTTTTTAACCACCTTATCTACCTGTCCTGCTGCCTTCAGGGATCTATGTACATGCACACCAAGGATCCTCTGTCCTTCCTAGGGTCCTACCATTCATTGTGTATTCCCTTGCCTTGTTAGTCCTCCCAAAATGCATCACCTCACACTTTTCAGGGTTAAATTCCATTTGCCACTGTTCTGCCCATCTGACCAACCCATCTATATCGTCCTGAGGCTTCCCTCCTCGCTATTTACCACTCCACCAATTTTCGTGTCATCTGCAAACTTACTGATCATACCTCCTACATTCATATCTAAATCATTAATGTACACTACAAACAGCAAAGGACCCAGCACCGATCCCTGCAGTACACCACTGGACACAGGCTTCCAGTCACAAAAACAAACTTCGACCATCACCCTCTGCCTCCTGCCACTAAGCCAATTTTGGATCCAATGTGCCAAATTGTCCTGGATCCCATGGGCTCTTACCTTCTTGACCAGTCTCCCATGCGGGACTTTGTCAAAAGCCTTACTGAAGTCCATGTAGACTACATCAACTGCACTACCCTCATCCACACACCTAGTCACCCTCGCAAAATTCAGTCAAATTGGTTAGACATGATCTCCCCCTGACAAAGCCATGCTGACTATCCTTGATTAATCCTTGCCTCTCCAAGTGGAGACTAATTCTGTCCCTCAGAATTTTTTCCAATTTCCCTACCACTGATGTTAGGTTCACTGGCCTGTAATTCCCTGGTTTATCCCTACTACCCTTCTTGAATAATGGTACTACGTTAGCTGTCCTCCAGTCCTCTGGCACCTCCCCTGTGGCCAGAGAGGTTCTGAAAATTTGTGTCAGAGCCCCTGCAATCTCTTCCCTTGCCTCACACAGCAGCCTGGGATACATCTCGTCTGGGCCTGGGGATTTATCCACTTTTAAGCCCGCTAAAACCGCTAGTACCTCCTCCCACCTCAATACTAATTTGTTCAAGTATATCACAATCCCCCTGCCTGATTTCTATGCCTACATCGTCTTTTTCCATATTGAACACAGATGCAAAATAGTCATTTAAAACCTCACCCACATCTTCCGGCTCTACACACAGATTGCCACTTTGGTCCCTAATGGGCCCTACTCTTTCCCTGGTTATCCTCTTGCCCTTAATATACTTATAAAACACCTTGGGATTTTCCTTTATTTTGCCCGCCAGTGTTTTTTCATGCCCCCTCTTCGCTCTCCTAATTTCTTTTTTAAGTACCCCCTGCACTTTCTATACTCCTCTAGGGCTTCCACTGTTTTTAGTCCTTTGTATCTGCCAAAAGCCTCCCTTTTTTTTCCCGAATCAATTCTTGTATATCCCTTGACATCCAGGGTTCCCTGGATTTGTTGGTCCCACCCTTGACCTTTACGGGAACATGTTGGTGCTGTACACTCTCTCTTTCCTTTCTGAAAGACTCCCACTGCTCTGATGTGGATTTTACTACAAGTAGCTGATCCCAATCCACTTTGGCCAGATCCTGCCTTATCATATTAAAATTGGCCTTCCCCCAATTTAGAACCTTTATTTCCGGGCCATCTTTGTCCTTTTCCATGACTACCTTAAATCTCACCGAATTATGGTCACTGTCACCAAAATGCTCTCCTACTGACACTTCTACCACTTGCCCAGCTACATTCCCTAGAATTAGGTCCAGTACCGCCCCCTCTCTTGTAGGACTTTCTACATGCTGGCTCAAAAAGCTCTCCTGGATGCACTTTCAGAATTCCGCACCCTCTAAGCCTTTCACACTCTGACTATCCCAGTTAATATTGGGGAAGTTGATATCCCCTACTATTATTACCCTATTATTTCTACACTTCTGAGATTTGCCGACATATCTGTTCCTCTATCTCCCCCTGACTGGGGGCCTATAGTACACTCCCAGCAAAGAGCTTGCCCCCTTTTTGTGTTTAAGTTTTACCCATATGGCCTCATTAGAGGAACCTGCTAAGATATCATCCCTCCTTACAGCAGTAATTGACTCCTTGATTAATATTGCGACACCCCCTCCTCTTTTACCCCCTCCTCTTTTACCCCCTCCTCTTTTACCCCCTCCTCTCTCACCCCCTCCTCTCTCACCCCCTCCTCTCTCACCCCCTCCTCTCTCACCCCCTCCTCTCTCACCCCCTCCTCTCTCACCCCCTCCTCTCTCACCCCCTCCTCTCTCACCCCCTCCTCTCTCACCCCCTCCTCTCTCACCCCCTCCTCTCTCACCCCCTCCTCTCTCACCCCCTCCTCTCTCACCCCCTCCTCTCTCACCCCCTCCTCTCTCACCCCCTCCTCTCTCACCCCCTCCTCTCTCACCCCCTCCTCTCTCACCCCCTCCTCTCTCACCCCCTCCTCTCTCACCCCCTCCTCTCTCACCCCCTCCTCTCTCACCCCCTCCTCTCTCACCCCCTCCTCTTTCTTTATCGCCTGAAGATTCTATAACCCGGAATATTGAGCTGCCAGTCCTGCCCCTCCCTCAACCATGTCTCTGGGATAGCAACAATATCATACACCTTCAATTCATCTGTCTTACTCGCAAGACTCCTTGCATTAAAATAAATGCCATCCAGCCTTGCCATACTCCTTTGTGCCGTTACATATTTGCTCTGCTTTCCAGGCTGACTTGGTTTTTTCCTCTATATTTGGCTGTGCATCACCCCCTACTATAGCTCCACTCCGTATCCCATCACCCTGCCAAGTTAGTTTAAACCCCCCCCCCCCCCCACCCCACCACCGTACTAGCAAACCTCCCCGCAAGGATGTTGGTCCCGTTCCAGTTCAGGTGCAACATGTCCGACTTGTACAGGTCCCACCTTCCCCAGAAGCAGACCCAGTGATCCAGGAAAGTAAAGCCCTCCCTCCTGCACCAACTCTTTAGCCATGCATTCATCTACTCTATCCTCCTATTCCTATACTCACTAGCACGTGGCACTGGGAGTAATCCAGAGATTACAATCTTTGAGGTTCTGCTTTTTTAATCTGCTACCTAGCTCCCTAAATTCTTGTTGCAGGACCTCATCCCTCTTTCTACCTATGTCGTTGGTACCAATGTGAACCACGACCTCTGACTGTTCAACCTCCCCCTTCAGAATGCCCTGCAGCCGTTCAGTGACATCCTTGACCCTGGCACCAGGGAGGCAACATACTATCCTGGAGTCACGTCTGCAGCCACAGAATCGTCCATCTGTTCCCCTTACGATAGAATCGTCCATCTGTTCCCCTTACGATAGAATCCCCTATAACTATTGCTCTCCCACTCTTTTTCCTCCCCTCCTGTGCAGCTGAGCCACTCATAGTGCCACGGACTTGGCTCTTGCTGCATTCCCCTGAGAAACCATCTCCCCCAGAAGTATCCAAAACAGAAAATCTGTTGGAGAGGGAGATGGACCCAGAGGACTTCTGCACTACCTTCCTAGTTCTTTTACTCTGTCTGGTGGTCACCCATTCCCTGTCTGCCTGTGCACTCTTTACCTGTGGTGTGACCACCTCGTTAAACATGCTATCCACGAAGATCTCAGCTTCACGGATGCTCCACAGTGACTCCAGCCGCAGCTCCTGCTCTGAAACGTGGATTTCGAGTAGCTGCAGCTGGAGACACTTCCTGCACATGTGTTCGCCCTGGACACCTAAAGTGTCCCTGACTTCCCACATAGCACAGGAGGAGCACTCCATGCTGCCGAGCTGCCCTGCCATGTCCTACCCTTAATTTACTTCCTTTAAATTAAAGAATATTAAATACACTAGGGACCTTACTTCCCTTTAAACACTACTCACTCTAAACTAGAGACCTTACTTTTACTTCAACGACTGGACTGTAGAAATACTCACCAGGTCCTACTTACCAATCAGCTCCTTCCCTGGTTGTGACGTCACTTTAGCGGTTTCGCAGTTGTTGTTGTTTGACTGCTCCCGCTCTCGGACTCTTTCCCAACTCGCAGCACTCCGGTGTCGGGCCTTCTCTGCCGCGCTCCTTTATGGTCGCTCCGCCTTCTCTCAGGTCCCGCTGCCGCTCCCACACAAGTCTGCCTCCTCCGGTGTCGGGCCTCCTCTGCCGCGCTCCTTTTATAGTCGCTCCACCTTCTCTCAGGTCCCGCTGCCGCTCCCACACTGGTCCGCCTCCTTTGGAGCATGAATTGAAGACTATCTTGAACATGTCCCATTATAGGACCAAGAACTCGTTTCAATTGATGAATAATCTCGTTTAGAGATTGTTTTATTTGTAGTGTTTACAAGTTGTGATTTTTAAATATCTGATAACTTTACTAGAAGGTCTGTTTTGAATGGCTTATTTTGTAAGGGACGATCCAGTTGTAACCGGATAATTATTCCACGCACTCTACCAATGCCAAAGCAGAGGTGCCATAGTCGGATCAGACAGATCCAACAGCAGGCCGTGCAGTTAATGGCAAACGTGAAGAGTGCTCAGGTTTATAAAGCTACCGTTTCTGATTGTCCTGGGCGGAAGAGGCTGATTGTGCAAGGATTGGAGCCCCAGCCCGTCAATGCTGCGAAAGCAGGTAATGTTCTGGGATTTGATTTCTATATTCAACTAGAAGGTCAGATAGCTCTGATATTGAATATCTTTGTAACGCTAGATCATTTCACGCACTGACTTCGATCCAGTTATTTCTACTCCTGAAGTTCTGTTCATGTGACAGGAAGTTCTAGTTTTTGTGAAGTTATCTCTGACAGTTACACTCGTCTATCTAGAGAGAACCTTTAGGGTAGGGTTAACTACAGCAATGTTGTGCATCTCTGCCACACATCTTGAGCTCATTGGTTGTCTGCAGTGACCTGGGTCAAAGGAATCCCCTTGTTGGTATTTACTCCGTTGTATTGTGAATGCCATTGCTGTGTGTGTTGTCTGTTCGGACTACTTGGAGGTAATTTTAACTTCGGGTGATATCGAATTGGCCATCCATTATATCCCGATCTTTCCCTTGACTTCAATGGAAGGGAAAATAGGGTGGGGTGTATAACACGCGGCTAATTCGATATCGCCCAGAGTTATAATTACCGTCCTTGTGTGTGCATTTTTCTGTTTCTTGGTGAGTATATGCCAAGTGTTAGTGGAGGGCTTCTAAACGAGGAAAGAGAAATTAACCTATAAAGACTGCGTGCAATAAACATAGAATGCATGTTGCGCAGTGATTGGCTGCATTAGCCGTGCATCCCAACACTGAATTGCATTTCATAACTTTCCTCTCCACCCCTCCCCGCAAAAGGCTTCTTTACACAAATCGTTGTTCCAGATTTTAAATATTTCTGTGGCTTGCAATCGTCACCCTCCCCACCTCCGACTTTCTGTCTTTGTCCTTGTTTTCCAGAAATGGACAACAACATTAGTGTCAGTGACGCTCCAGTACACTGCCCGGGTGACCATACTCCATCTGTGGCCTTGATCACCGAGGGATGGTCGGCTATTTGACTGTAGAGGGAAAACCACAATTGAGCCCTAACCCTTCACCTAATGCAAGTACATTCAAGAGTTACCAGATCAGGAGTTGGAGCCACTTTTTCATTTTCTTTCCCTGCTCAGGAAAGTTGACTCTAGAACTCCCTGGCTGAAATGGGTTATCATACCACATACAGGGGATTGAATCTGGGGCATTTCCTGCTGTCTTGTACAACACTCTAATGCATTTATCCAGTGGGGATGAGGAAGGGGTAATGGGGAAAGGAGCGAGGTGGGGGTGCGGTTTGGAAAGAACATTTCCCAATCATTGTTTCAGCATAACATTCATTTGCCACAACAGTTAGAATTTTCTTAATATTTACCACTAACTCTGGAATTGCTTCTAGTTTCTCGGAATTCCTTCAGGAAAGGTCCAGCTTCTCTCTCTAGCTCCAGCTGTAATGTGCCGTTAAAAGAATGGACAGTCATGAGCAGTACATCTAAAACTGCTGGTATTGTTTCACCACAGGGATCAGCCAGACATGCTCCTGCGCCACAGGTCAAGTCATGATTTCATTTCTAAAGACATTTTCTGAAACGTTTGTCCCATTCTGTGCATAAGGTAACTTCCTTTCTCCTTTTGCAGAGAATAAATTCAAAGCGGGGATCCAAAGTCTCCAACAATGTCCGAAAGCAATATCTCGGCTTTTTTATCGAAGAGTTCTTAAAGACCTGTTCATCTCGGCAAGAAGCAATCAATAAGGTTAGTGCGGAAATTTGAATCGCTGGAAGGCAGGCAGGTTCCTTGAAGTTAAGTTTTTAACCACCACAACACAGGTTCCCTCGGAATGAATCAGAGTTGAACAAATTTTCCCTGCTTGGGCGAGAAGACATAAGTGTTTGATATTACAGTGGAACCTCCATTATCTGCTCTGCAATTATCTGTCCGAATATTCAGGATGAAATCTAGTGTGAAAAATCACCTGAATTGCAGTTATACAAATAACAAAGGTTAAAAACATTGGCTCGTTTATGAACATTAATGCTTTTATAAACTTGCCTAAGTAAATTACACACTTATTTTCAATGTACTCGTGCTCACTTCTCTGCCTAAAGTATTGATACGCCATATGTGTAAAGTCAAAATTTGGGAGTCTGGATTATCAGACTATTTCCATTCTGTACTGGGGTGAATCCCCTCCATTATGGAAGTTGCACTGTATATGCAGTAGACTGCATCACACGTTCTTACAAGAGCATAAGAATTTTTAGGAATTGGTAGATTAGTAGTCTCAACAAGCCTGTTCCTTATTGATAGATTTCAATCCCATCAAATGATAACCACTTGCATTTATATAGTGCCTTTAACGTAGTAAAATGTCCCAAGGCTTTTCACAGGAGTGGTTATCAGACAAGATTTGACACCAAGCCACATAAGGAGATATTGGGACAGGTGACCAAAAGAGATAGGTTTTAAGGAGCATCTTAAAGGAGGAGAGAGAGGTGGAGAAGCAGAGAGGTTTAGGGAGGGAATTCCAGAGCTTGGGGCCTGGGCAGCTGAAGGCATGGCCGCCAATGGTGGGGCGAAGAATGTTGATGTGCATGAGGCCAAAATTAGAGGAACGCAGCGATCTCGGAGGGTTATAGGGCTGGAGGAGTCTGGCGATGGGGAGGGGCGAGGCCATGGAGGGATTTGAAAATGAGGATGAGGATGAGAATGAACCTGGAGCCAATGTAGGTCAGCGAGCACTGGTGTTATTGGTAAATAGGATCTGTCATTAACTGGGCAACCACAGCAGTTAAATTCACAGGACTTGGTGGCATAAAGTCAAAAATATCTGAGCAGAAAATGGCATCCAGTGAGCTGTTGCATGTGGTATAAGATGATCAGATAGTTCCTGGGTACGAGCAGGGAGATAGAATGTAGCCTATGGAGCCCAGAATGCCAGAGTTGAGTGATGAAGACAAGAACGGATAAATATTCTGGAATCTTGTTTGATTGCCTTTTTTGAGGGAACTTTTATCTCTGGGCATTGACAAGCAGGTAGAGTAGAATCCATGATGTAGTAGATTTGATTGTACATGACTCCTGAAAGAAATGAACTTATTTCCCAAATGGCCTTTTCCTGATCTCAAGTTCTTTATCTGAACTAGTGATTCTATCTCCTTCTCCAGATCGATCCATTCTTCTCCCTCCTTCAGATATAGTCAGCAGTCATTGTGACTCTTTATATTATCAAACCAATGCAGAGTACTCTAGTACTATACAGCAAGCTTACCCTGCCCCTTTTCCTTCATCCGTTGTTTGTGATCTCATGGATGTACAAGAATGCTTATTGACTGCACTTTAATGTGGGCTTGGAGTAGACTAATTTATATTGTGGGTGTTTTTGCTCCTTTTTCTACCAATTTTCTTGCTCCTGCTATCTCGCGCTCCTTTCATTGAGACCTTGCTGAGGTACAGTTCCATGATGCCAGGAGCTCTCTGGTAGTTTGTCCAAATTACTATATTTTCTTTGTGCAAGCCTAGATAGTAAATGTCATTGCATTCTTTGACTACAGCAAGCATCATGCGAGCACCTGCCTTCACCCTAACATCCATCAGGGGTCTCTGGATAGCTTTACTTTGCCCTCCTTAACCCAGGGGTACTGAGGCTAATTGTGATCCCATTGCCATTCTTGACAATTGGTTGATGCGGGATAGTCTGGGGAATGAACCTGTGACCACCTTGATCCGAATGGCTCAGCTACCAGTTGCAACATGCTGTGCCAACGGGAGCTAATTGTTTCGAAAAATAGTCAAGTCTCTTTTTTTCTTTCCCCTCTTGTCTATTTTAGGCCTTGTCTGAAGAAAAGGCAATTTTTGAACGGAGCACAAGCAAGTTCATGTATTTGAATGTGGCTGTACATGCCCTGAAGATTCTACGGAATCCAGCAAATCATGGACCAGTGGTTTCAGATGGTATGCCTCATAGGGTATACAGTTTAAAAAAAAATAATTTAAATATAAAAATATATATAGTGTATATCAATATTGGTAAATGTTAGAGTAGTGAACATGAATCAGTTTCCCATTGAAATGTTGGTCAGTGCTTCTGATGATAGGCCAATGACCTGATCAATACGTTGCACAGTAACTCCTTGAATCACCTAATTTTCTGGGTAAGTCAAATATTTGGTCTTGCAGGTTTTATTTGAGAGCTGACTTTTGGCAATTTGAATACCACAGAATGGGTATTATGATTGCAATTAACTTGATTTTCTTAGTAAGAGACTGGTCCGTTGAGTTCAAATAATATAAATGATTTTCATCCATTACATTTACTGGGTCAACATGAAATAGTAACTAACAAATAGGAAAACTGTAACTAACTGCATTCAATTTCCTTTTTAGGTCACTACTCTGCTAAAAGGAGAAGATCCTCTTCAGGACCAATTCTAGAAGGTGAGTTAATTAAGAGTCCTTATCACATGTACTTGGAGTGAAATATTGAATCGATATATTCTTTGCTTCTTTACCACTTTTTCTTGAAATAAGAGTCCTTTTTGTTCTTTTCTAATCTCCTTCATAGCATCTGATATAAGGGCTGTAATAGTCACAGCACTCAAAAATAATTCATTGTGAAGTGCTATGAGACCTTTTAATATAACTGATACATAAATGCAAGTATTATTAGGGCATGTCAGTGGGGCTCCTTTCTCTAGAAAAGAGAAGACTGCGGGGTGAGCTGATAGCAGCCTTTATGATTATGAAAGGGTTCAGTAGGGTAGATGTAGAGAAGATATTTCCAATTTCGGGCTAGGGAGCATAAATATAAGATGGTCACTAATAAATCCAATAAGAATTCAGGAGAAACTTCTTTACCCAGAGAGTGGTTAGAATGTGGAACTCGCTACCATAGGGAGTAGTTGAGGCAAATAGCATAGATGCATTTAAGCAGAAGCTAGATAAGTACATGAGGGAGAAAGGGATAGAAGGATAGATTGATGGGGTGAGATGAAGTACGGTGGGAGGAGGCTCGTGTGGAGCATAAACACTGGCATGGACCTGTTGGGCCGAATTGCCTTTTTCTGTGCTGTAAATACTATGGGCTCGATTTTAATAGCCCTTTGGAGTCGGGTGGGCAGCGAAAATCGGAATAAAATGGCTTCAGACTGCCAACCTGCCTCCATCCCGCCCCACGCGATTTTTGTGAGTGTTGGGTCAGCCGCTCCCAAACTGACCCGATGGGAACTGGTGGGACAGGTAGTTAAGGTAGTTAACAGCCTGTTAACTGCCTTGCTAATCCTATTTTTATAGTGGTTTCCCATGTTCGTGCTTCTTGCTCCTGTTACCCGTCTTGTCAGAAACAGGCCAGCTGCAAGGAGACGAGTTGCTGGAGGACATGATTTGTAGTCATTGTTGCAGCACTTTAAAAGCGCCCCTGAAACATGGCTGACATTCAAATGCAACAACTTTGTTGTTGGAGGTTTGGGATAAGATTTTGCAACTCTACTGATCGTGTGACTGGTCAAGCTGACAGCCATCTGCAGTGTGACCTGATTGGAATAATTTCAGGCCACTTCGACTGTGCGTTTGCAAGCGTCTTGCCTCAACTGAAATCTATAGCAACGGGATGGGGACCATTTATATCCTCTCATCCTGATCGTCCGATTCGGAGGAAGAACAGCCGTGGCAGCAGCACTAGCACCAGGAGCGCCAACCTCCTCCTCACCCACCTGATGATGCACAGGGCGGAGGGCCTCAGCACAGGGCTGCACCTCGCCGCAGGAGATAGCCCCAACACAGGGTTTACAGGCAGAGGATCAGCTTCCTCAGCATGACTGAGCAGCAGTGGCAAAGGAGGCTGAGACTTTCGCGAGAGGTAGTCGCTGACATCTGCGTAATGCTGCACCAACACCTGGAGCCCAGAGGATCAGCCATGATCGTATTGAATGGTGGAGCAGGCTCGACGGGCCGAATGGCCTACTCCTGCTCCTAGATTCTATGTTTCTATGTTTCTAGGAGCGGGTGGACATTGCTTACCAGTTGCTGTCAAAGTCACCACTGCACTCAACTTCTTTGCTTCAAGCTCCTTCCAGGGATCAGCTGCAGACATCAGCGGCATCTCCCAGTCGGCCGCACACACCTGCATCACTCAGGTCACCGATGCCCTCTTTGCAAAGGCGCACAATTATATCCACTTCTCCACGGATGGCCCAAGTGTGACCGCATGTGCGGTTGGCTTTGCCAATATGGCAGGCTTGCCAATGGTGCAGGGCATCATAGACTGCACACATGTAGCCATGAGGGCCCCCTATCACAACCCAGCTGTATTTGTCAACCACAAGGGCTTCCACTCCTTGAGCGTCCAGCTGGTGTGTAACCACAGGAAGATTATCATGCATGTTTGCGCAAAGTACCCTGGCAGTTGCCATGGCTCCTTCATCCTGCCCCAGTCTCCTGTGCCTCAGTTCTTGCATCCGCCAAACCAACTTTCTGGGTGGCTTCTTGGCAACAAGGCTATCCCCTGAAAAAATGGCTTATGACACCGATGAGGAGGCCATCAAACGATGCTGAGGAGCGGTACAATGTGAGTCACATATCCACCAGAAGCATCATCGAGCAAACTATTGGCTTGCTCAAAATGCGCTTCCAATGCCTTGACAGATCTGGAGGAGCCTTGCAGTATGCACCAGCCAGGGTGTCCAGAATCGTTGTGGTCTACTGTGCCCTGCACAACATCGCACAGCAGCGCGGCTTAGTGCTGCTGGATGAACAAGTGACTTAGCACCCAACCTCCTCGGAGGACGAGGAGCGATGCCTTGCGGGTCTGCATGTGGCCAATCCAGCAGCAGGCGGCCTCATTGCTGGCCGTCAGGCAAGGGGTGCACTCATCCATGCCAGATTTACGTAAGGTTTTGCTTCAACCACAGGTGGCTGGCACATGGAGATGAATATAAGTCCGACAGTCTCAAAACCCCAGGCATCATCTGTCCAATAAATGATGGTTTGCGCTCAGTGTCACCACCAACATTCTACATGGAATTCTCCCTGAGCCCTCACTCTTGAACTTCCATTTTCCAGAACACAGAGGCCACACTTTAGTTGATTTCAGCAGATCATTAAACCTTTTTCCGACACTGAACCCATGTGCGTCTGCACACAGACCTCGAGCTCACCTCCTCAGCAACTTGCAGCCAAGCTGCCTTGCTTTGCTGAGGAGGCCTCCTCCTTGGGTTTCCAGGGAAGAGGACCTCCTGACTTCCTCTAACTCCCTCCACAAGAGCATGGAGGGAGCCCTCATTGAACCTGGGGGCAGCCTAGTTTTTGGGGCTGCTATTCCTGCAGCAGCCAGCACCTTTAAGAGGAAAAACCTAATGCTTTTGCAGCGGGGACATGGCCCCTTTAAATCTTTACTGAAACAACACGTCACCAGAGGCGAGAATCTGACGCTCTGCAAACAATTCCCTGGAGGGACCCGCACGTCGGCCGTCACGAGGCCAATCAAGCGAAGATAGTAACTGCTGGGAAGCGGCATCCGGGAGCGGGTCTGAAAGCTGCCGAGCAGCGGGCCCGCCTCCTCTATAAAGATCGCGGCCTATGTTACTATGTAAAGATGCCAAACAGTATTCTATGATCTAGCCAAGTTTTCTTGAGAGTAATACATTGGCAGACAGTTCAATCACCTTCAGGGACCAATGTTGTTTCTTGAGACTGAAAAAGATTTCACTTGACCAATGTTTGTGGTGCATAATGTCAACTGCAACATTACCAATGTAGTAACAGTTTATTGAAGAGTTACTGGAGCCATAGCCTGTAGTAAAGCTGCTCCTTGTTGGTGTCCCAAAGCAGCTGTTCAAAGTCTCGTGTGTTCCCAGCATCCACCAGCGTCAGTTTCCTGAAATGTCTGCTTTTGTTATTTGTTTCTGGCTGCACTGTTGCCAACTTAATTTTTTTGTTTGTATGTATTTTTGAAATCTAAATTCTATTTGCTCTCTCTGAACTGGAATAAGATTATAGGAAACTGGATTCTGGCTAAATTTGCTTGGCAGGTGTCATTGGGGAATGGGGGTTGATTACAACATCACTCAAAGTGTAGGAGGAAACGGTTGATTCGTCTTAGGTTTTTTTCTCCTTTCTCTGAAGGAACAGAATTTGCCTCAGTGTGTTATTTAATAGCTCAACTGAACATGGGAATTTACTTGCATGTGAACCCATTCCTGCCGTTGTGTTTCTGCTTGTTGATGTATTCGCAGATTATACCAATAGAGTACTTGAGTTGTCTTTTTGAACAGTTTTTTTTTGGTTATTCACAACAGTTTCTAAAATTCCAACAGGACGCTTTTAATTTTGCTACATTTTTGTTTCCTACAATCTCTTGATTGTTTTCTAATAGGTGCACAGTGCTGAAAAAAGTTGGGGTGCTATATCAAAAACTTACTTAAATTTGTGTCTCGGTTCAACAATGTTATGAAAATAAATTTCCACTGGACCTTACAAGATACCTAGAATCGTGTGGGTAGATTTTCAACTTGACACCCGGGTATAAAACTGGCATTGTGCGCCAGCTGCCCGTTACAGAAACCGTCCGATGTTTCATTTCCGTTAACACTGGGTTTCAGAGCACCCCGGACTGATTGGTATGAAAGTTGACCCTAATGTGCCTGTGACAAATGGGCAAAATGTTAAACTGGCACAGCGGGTGGTGATTTACACTGCACCTGGCTGTGCTATACCTGACCTTGGGAGTACTTGATCCTGGGAAGAGTTCCACACTCTGGATTCTGAGTGCAATAGTTTGATTCAAGGAAAGTATATCGAACTGTAAATCAGTACCTTGTATTCCAATGTGGCTGCAGATGAAAAAGTCTCCTATAGGTTATTTACACTGGACTTTCATCTTGCAGAGTATTGAAAGGATAATTACTAGTCCTAGCCCCTTTAGGGCTACCCCGGATCAGGCGTATTCCTCAGACGTTCACTTTCAACTAAAGTTTGAGGTAGCCGAATCCTAAAGACGCTTAATTGGGTCTAAAGGTCCGGACTATCTCTCCCTAAAGGAAAGGAACAACCTGAAAATGTTACCGTCCTCCAGATAGCACTTTTAATAAGTTTAGCTAGACTGTAACGTTCCGGATATTATGAGGGTCCGGAAAACTCCCCCAGAATTCTGCAACTCCTCACCAAAGAGTGTACAGAGATTGAGTTCACGAGTTTGATACAGAAGTCTTATGTGAGACAATTCTAAAAATATATAGATTTATTAAAGAACCGACATGTAATTTACAGTTGGTGAGTCAATCGCAACATTAACAGTTCCAAAAAGAGAAAGCTTTAGAATCTTATTATCAGAGATCCTTACTCTCAAATCTTAACTTCGCTACAGTTTTACAGTTCTTAGTTTTATTCAGGATATCCACCAAAATCAAATACAGTACCTTTGATCCCCGAGGTACAAAGAGTTGTAGACTTACAGAGCCACCTCTGAAGCCGAGAATCGCTTTGCCCCTTTACAGCGAGTCTACTATCCCATTTGAGAGTTCAATATTTATACCCTTTTCCAGTGGTATTTCCTTTAAGGTTTTCTGCTGATGTTAGCTAATTATTTCTAGTCATTTTTCTGCTGACCCCTGCAATTCTTAGTCACCTCAGCTGGTAGCATTACAGAATCGTGTCTCATCTCTAGGTGTTCTAAGTTTACCATAAACAGTGTAACAGCAGGTGCGTTTTTTACTTGGTCATTTTTACGAAGGCAGATGTTTGTGCTTCTTTACGAAGTGTAAATTAGAACACCTTAACCAGGGTGAGCTATTGTCTTGTTCCCAAAGGTCAGTCTGTCAGGAGCCTTTAACCTTCTGTTTCAATAAGGTTATTGATTCAGTGTCAACAACTATCTTATCTTTATAGCCAGAATGCTATCACAGCTTTTTCAGTTAGGTTTCTAGATTTCCAGACCCAGTTTGTCATGTTTTAATAAGGCCAGAATTCTTTCATAGAATGGTGTATTTTTCTGAATAGGTTATATGACTTATTCCTTCACAGTATAATATCTCAAACTTTACAGGTGCTGCACTTTATAGAGCACTCAAGAACTATGTCTTAACTGAGGGACAGTTGAAGGAGAGTGGATATCCTCGTTACAACCCTGATAAACCAGGAGCTGCTCTATTGTTTAATGGCGAAGCAAAGAAATACATTGCTGACTGTGAGTGTAAAATCTTTCCAATTTATTATGGTTGACAAAAATGCTTGGTTATAAATGCTACAGCAAAGTCTATGTGATCCCATACTTCCTGCAAGTGATGAGTTAAAAAAAATTAGGCATAGTATGCATTCTTTTAATGTGTACGTAAAGTAATGGCTCACATAGAACACTTAAGATTGTTTATTGTAATTCAGCTTTATTTATCCAGCTAATGTGAGTAATATCTGCAGTGGCAGGTCAGAAAACAAATCTTCTTGGTGTCTGAGCTGAGCTTCTGACCCCATTGCTTTCATAACATTGCCACCCTCCACCCCTGCCTCAGCTGATTTTGATACTGAAACCCTCATCTGTGCCATTATTACTCCAGACTCTACTATTCCAACGCTCTCCTGGCCGACCTCCACCCTCCATAAACTTCAGCTCATCCAAAACTCTACTGCTCGTAGCCTAACTCGCACCAAGTTCCGCTGACCTACATTGACTCCTGATTCCCCAATGCCTTCAATTTAAAATTCTCATCCTTGTGTTTAAATCCCTTCATTGTTCCTCCCTATCTCTGCAAACCCCCCACCCCATGACTTCTCCCATCGTCCGACTCTGGCCTCTTGTGCATCCCTCCCTCTTCCTGCCCCACCATTGGTGGCCGTGCGTTCAGCTGTCTAAGCCACTCGCTCTGGAATCTCCTCCCTAAACCCCCTCTGCGTCTCCACCACCTGCTCTGCCATAAAACTGACTCCTTTGGACAAAGCTTCTGGCCGCCCCCACCCCTCTTAATTGCTCCTTCTCGGTGTTCAGTTTAGTCTGATTACGCCTCTGTGAAATACCTTGGGACATTTTTCTACGTTAAAGGTGCTATCTAACTGCAAGTCGTCGTGCATTTATCATTTTCTGATCCATGCATCACTTCTGCTGTTTTATTTGGTGCAACTACATCAAATACTAATGTTTACAATCTTCCTGCATTAATGAGCTTGTATTTCTGTCAAATAACCTTTCTTGTAGTTAAACTAATCCTCCAGCAGATGTTGCTGTTGATGCATAAACTGCAGTTCCTAATCAGTTGTTGTCACATTCAGATAAATCATATTGGGCCGTATTTTCCGATCGGAGGCTTACAGCATGCGGAGGCCTCCGATCTGGAAAAAATCTACGCACTTACCTGAGGGCTCCCAAGGTGCGTATAGTTCTGATCCTGGGCCTCTCCAACTCCAAGTGCGCAGGGCCTACGTATCCCAGGGGCGCATGCGGTTCGCAAGCGTCTCTAGGATCACGTGGGCCGTGGGGAGCCAATCAAAGAAGGGAATCTCCCTTCATACACTTGACAGATAGACCTGTCAAATATATGAATGGAGATCACCCCAAAAACATTATGAAACATTAAATAAATAAAAAAAAATAATCACATTTTAAAAATTAGTTGAAATTACAAATTAAATATTTTAAACAAATTTAATTTTTTGAAAAAAATAGTTTTTTACAGGGCTAAAAATAAATGTAACTTTTTTTAAAAAAGTATTTTTAAATGAAAGAGTTTTTTTTTACTTTTTTCAAATCTTATGCTGGTAAAAGCAGGCCTTACGCCTGCCTTTACCAGGCGTAAAATTTCTAAGGGTTTTCTGCGGGTGGAGGTTCTCCAGAAAACGGAACTATCCGCCCGCAGAGGCCCTTCTCCAGGGCAGGCGTCCGATCTGTTGAGAGCTTTCTTGACAGATCGGAAATGCCAGTTTTCAGCGCATGCGCTGTGCATGCCTGAAACCGGCATTTCCAATGTCCCTACGGGTGTGTACCTAGCGCGTACACACCTGTAGGGATCGGAATATCCGGCCCAATATCGAACTCCATTGCACCAAATCAGACTCTTCAAGCGTGGCATGTGAAAAGGATGACTAGAAGTTGACAACGTGATAACATGATGCTCTTGTCTCTGCAAGTATCTGTTCTGTACCAGAGACAGAATTTTCCAGTTTACTTCTCGATAAACCTGAAATAATGTCCTTCAGTACGAGAGTTTTTTTTTTGTGATATGATCTCCTATTTTTCTCTTAATTAGATTGTGGTTTCAGGTGTTGATAATTCTCAGTAGGCAAGTTACAGGGCTTTTATGTTCCTCGTTAAACGTCTGCAGTAACAGCAGAGTTTAGGCTGTACAGCCAATGTGCCTTTAGAGTTCAATGTGCGGATCATTTTTTTGTTGCTGTGTCAACTTTAACCTTTTGATAGTCCAGTCATATTAACATACAATGGATGTAATCCATGGATGAAATTTTAAGTAGGCTAGAGGTTTAGGATCAACATTCCTGACTGGGAATGATGCCAATCCTTGCTCCTCCAATTGACAGCCATGCGTTGACTGACCAGGCATGAATAGAGTGGCTCATTTCCAACACGGGTGTCAGCTGGGAAACGGTTGTCATTTCACCATTGGCCCACCACAGGATTGGTTTGCCCTGTAGTGCCCTTTAGTCCATGCATTTTGTTTCAAATGACTCATTTTAATGATTTCCATTCTGGGATGGTTGACATTTGAGTTGAAATACAGTTCTGCAACCGTGACCGTTTTTGATCTTTGGTACTGTGTAAGTTTTGTCTTAGTTTTAAGCAAGGCTTTGTGCAAAAGGTTCAAGTTGTAATTTTTATCATTTAAGCTTTGATCCGGGTTTGCTGTCGTTGTGGGACATCGTTCTCTGTAACGCCTGAAGGAAATTACATCTCTAAGGAAGAATGCAACCACCACTGGGGAAGAGTAATAACACGCCAAGGTGAATGTTGTGTGAAAATCCATTATGTATATAAACTGCATACTAAAAGTGATCCATTTCTCAAGTGTGTTTATATGGGGGGAAAAAACCCCCTCCTTTCTCCATGTAAGATTATGGTATATGATAAAACAATAAAGAATATATTGGCCTAGATTTTGCTGCCAAATAACAGTGGGTTTAATAGCGCTCGCCGTTAACAATGTGTAAATCGTCCATCAACTTGTGGCGAGGGAGAGATACCCCGTGAATTCCAAATCGCCACGCATTGCTGGACGATTTACACCGCTCCGTATTAGCCTCACAAAAATGGCAGCTCACCCTCAACCTCACCGTGAGTTTCATGAAGTTGCTGCATTTGCACATTAATTACGCATTAAACTCGACGCAAAAAGTTGGGGCTGGTACTTAACAGCGTATTTATGTTCCTGCAATGCCACTCAACCTCTCCAGCCCAGAAAGAGAACAGTTTAAACTGTGGAGTCTCATTCCTGCAGGTAGTAAATTGCTAGATTTAAAAAAAAAAAATAATAATTTAAAATTGTAAAATATTTTTCTTTTCCTTTCTGTTTTTTTCTCTCATTTTAAACTTTCGTTCCCTCTCTCTCTTTCTCTTTCTGTACCTGATTTGATTCTAATTCACCCGATTTCCTTCTCCGTCCATCCTCTTTCTTTCTCAGTCCTTAAATCTCATTGGTTAAGGAGATAGACTGTTGGTCCCGTCATTCACCGAGGTCCAAGATGTCCCGTTGCCCTCGCCGCGCTGTTATCAGCTCGCACTCCCAGCAAGTTACACCGAGCAAATATTTTTCGAGCTGAATGGTGAAGGTAAAAAGTCTAACGGGTCACGCCGTGAGATGCCGCACTCCAGCAAATTCTGGGCCAATATCTGAATTTCCAATATTCAGCCGATCTACATTGAAAGGTATTAGCCGCATCTTTGTCCTTTTTACTAACTTGTATACACAGCACTGGACTATATTTCTACCACACACATCTATAGTTTATAAAATTTAGCTTGCTTCTAAATTGCCTTGCATACCTGGTCAAAAGCATTTTAGTTAACTGTCGTAACCACGACTACGGTACAATCCTGAGCCATTAACTTCAAAGGTGAAGTTTGACACTGATGCATTAATTAAACTACTTTTATTCACAACATTTAAGTTAGCACAATTAATACCATTGTACAGTTAGGCATCGAGAATTACGATAGTTGCATGTAGAGGTTATTAACTGAATCGTTAGATACACAAGTTTAAGGGTATTGCAGTATCTTGGGCTATCTTGCATTATAACAGTTATGTTTAGTGTCCGCAGTTACCACACAACTTAGCAAGTTTGTTTGTAATTTGTATTCAACGTTTTGCAGGTAAGTTAATGGGTTTGAATATACAGTTTATCCTCGTTATAGTATGAGCAGATATATAGCATCTTGTCCTTTTTAAGTAGATTAGATTTTTGGTGCCAATTGTTTGACTTCCCTGTGAGATGCTCGGTTTCACCTCTGGGGAAACTGACAGGGAGTCGCCTTCCACTGCAGTTTTATTCTTTAGTTGTTGTTGTCTTCTGATCCTGGCTTAACTGATTGTGCTCGCTGACCTCCACTGGCTCCCAGTCTGGCAACGTCTCGATTGTTAAAATTCCTATCCTTGTTTTCAAATCCCTCCATGGCCTCGCCCCTCCCTATCTCTGTAACTTCCTCCAGCCGTGCAACCCTCTGAGATCTCTGCGTTCCTCCAATTCTGGCCTCTTGCACATCCCCGATTTCCTTCTCTCACCATTGGTGGCCGTGCCTTCAGCTGCCTAGGTCCTAAGCTCTGGAATCCCCTCCCTAAACCTCTCCGCCTCTCTATCTCTTTCCTCCTTTGAGACGCTCCTTAAAACCTACCTCTTTGACCAAGCTTTTGGTCATCTTCCCTAATATCTCATGTGGCTCGGTGTCAAATTTTGTTTTATAACATTCCTGTGAAGCACCTTGGGACATTTTGCTACATTAAAGGCGCTATATAAATGCAAGTTGTTGTTGCTTCTCTATTGCACTACAAATTTACACTCCTGCTGTGCTCAAGGACACAAGCTGTAATACATTTGCAATACACTTTCCAGTCTACTTCTGTCAGATTGAACTGTTGAAATTTCTTAATCTCACTCTACTTCTCTGCTTTGAAGGTTGTTTATACTTTCTGTTTCAATTTTCTGTCCATTCTAGACAGTTTCCTAGCATTATCTTGGAATGTTCTCTCTCTTCTGGTCCTGCTATCTCTGCCTTTACATTTTTTTTTTTACTCCCTAAGCCTGGAGAAAAGCATGGCTTTATACATTAAATTCTACTGAGACAAGCCCAGTTCTTCGACTAAAATCTTTATGATCAAGTCAAAAAGGGTTAACTCTATCACATCAGTCTTTTTCAAGGTATCAGTCAATTGGATGGTCATGTGTATGATGGTCAAATGAAGATCATTTGGAAAACTTTGATTACTGCCTCTGCTGATTCCTCCCCAACTTCCTTCAGTGTTGTGGTAGTAAGCATCTCTGCTATTTCCTCGCTCAACTACAAGCTGGTTCCCAATCCCCTTTTTATCTTTAGGTGATCCCACCCCTCTTGATGAACCCTTTACTTCTGTATTTGAAGGTCCTAGATATTTCCTTTTATGTTGACTGCCAATCTTCTTTCTTGCTCCACCTTAGCGTCCAAATCTCTTTCTTGCTTCCTTTCTAATATTCTTTATATTTTTCATAATTTCCTTCCATATTATTCCCCCTTGTATTGTTTCTGATTTAAATCTCATTTGCACAGATCTATTCATGCATGGCATGTGAGCTTTTGGGCACCTTTTGGGTTTTTTTTTAACTCCCTGTCGGAATGTATTTAATCTGTACATTATTGAGCTGTTATTTAAATACTTCGAGTTGTTTAGATCTTTATTTCCAACCATTTAATCTGGCAGGGTCCCATTTCATCCCAATGAAATTGGCCATAGTCCAACACCTTTAACTTTGACCCCTTTTTCAATGTGAATCTAATTAAGTTATGGTCTCTATTTCCCAAGTGTTTTAGTTTCAGTCACTTACAGGGCCTGTCTTTTTTTTAACCCAGAGCTAGATCTAATACTACATTTAAAAAGAAAATACTGCAGATGCTGGAAATCTGAAATAAAAACAGAAAATGCTGGAGATACTCAGCAGGTCAGGCAGCATCTGTGAAGAGAGAAACAGAGTTGACGTTTCAGGTCGATGACCTTTCATCAGAACTGGAAAAAAGCAGGAAATGGAACAGATTTTTAAGCAAGTGTAGGGGCTGGGAAAGGGGGGAGGGGATGAAAGAACAAAAGGGAAGGTCTGTGATTGGATAGAAGGCAGGAGAGGTTACGAGACAGTCCTGTTTGTGGATCTTGGGAAGGAGGTAGAAGCGGGCTGTGCAGGGTTGGGGAACTGAGGTTGGCGGCCGTGAGGGGAAGATCTCCAGAGGAGATGAGGTCAGTGACCGTCTTGGAAACGGTGGCTTGATGTTCAGTAGTGGGGTCATGGTCCAGGCGGAGGTAGGAGGAGGTGTCGGAGAGTTGGCGTTCAGCTTCCGCTAGGTAGAGGTCGGTTCGCCAAACAACAACAGCACCACCTTTGTCAGCAGGTTTAATGACAATATCCCACTAAACTGCTGAACACCCAACTTCCTTTTTTGGCTCCCATGTTAGCTGATTTTGTTCTACGGAAGCTCAGCGTAAGCTCGAGGAACAGCACCTCATCTTTCGATTAGGCACTTTATAGCCTTCTGGACTCAACATAGAGTTCAACAATTTCAGATCATAACCTGGCCCCTATCATATATATATATTTTTTTATCCATACTTTTTGTTTGTGCCTTCCGTTCTTCTCTCCCACATGGCAGCTGTCTTTCATTCTGCCAGCACAATTTACACTTCATCTAGAGCCATCCTTTGTTTCTTAACCTGTCCCATTATCATCTCCTTTTGCCTTGAATATCTCTCAATGTCTCTTAACTTCTCCTGCCTTCTATCCTATCACAGACCTTCCCTTTTGTTCTTTCAGCCCCTACACTTGCTTAAAAATCTGTTCCATTTCCTGCTTTTTTTCCCAGTTCTGACGAAAGGTCATCGACCTGAAACGTTAACTCTGTTTCTCTCTTCACAGATGCTGCCTGACCTGCTGAGTGTCTCCAGCATTTTCTGTTTTTATTTCTAATACGACATTGTACCTTACTGGACAGACAATTTACGGATTAAGCCTCTGCCACTTTCCTCTCTTGCCTTAGTCCACCGGGCTAAACTTGCTCTATTCCCACTAAACTGCTGAACACCCAACTTCCTTTTTTGGCTCCCATGTTAGCTGATATTGTAACGGTTCTCCTTGGGTACTGTGCCCCTCCTTCAAATCTGCCGTCATCACCCTTCTCCTCAAAAAACCAACCCTTGACCCCTCTGTCCTTGCAAACTACCGCCCCATCTCCAACCTCCCTTTCCTCTCAAGTCTTGAATGTGTTGTCACCTCCCAAATCCATGCCCATCTTTCCCGGAACTCCATGTTTGAATCCCTCCAATCAGGCTTCCTGCCACAGTACCTAAAACGGCTCTTCGCAAAGTCAGAAATGACATCCTATGTGACTGTGACAAAGGTCAACTATCCCTCCTCGTCCTTCTTGACTTGTCTGCAGCCTTTGACATGGTTGACCACTCCATCCTTCTCCAACACCTCTCCGCCGTCATCCAGCTGGGTGGGACTGCACTCGCCTGGTTCCATTCTTATCTATCTAATCGTAGCCAGAGAATCACCTGCAATGGTTTCTCTTGCCACTCCTGCACAGTTACCTCTGTGTCCCCCAAGGATCTATCCTTGGCCCCCTCCAATTTCTCATCTACATGCTGCCCCTCGGCGACATGTTTCACTATATTAAAGGCACTATATAAATTCTTGCAGTAGAAAAACTATCCAGAATGCATTCCGAGAACACCTTCCATTTTGACCACAAACTTTCCTTATTGCAGTCTTATGATGATGTCCTCCACTATTACAACTACTACTGTACTGGAAACCTCTTAAGTTGCCTCTAAATCTCACCTTCAATTTCTTTCCTCCTATTTGGTGCTCAACAGCATTCTCCCAGTATGTTCTTGTAGCGAACAGAGTGCTCTGATGCTGGCTGAAACATCCATTCCATTCTCCAGCTGCTGTTCAAGTACAAAGTTCACCAAATAGTTGTTTAGTGTGATTTTATTTTAAATATATACAAGACGCTGTAATATATGCTGTTTTAATTCCAGTGCCTGGTGGATGGGAAACTCGATATGGTTGCTGTGAAGGATCTCTGGGATCTGTTGGATGTCAGGTTGCTCAGGTATAGATACAAGTGATGGAAAATGTAAATAGCAACTTGGATTGGGGTAGGATTCCTTTTTTCAGAAGACCATATTAAGAAATCTTAAGAATTTGTTATCTGAGAGAAACCCAGAAATTAATTTTGAAGATGACTGTTAAGATTTCATTGGGAAATGTGCGCCGACAACACCCAGCTCTACTTCACCACCACCCCTCTCAACCTCTCCACTGCCTCTGTTATCAGACTGCTTGTCCGATATCCCGTCTTGGATGAGCCAAAGTCCCCTCCAATTAAACATTGGGAAGACCAAAGCCATTGTCTTTGGCCCCCGCCAAATGCTCCATTCACTACCCACCGATTCCCTCCCCCTCTCTGGCCACTGTCTCAGACTGAAATAGACATTTTGCAACCTCGGCACCCTGTTTGAACCTGAGCTAAGCTTCTGACCCATATCCTCTCCATCACAAAGACTGCTTTCCTCCACCTGCGTAACATTGCTCGTTGTCACCCCTGCCTCAGCTCATCTGCTGCTGAAACCCTCATCCGTGCTTTTATTACCTCTAGACTCAACTATTCCAACGCTCTCTTGGCCGGCCTCCCATCTTCCACCCTCCGTAAAGTTGAGCTCATCCAAAACCCTGCTGCCCATAGCCGAACTCTCTCCAAGTTCCGCTCACCCATCACCTTTAACCACTAGGCTGTGAGGAGATGCTTCCTTCATCTTTGTGTCATTGCTATTGAAGAAAGATAGAGAAGCTTGGTCATTCAAATGCTTTAATTCATTGAT
This sequence comes from Squalus acanthias, assembly GCA_030390025.1. Classification (NCBI taxonomy): domain Eukaryota; kingdom Metazoa; phylum Chordata; class Chondrichthyes; order Squaliformes; family Squalidae; genus Squalus; species Squalus acanthias. Next base: position 132,300,291 of record CM059425.1, on the reverse strand, counting down.
GTTGAATAAACAGAGAATCAGCGCAAACACTTTGTCTAAGATAACTTGGTTGCTGGAGTAGCTTCATTCATTCAGTCTAACCTAATTTGTACTTCTTGGTGAGTCTTTGACCAAAGCACGATGTATGATGGAATTTTTGAATGTTTGGTATTAATTATCACCTAAATGCCCTGTGTAGCTACATGTCTACAATCGAAAAGAAAACCTCAATGGGTTTGTGAAGACTTCCCTTAAACTGCTTCCTCTTGATGGAAATCCTGGTGTCTATGCAGTAAGCTCTGAAATGGTAAGTAAAATTGGTGATGTCACAAAAACCAGTATAAAATTAGCTCAATATTTTAGGTCATTCAAACACTAAAGTTGCCCTTGGTAATGTTCACTATGGCATTGTAACTGTAAAACATTGCAACTGTAAAGATCCAGGCCCATCTCTCCCACAACACCAAAACAGTCCTAACCAAAGTCATGAACAACATTCTCTGATTGACTGGAGCGAATTATTCTTCCTTGTCTTCTCTGCAGATTTTGACATGGCCCATCACATTATCCTCCTCCTATGCCTCTCCTCCTTTCTCTGTCTCAGTGCCTCTCTTTCCACTCTGCCTATCTGAGTGTAGCTAGAGCAGTTCTACCAATAGCTTCTCTTCCCATCCCAGCACAGTCATCTTTGGAGTCTCTCAAGGAGCTATCCTTGGTCCCCACCCCACCTCACTGATATGCTGCCCCTTGATGACATCATCTGTAGACAAGGACTGGGCTTCTGCATGTACACTGCCTGGTTCTACCTCTCCTCCACTTTTCTCAACCCTTCCACTGCCTCGTACTGTTCGATTGCTTGTTCGACATCCAGTCTTTTGAGTTGCAATTTCTTATGGTTAAATATTGGTAAAACTTTTGCCCCCCTACCAAGACTCCATACCTTTGCTACCAATTGCATATACCCCTTCCTGGCCACTGTCTCGGGCTGAAGCAGCTTGTTTGTAACCTTGGTGTCATATTTGAGCCTGAGCTGAGTTTCCAACCCCATATTCTCTCGATCTCAAAGACTGCCTACTTCCACCTCTAACAACATCCATCTCCCTCCCTTCCCCCCACAACTCTGCCCATCTGCTGCTGAAACCCTCATCCATGCCTTTGTTGCCTCTGAACTCATCCAAAGCTCTGCTGCCTGTATTCTATCTCTTCCCACTCCCCCCCCCCCCCCCCCCCCCCCCCCCTCACCCACCCTGTGCCTCATTTAAAATATTCATCTCCCCTCCCTATCTCTGTAACCTCCCACAGCACTTCTACCATCCCCTCTCTCTTTCTCTCATTTCTGGTCGCTTTTGCATCCCTCCCTGACTCCCTTCGCTCCACTATTGGCAGCCCTGCCTTCAGCTGCCTAGGCCCCGCACTCTGGAATTCCCTTCCTAAACTGGCTCTTCACCTTTCGCTAAAGACCTTCGTTAAAACCCACCATTTTGACCAAGCTTTTTGTCACACTTCCTAATTTCGTCTTTGGCTTGGTACCTCTTTTTTTTCCCTCCCCCTCTACAGCTTTTGTGAGGTGCCTTGGGGCATTTTTGTTTATTAAAGGCACTATATGAATGTTTGTTTCTAATATGACATGCACTATGTACATGTAATTTCTGCAAACATGGCTGAGGTTCCTGATTTAAGGAGCAAAACAAAAGTTGATGTTCGAATATGGGGTTCAGCTTTGAAGGAAAGAAAAGAAAGACTTGCATTTATATAGCGCCGTTCACGACCTCGGGACGTCCCAAAGCGCTTTACAGCCATTGAATTACTTTTTGAAGTGTAGTCACTGTTGTAATGTAGGAAATGCGGCAGCCAATTGGCACACAGCAAGATCCCACAAACAGCATTGAGATCATGACCAGATAATCTGGTTTAGTGATGCTGGTTGAGGGTTAAATATTGGCCAGGACACCGGGGAGAACTTCCCTGCTCTTCGAGTAGTGTCATGGAATCTTTTGTGTCCAACTGAAAAGGCAGACGGGGGCCTTGGTTTTACATCTTATCCGAAAGCAATCTGAGTTGTATCTCGACTTGGGGCGTGTACCCTTGCCAAGCATCAACTTGGCTTTACCAAATGTGCTTCAGGTGCAGATCATACATTATGTAGATAAAAGGAAGGCTGTCATTTTTAAGAAACCGATCTTGGCCCTTCCAACCCCCTGCCTCCAAAAAAGCTATTAATTTCAATTAAAATGAAAAATCGACAATAACTTTGATATTTCATGTTTGGTTCCTGTTGCAGCTTAGTGTTACTATTTGTAGTGCAGGAAAAAATTCTAATGGAATTCTTCCAAAAAAAAAAGGACAAACTTCTATTTATATAAAGCATGTTAATCACATCCTCGGGGCAGCCCAAAGCATGTCACATTTAATGGATGAGTTTTGAAGTACAGTCATTGTTGGGTAACATGGCAGCCAGCTTGTGTACACGATCCCGTGAACAGTGGCAAGATAACTGACCAGTTAATCTGTTTTGATGATGTTGGATAAGGCATGGATCTTGGCCAGGAAACTGGGAGAATTCCCTACTCTTCAAAAAGAAAAATTGCCATGGGATCTTGGTTTAACTTCTCATCCGAAAGATGAGAGAGGGGCTTGGGGCTCTTTTCTCTAGAAACTAAAGACCAAAACTAGGGGCCGTAAATATAAGATAGTCACTAATAAATCCAATAGGGAATTCAGGAAAAACTTCTTTACTCAGAGTGGTGAGAATGTGGAATTTGCTACCACAAGGAGTAGTTGTGGTGAATAGCATAGATACATTGAAGGGGAAGTTACATGAGGGAGTAGAAGGATATATTGATGGGGTTAGATGAAGAGGGGTGGGAGGAGGCTCGTGTGGAGCATAAACACCGGCATAGACCAGTTGGGCTGAATGGCCTGTTTCTCTGCTGTAAATTCTCTGTAATAGAACCTCTGACAATGCAACACACTCAGTATTGCACCAGAGTGTCTGTCCAGGTTTATGCCCACGAGCCACGGAGCTGATTCAGAAGCCAAGCAGCAGGAGCATAACTAGCTGTTGTCCTAGACCTCCAAGTAGCTGACTCAAAGGCTTCAATTTTCAGTAGCCTGAAAGACACTGGATTAGCCAGATAAAGTATATAAACACGTCCGTCCTTCCTTGCTTGCGTCCGTGCTTCCTAGGGGCCTCCGAGCCTGCTCTGCCATTCAATAAGATCATGGCTGATCTTCTACCACAACTCAACTTTCCTGCACTATCCCCATATTCCTTAATTCCCTTAATATCCAAAAATCTATCGATCTCGGCCTTGAATGTACTCGACGACTGAGCATCCACAGCCCTGTGGGTAGAAAATTCCAAAGATTCACAACCCTTTTGAGTGAAGAAATTTTTCCTCATCTCAGTCCTAAATGGCCGACCCCTTATTCTGAGACTGACACCCCTGGTTCTAGACTCCCAGCCAGGGGAAACATCTTCCCTGCATCTACCCTGTCGAGCCCTGTAAGAAGTTTGTATGTTTCAATGAGATCACCTCTCATTCTTCTAAACTCTAGAGAATATAGGCCTAGTCTACTCAATCTCTCCTCATAGGACAATCCCCCCATCCCAGGAATCAGTCTGGTGAACCTTTGCTGCATTCCCTCTATGGCAAGTATATCCTTCCTTAGGTAAGGAGACCAAATCTACACCATACTCCAGGTGTGGTCTCACCAGGGCCCTATATAATGGCAGTAAGACGTCTTTACAATTCTTCTCAAATCCTTTTGTATACTTGCTCTACCTGCATATTTATTTTTAGCAATTCATGTACAAGGACACCCAGGTCCCTCTGAACACCAACATTTGCCAATCTCTCACCATTTAAAAAATACTCTGCTTTTCTATTTTTCCTACCAAAGTGGATATCTTCAAATTTCTCCACATTATATTCCATTTGCCATGTTCTTGCCCACTCGCTTAACCTATCTATATCCCCTTGCAGCCTCTTTGCATCCTCCTCACAACTTACATTCCCACCTAACTTTGTATCATCAGCAAACTTGGATATATTACATTTGGTCCCCTCATCCAAATCATTGATATAGATTGTGAATAGCTGAGGTCCAAACACTGATCCTTGTGGTACCCCACTAGTTACAGCCTGCCAACCTGAAAATGACCTGTTTATTCTTCCTCTGTTTTCTGTCTGTTAACCAATCCTCAATCCATGCTAATATATAACCCCCAATCCCATGAGCTCTAATTTTGTTTAATAACCTCTTGTGTGGCACCTTATCGAATGCCTTCTGAAAATCCAAATACACCACATCCACTGGTTCCCCCTCATCTATCCTGCTAGTTAAACCTCAAAAAACTCTTAACAGATTTGTCAAACACGATTTCCCTTTCATAAATCCGTGTTGCCTCTGCCCAATCCTATTATTACTTTCTAAGTGCCCTATTACCACGTCCTTAATAATAGATTCTAGCATTTTCCCTGCTACTGATGTCAAGCTAACTGGCCTGTAGTTCCCTGTTTTCTCTCTCCCTCCTTTCTTAAATAGTGGGGTTACATTTGCTACCTTCTAATACGTGGAAACGTTCCAGAATCTATGGAATTTTGGAAGATGACAACCAATGCATCCACTATCTCCATAGCCACCTCTTTTAAAACCCTAGGATGTATGCCATCAGGTCCAGGGGATTTATCGGCTTTCAGTCCCATTAATTTCTCCAGTACTATTTCCTTACTAATACTAATTTCTTTCAGTTCCTCATTCTCGATAGACCCTTGGTTCTCCACTATTTCCGGAATATTTTTTGTGTCTTCCGTGAAGACAGACACAAAGGGCTGGATTTTCATAGGGCCGTGGAGGCAGGTGTGGAGGCATGTGGGGGGTTAAAATTGCGAAAAGTGGCGGGTGGACCTGATCCCGCCTCCATTCCGCCGCCACGCAATTTTGATAAAATCGTGTGCGGTGTTCCCGACTCCGTCCCGCCTCCAAGAGGCGGGAGAGGCCATTAAAGCCCTTAACAAGCCCTAAATTGGCTCTGTAATGCCATTTTGAAATGTTTTAGCTAGTTTAACCCTTTTCCGACGTGAAGCACGCCTGATGTGAAACATGCCAGTGAAACCTGGCGGGAGCACAAGTGGATAGCTGACTATCAGCGGCAGGTCCACTATTACAACGGAGATGTGATGAAGGTAGTAGTAGTATGAGGTCTGAAAGTCGCCTCTGATGCTGCTGCATTGAATGTCTTCAGAGACTGCCTGGCCTTTGCTGTGAGAGGACCTGGATGCAAAAAATCTGTCTCTCTGTCTCTCTGTCTCTCTGTCTCTCTGTCTCTCTGTCTCTCTGTCTCTCTGTCTCTCTGTCTCTCTGTCTCTCTGTCTCTCTGTCTCTCTGTCTCTCTGTCTCTCTGTCTCTCTGTCTCTCTGTCTCTCTGTCTCTCTGTCTCTCTGTCTCTCTGTCTCTCTGTCTCTCTGTCTCTCTGTCTCTCTGTCTCTCTGTCTCTCTGAGCTGCTGCTCATTTTGCATCCAGGTCCACTCACAGCAAAGGCCAGGCAGTCTCTGAAGACCTTCAATGCAGCAGCAATGATGACATCATCAGAGGCGACTTTCAGACTGAAACCACTAATTGGTTCATGGGTTCCCACATGCTGGAACTCAATTGCCCAATTAAGTGAAAATTGCATCAATCTTCCACATCCAATTGCAGTCGGGTGGATAACACGAAATGCGGATGACACGACCCCAACCCGCCCCAGTATCAAAATCCAGCCCAAAGTATTTATTGAATTTCTCTACCACTTCCTTATTCTCCATTATAATTTCTCCTGTCTCAGCCTGTAAGGGACCCACATTTACTTTCGCTAATCTTTTCCTTTTTACATACCTATAGAAGCTTTTACAGTCTGGTTTTTATGTCTCTCGCTAGTTTACTCTCGGATTCTATTTTCAGTTTCTTTATCAATTTCTTGAACCTTCTTTGTTGAATTCTAAAATCCTCAGGCTTACTACTCTTTTTGGCAACATTATAGGTCTCTTCCTTTAATCTAATACTATCTTTAATTTCTCTTGTTAGTCACGGGTGGACCACTTTTCCAGTGGTGTTTTTATTCCTTAAGGGAATGTATATTCGTTGCAAATTAAGAATTATTTCTTTAAATGTTTGCCATTGCTTTTCTACTGTCACATCTTTTGATCTAGTTTCCCAACCTACCTTAGCTGACTCACCTCTCAAACTTACGTAGTTTACTTTGTTCAGATTTAGGACCCTAGTTTCGAATTTAACTAAATTACACTCAAACGCAACATAAAATTCTATCATATTATGATCACTGCTCCCCAGAGGCTCCTTTACTATGAGGTTATTAATTAACCCTGTCACATTGCACAATACTAGATCTAAAATAACCAATTCCCTAGTAGGTTCTTCGACATACTGATCTAGAAAACTATCTTGAATGCATTCCATGAACTCTTCCTCTGAACTATTGCTGCAAATTTAGTTTGCCCAGTCTATATGAAAGTTAAAGTCCCCCATGATTACTCTATTATACCTGTTACATGCATCTCTAATTTCTTGATTTATACTCTGCCCAACACTACAACTCCTGTTTGGGGGCCTATAAACCACTCCCACTAGTTTTTTCTGCCCCTTGTTGTTTCTTGGTTCCACCCAAACTGATTCTACATTTTGTTTTTCCGAGCAAAGATCCTTTCTCCCTACTGTCTCTATCCCCTCTATTATTATCAGGGCTACCCCTCCTCCTTTTTCATTCTGCCTGTCTCTTCTAAAAGTCAAATATCCTGGAATATTTAGTTCCCAATCTTGGTCACTCTGCAACCACATCTCTGTAATGGCTATTAAATCAAACCCATTTATTTTTATCTGGGCTATTAATTCATCTATTTTGTTGTGAATGCTTCGTACCTTTAGCTTTAAGTTTTTTCTATTTTTCCCTGATGTCACTTTAGTCACTAATTACCCCTATTACCTTCATTAATCTCTCTCTTCCTGAGCCACTCTGCTTAACTTTACCCAGATCACGACTCTTCTCTACAGCCTTGACATTTCTCTCTCTGCTTTTGAATTTACCCTTTCCTGAATCCTCCACCCACCACCCCCGCCTTCAGTAGTTTAAAGCCCTATCTACCACCCTAGTTATTCAATTCACCAGGACACTGGTCCCAGCCCGTTTTAAGTGGAGCTTGTCCCAACGGAACAGCTCCCTACACGTGTGTGTATATACGTGCATACATACATACATTTTATTTTCAATTTGATGAAAGCGCCACCTATGGGTCAGTGAGTAAAGGTGATGCTCAGTATACTGAGCCCTACAGGCTAGCTGCCATTCCTGGTCTGGCTTCAGGTAGGGCAGCAATTGGGGTGCTACTGTTGGACTCCGTGCCTCTGAGCTGCACTCGCTGCCTGGTGATTCCTGCTAGAAAGTGTAACGCCTGCACTTGTTGGGTAGGGCATAGAATTGGACTAAACTGAATAGAAATGATGGTTGAGCTCTGGTCTCTTACCCGTAAACGCTGAATCTATCCCTTTTCCTGTTCCAGTGCTACACCAAGCAAGGTGGGGAACTCGCTCGTGTAAGTGTGGTCAATGCCAATCTTGAAGTGGTTTATGATGTGTTTGTTAAGCCAGATAATGAAGTGATTGATTATAACACCAGGTAAGCAAGCATTTATGCACATCATTTATATGCATGTTTTAATAGGCTGAATGACAAATATCCAAACATACAACCAGAAGAAGGGTGTTTACATTTTTTTAAAAAGCCAATACTGGTCCCAAAAGTATGCTCGAAGAATTGAACTGACTGATGATAAATTATATTTTCAAAAACTAAATGAATAGAAATAATGTATTCATGTAATTAATAAACTTTAAAGTATTATCAAAAGTCACCCATGGGGAGGTTTCCTCGGTATTGTGCAATGAAATTATAAATCCATTAAAAAAAAATATATAAACTATGCTAATAATTTTGGTAATGTACAAAGGAAAGCTCATCTGATCGTGCACTTCCCTCTCTTTCCTCCCCCTCCCCCCGGGCCTCATTGCATGTAATGCACTTTAATGACCTCCTGCTTTTTAAAAAAAAAAACGCCAGCTCCGTTCAGTTTACAAGACTGGTTCTTTAAAACTGATCAGACAGGAAACTGTAAACTTCCAATTTGTAGGTTTTCTGGTGTGACTCGGGAGGACTTGATGAATGCAAAAACAACTCTGTGTGACGTTCAGGCAGCGTTGCTGACCACCTTCAGTGCCGACACCATCTTGATTGGCCATAGTTTGGACAAAGACTTACTTGTGCTCAAGGTAAGGCAGCATTTAGAGAGTCTTTCAATTGCAGTGAAATCAAAGAACTTAAGTTTTGTATAAAATGCCCTTTTAAATAATTTAAGTTTTTGTGTTCAATATCGCTGAATCTTTAAGAGCTTTCTGAAATGTGCCTAAACTAGTTTCCTTTCCACTGGGGGTTGACTGAGCTTTAATATTGCTTGTGAGCAGTTAGAATATGATTTGAAGCATCTCTTTGCCTGTGAAACCATCTGCTGTAATCCTGGATTGTAGAGGACATAGAAACATAGAAACATAGAAACATAGAAACATAGAAACATAGAAACATAGAAACATAGAAACATAGAAACATAGAAACATAGAAACATAGAAACATAGAAACATAGAAACATAGAAACATAGAAACATAGAAACATAGAAGCAGGCCATTCGATGAGATCATGGCTGATCATCCAAACTCAGTACCCTGTCCCTGCTTTCTCCCCATATCCTTTGATACCTTTAGCCTTAAGAAATATATCTAACTCCTTCTTGAATATATTTACTGACTTGGCCTCAACTGCCTTCTGTGGTAGAGAATTCCACAGGTTCACCACTCTCTGGGTGAAGAAATTCCTCCTCATCTCTGTCCTAAATGGCTTACCCCTTATCTTTAGACTGTGACCTCTTGTTCTGGACTCACCCGCCATCGGGAACATCCTTCCTGCATCCAGTCTGTCTAGCCCTGTTAGAATTTTATAAGTTTCAATGAGATCTCCTCTCATTCTTCTAAACTCCAGCGAGTATAAGCCCAATTGACCCAATCTCTCCTCGTACGTCATTCCTGCCATCCCAGGTATCAAGTATCAACTTAAAGTTCTAGCACAGTTTCCAGAAATGCTTAAAATGTATCAGAACCCTAATCTCTTTTAATTCTTTTGTCTACTTAAAGCTTTTCATTCCCTGGCCTCCCATGCATCGCGTGCACCTTGATGACTTTCTGCATCTTCCAGTTCCCAAATGATTTAGCCTCTTTCTTATCCTAAGTTGCCCTCTCCTAGAGTTTGTGATTGCCTTTCCTGGTATAGTAATCACACAAGTCTCTGAGCTTGAACCCACTGAACCGTGAATTCTGTCACAGAAAAGGAGTTCAAAATTATTTACATTGTGCCAGTTGTGTTGTTTTGCATATACTACAACTGTCAATGAAACCTTAATAAAAATCAGTGTCAAGGGGAGTCGCCCACTGAGGCAATTGCTTACTCTTTGCTATCTGACAAATTGTCTTTTTAAAATAGCCTCAACTTCATGAAATAATCATTTGACCAATGACTTTAATTTGCTTAGGAACAGGTGCTGTGGTGAAGTAGCTCTTGTCCAGGTCAGTGCTTCACTTGCATACCAGTCCATTGTGACAAAAAGGCTCATCTGTCTCACCAACCAAAGCCTGGTTTGTCAAAAAAAGCCAGAACTTTTATTTATATAGCGCTTTTAATGTAGTAAAACGTCCCAAGGCGCTTCACAGGAGCGATTATCAAACAAAACTTGACACCGAGCCACATAAGGAGATATTGGGGCAAATGAACAAAAGCTTGGTCAAAGAGGTAGGTTTTAAGGAGCGTCTTAAAGGAGGAAAGAGGCGAAGAGGCACAGACAATACCCTTTTAAATGATTTCCTAGGTTTTTATAACCTTGGATTTAAAATGATTAAAAAGATAACCACAACTTGCCCCATTGTCAGTCTCGATTAGTATTCACAATGGCTAAAATTAAAACTTCCTGTGAATGACGATCTATGGGCTTCTTAACTCAGGATCACCCTGTTCCTATTATAATCCAGAATTTGAGGCACATTTTTCACTTTGTTTTTTGAATAAAAGGTTAGTTGTCCTTTGTTTTCAAGAAAATAACAAATCCAATCAAGTTTGGTGAGCGCTACTGAAATTTGTGTATTCTGAATTCACTAGAGAATGAAGGAAAATTGGGCAATTTTAAAGCAAGGTGTCAGCCTTGGGTCAATGGTGGGATTCTTGCCTCTGAGTTAGAATATTGCGTTTGAGCCCCACTCCAGAGACTTGAACGCATAATCTCAAATGACACAGTGCTGTGCGTTCTCCATCTGATGATATACTGTGCTTACACGGAAACTACCTTGTAAAACAACATTGTTAAATTATAGAAAGTGTGAACTTACACTTGTGTACCCCAGCAAATTTCATAGTTTAGAGCATAGTAAGACGGCGTTTAAATTGTTCAAATCCCATCCAGGCTGCTCTTGACTAGAGGATGCCCCTCAGTAGAAAAAGAGCCATCTTTCTCCAGCTCTTCCAAAGCAGAATGATGATCTGGCTTTTCACCCAGTTTCTGACATCTTATAAATTTGCAGCCAGTCCCATTTATGGGTGACTAGCATGCCTTTAAACACTGCTGGCCACTGATCGTGTCCCTGCTCCCTGTGCACTCCAGCACAACCGTGCACTGTGCTCGGAGTGCCAAATTTATTTAAGTAGGTTGACCTTTTCGTCCAGCTTGAGGTCAGCTCTTTGCACTTCAGAAAGGTGCAGTGTCTATGGAGCAGTGGTCCTGGTACCTATAAGCCCCTTTTTGTATTTGCTTTCATGGTAGACCTGCTAAGTTTTTATATATCGTACACTTTTAGTTCTGTTTTAATGTGACCCCAGTTTGTCCTCGCAGCTGTAGGAAATTCTTTTGTAGATTCACTGCCATGTTGGGTATCTCCATTGGTTGGAGGAATTGTTTTTTTAAGCCGGCGTCCTCTCTGAAGCCTGGCAAGTTAGTTTGGGGTTGGAATCTGGTTGCTTGAGTCCTGCATGTTTGGGATTTGTTGCCACTGGCAAAAAAAAAAAAGGTTTAGTGCAATATAAGCCACTTAGCTAATTTTGGCTTTATTCACATCATAGAGATGTACGCTCTTGATGAATGAATTTATTGGACAGTTTAAAATCTTTCAATATGTCAACATGATTACAGCTACATTTTGTGCATCTTTGTCAAATACTGCATGTCACAGCCAAATTTGCAAAAGAGAATTTTATTGTTAACCTCACTGCACCTGCTATAAATAGTAAGCATTGGGGATGGTAGCATAGTGGTTATGTCACTGGGATAGTAATCCAGAGGCCTGGACTAATGATCCAGAGACATGAGTTCAAATCCCATCACGGCAGCTGGGGAATTTAAATTCACTTAATAAAAAATTCTGGAATAAAAAGCTAGTATCAGCAACGGTGACCATGAAACTATCGGATTGTCGTAAAAACCCATCTGGTTCATTAATGTCCTTTAGGGAAGGAAATCTGCCGTCCTTACCCGGTCTGGCCTATATGTGACTCCAGACCCACAGCAATGTGGTTGACTCTTAACTCCCCTCTGAAATGGCCTAGCAAGCCACTCAGTGGTAACAAACCGCTACGAAAAGCAATAAGCATAAAACTGTACAGACCACTCGGCACTGGCTTCGGACATGACATTGGCACACCCAGTCCAGTCGACCCTGCAAAGTCCTCCTCATCTGGCATGTGCCAAAATTGGGAGAGCTGTCTCACAGACTAGTCAAGCAACAGCCTGACATAATCATACTCAGAATCATACCTTTCAGCCATACCCAGGGATAGTGATGGAAGAGATGTGGTGGCGGCACAGTGGTATACAGTCAGGAGGGAGTGGCCCTGGGAGTCCAGACCCCATGAAGTCTCATGACTTCAGGTCAAGCAAGGAAACCTCCTGCTGATTGCCACCTAACGCCCTCCCTCAGCTGATGAATCAGTACTCCTCCACGTTGAACACCACTTTGAAGAAGCACTGAGGAAAGCAAGGGTATAGAATGTACTCTGGGTGGGGGACTTCAATGTCCATCACCAAGAGTGGCTCAGTAGCACCACTACTGACCGAACTGACCGAGTCCTGAAGGACAAAGCTGCCAGACTGGGCCTGTGGCAGGCAGGTGATGAGAGAACCAACACGAGGGGAAAAACCTACTTGACCTCGTCCTCACCAATCTACCTGTCGCAGATACATCTGTCCATGGCCGCATTGGTAGCAGTGACCACCGCACAGTCCTTGCGGTTACGAAGTCCCTGTCTTCACACTGAGGACACCCTCCATCGTGTTATGTGGCAATACCACCGTGCTAAATGGGATAGATTCAGAACAGATCTAGCAGCTCAAAACTGGGCATCCATGAGGCGTTGCGGGCCATCAGCAGCAGCAGAATTGTATTCCACCAAAATCTGCAACCTCATGGCCTGGCATATCCCTCACTTTACCATTACTATCAAGCCAGGGGACCAATGCTGGTTCAGTGAGGCGTACAGAAGAGCATGTCAGGAGCAGCACCAGGTGTACCTAAAAATGAGGTGCCAACCTGGGGAAGCTGCAATACAGGACTACATGCATGCTATAGACAGCTAAGCAATCCCACAATCAATGGATCAGATCAAAGCTCTGCAGTCCTGCCACATCCAGTTGTGAATGGTGGTGGAAAAATAAACAACTAATGGGAGGAGAAGGCTCCATAAATATCCCCATTCTCAGTGATGGCAGAGCCCAGCACATGAGTGCAAAAGACAAGGTTGAAGCATTTGCAACCGTCTTCAGCCAGAAGTGCCAAGTGGACGATCCATATCGGCCTTCTCCTGAGGTCCCCACCATCACAGAAGCCAGTCTTCAGCCAATTCGATTCACTCCACGTGATATCAAGAAACGGCTGAGCGCACTGGATACAGCCAAGGCTATGGGCCCTGACAACATCCTGGTTGTCGTGCTCCAGAACTAGCCGCGCTTCTAGTCAAGCTGTTCCAGGACAGCTACAACACTGGCATCTACCCGACAATGTGGAAAACTGCCCAGGTATGTCCTGTCCACAAAAAGCAGGACAAATCCAATCCGGCCAATTATCGCCCCATCAGACTACTCTCAATCATCAGCAAAGTGATGGAAGGTGTCGTCGACAGTGCTATCAAGCGGCACTTACCAATAACCTGCTCACCAATGCTCTGTTTGGGTTCTGCCAAGACCACTCGGCTCCAGACCTCATTACAGCCCTGGTCCAAACTTGGACAAAGGAGCTGAATTCCAGAGGTGAGGTGAGAGTGACTGCCCTTAACATCAAGGCAGCATTTGATCGAGTGTGGCATCAAGGGGCCCTAGTGAAACTGAAGTCAATGGGAATCGGGGGAAAACTCTCCACTGGCTGGAGTCATACCTAGCACAAAGGAAGATGGTTGTGGTGGTTGAAGGTCAATCATCACAGCCCCAGGACATCGCTGCAGGAGTTCCTCAGGGCAGTGTCCTAGGCCCAACCATCTTCAGCTGTGGCTCAGTGGGTAGCACACTCACCTGAGTCAGAAGGTTGTGGGTTCAAGTCCCACTCCGGGGACTTGAGCACATAAATCTAGGCTGACACTCCAGTGCAGTGCTGAGGGAGTGCTGCACTGTTGGAGGTGCTGTCTTTCGGATGAGAAGTAAACTGAGGCCCCGTCTGCTCTCTCAGGTGGACGTAAAAGATCCCACGGCACTATTTCGAAGAAGAGCAGGGGAGCTATCCCCGGTGTCCTGGCCAATATTTATCCCTCAATCAACATAACAAAAACAGATTATCTGGTCATTATCACATTGCTGTTTGTGGGAACTTGTTGTATGCAAATTGGCTGCCATGTTTCCTACATTACAACAGTGACTGCACTCCAAAAGTACTTCATTGGCTCTAAAGCGCTTTGAAGCGTCTGGTGGTCATGAAAGGCGCTATATAAATGCAAGTCTTTCTTTCATCAATGACCATTCCTCCATCATAAAGTCAGAAGTGGGGATGTTCGCTGATGATTGCCGTGTTCAGTTCCATTCGCAACTCCTCACATAATTAAGCAGTCCATGCCTGCATGCCGCAAGACCTGGACGACATTCAGGCTTGGGCTGATAAGTGGCAAGTAACATTTGCGCCACACAAGTGCCAGGCAATGACTATTTCCAACAAGCGAGAGTCTAACCACCGCCCTTTAACATTCAATGGCATTACCATTGCCAAATCCCCCACCATCAACATCCTGGGGGTCACCATTGACCAGAAACTTAACTGGATCAGCCACATAAATAATGTATTCTGCGGCGAGTGTCTCACCTCCTGACTCCCTTTCCACCATCTACAAGGCACAAATCAGGAGTGTGATGGAATATTCTCCACTTGCCTGGATGAGTGCAGCTCCAACAACACGCAAAAAGCTCGACACCATCCAGGACAAAGCAGCCCGCTTGATTGGCACCTCATCCACCTTAAACATTCACTCCCTCCACCACCGGTGTACCGTGGCTTCAGTGTGTACCATCTACAAGATGCACTGCACCAACTTGCCAAGGCTTCTTCAACATCACCTCCCAAACCCGCAACCTCTACCACCTAGAGGGACAAGGGCAGCAGGCACATGGGAACACTATCGGCTCCAAGTTACACACCATCCTGACTTGGAAATATATTGTTGTTCCTTCATTGTCACTGTGTCAAAATCCTGGAACTCCCTCCGTAACAGCACTGTGGGAGTAACTTCACCACACGGACTGCAGCGGTTCAAGAAGGCGGCTCACCGCCACCTTCTCGAGGGCAATTAGGGATGGGCAATAAATGCTGGCCTTGCCAGCGATGCCCACATCCCAGGAACGAATGATAAAACATTTTTTAGTAATCCAGCCCTTGGCCTTCTGAGATTTAGTTAACCTGCTTCAATTTGAATACTAAAATAGGGATTACAGGAGTTATCCGATACCTGGGAGTAGGAGGTTTTGCCAGAGATTCGCTGCAAATAATGCAGTGAAGTGAAAAAAGAAAAACCTTTTGTTGTAGACTTGAGTTCCAGGAGATACCGATCAGATTCCAAAAGCAGACTTTGGCTTTAGCTAGAACTGAATGCTCGTTAACTCTTGGCCTGCATGACTCGCTTATCTTGACTAATGTAACAAAATCTTATTCGAGATGCCCTGGGAGAAGAAAATTATTGGCCCAAAAATTAGTCTGAGTACGCACTGTGTACTCTCGCGTATTCTGTCTCCAATTGCCGGTTTTCTGCATGCACTGCGCATGCGCTGAAAACCGGCACTTGGTGAACTCAAAAGGGGGCGGTTCCTAAGTGAACCGCGTGCCGCACGCAGTGCATTTAGTGCTTTGAACGCGCAGGTAAGCATGGAAGATTTTGCACATAAAGAAAGGAGGCGTAAGACCCTCTTTTAACAAGGTAAGTAGTTAATTAAGTATTTTAAATTTTTTTCAACAGGTTTATCTTTTTTAGAGACTTTAAAGAAAGGTAAGTTTATTTTTATAACTTTTAAAAAGATTTTAAATTTTTTCAAATTTAATTTTTTGTTTAAAGTGGTTAATTTATTTAACTATACTTATTTTATTAATGTGATGGTTTTTAAAAAAAATTTAATTGAGGTTTAGCTGTTCTTTTGGGGGGGGGTATAGATTCATAGCTTTGACAGCCCTTGCTGTCAAAACTATGAAAGATGGTGTGCTGCCATTGGCTCTAACTGAATCACGTGATCCCACAGCTCGCACGAATTAACTGCGTCTGTGGGATACGCACACACTGCACAGCTGCAGCCTTGAAACTAAAGTTCGGGTGAGCTCGGAAGGAAAAGGCAGGCGCGCAGTGAGATATCGCGGGGAAGCCTTACCCCCGCAGGAAGGCTCCGTCTTTAATTTCTGGGCCATTACATTTAACTTTTAGTAAAAGCAGACATATGGTGGGGTTATGTGAGAACTTGATAATTGGAATCGAAGTGCTGTTGCTTGGATACAAATGATTGGCAAGAATTACCTTTTGATAGCTTTATATTAGCTTTCAGCTTATTTGAAAGAGGAACCAGGGTTTTTTTTAGGTTATTGACCAGAACATTTCCCTGTTCAGCTGAATTTTACTTAAATATCATTTGTTTTAATATGAACATTCGAGGATACTTAATGGTATTCACATGTCCACCTTTTTTGTGGATATGTTATCTGTACTTTGACGCAACTTGTGTGTTCGAAGGTACGTTGCTGGGATTGGATTTTCATGCACACTTCAAGCATCAACAGGTCACCTCACTGCATTATTCGCAGTTAATGTACAACAACAACTTGCATTTATATAGCGCCTTTAATGTAATAAAATGTCCCAAGGCACTTCACGGGAGTGTTATCAAGCAAAATTGGACACCGAGCCACATAAAATATTAGGACAGGTGACCGAAAGCTTGGTCAAAGAGGAGAGAGCGGTAGACAGCCAGAGAGGTTTACAGAGGGAATTCCAGAGCTTAAGGCCTAGGCAGCTGAAGGCCCAGCCGCCAATGGTGGAGTGATTAAAATCAGTGATTTGCAAGAGGCCAGAATTGCAGGAATGCAGAGATCTTGTAGGGCTGGAGGAGGTTACAGAGATAGGGAGGGGCGAGGGAATGGAAGAATTTGAAAACAAGAATGAGAATTTTTAAATTGAGACATTGCTGGATGAGTGAATGGAACTTGGTGTGAGTTAGCATACGGGCTGCAGCGTTTTGGATGACCTCAAGTTTATGGAGGGTGGAAGATGGAAGGCCGGCCAGGAGAGCGTTGGAATAGTCGAGTCTAGAGGTAATAAATGTGAGAAGTCGCACAACACCAGGTTATAGTCCAACAGTTTTATTTGAAATCACAAGCTTTCGGAGCTATCGATTGCTCCTTCGTCAGGTGACTTCACTTCACCTGACGAAGGAGCAGCGCTCCGAAAGCTTGTGATTTCAAATAAAACTGTTGGACTATAACCTGGTGTTGTGCGACTTCTCACATTTGTCCACCCCAGACCAACACCGACATCTCCACATCAGAGGTAATAAAGGCATGGATGAGGGTTTCAGCAGCAGATGAGCTGAGGCAGGGGCAGAGTCAGGTGATGTTAGAGGTGGAAGTAGGTGGTCTTTGTGATGGAGCAGATTTGTGGTTGGAAGCTCATCTCTGGGTCAAATACAACACCAAGTTTGCGAACGGCTCAGCCTCAGATAGTTGCCAGGGAGAGGGATAGAGTTGGTCGCTAGGGAACAGAGTTTGTGATGAGGACTGAAGACAATGGCTTCAGTCTTCCCAATGTGGAGGAAATTTCTGCTCATTCAGTACTGGGTGTTGGATAAGCAGTGTGGCAAGTTAAAGACCGTGGAGGGGTTGAGAGGGGTGATGGTGAGGTGGAGCTGGGTGTCATCAGCGTACATATGGAACCTGATGCTGTGTTTTGTAAAACAAAACTCCCGCATTGTACCTCTGGCAAAGATCCCTGCTGTGTTGGTGTGACAATTATCCAGCTCCTGCACCAGCCTCAGCCCTTCAACACTGAAAATAGGAAAGTCTTTCAATAGAATTATTTAAGAAAGTGGAAGAGGAACTCTGCACAGCTGAAGTTAATGGGTTAAATTTCTTGGCTTAAGAGAAAAGCAGGAGATTGCTAGATAGTATAAAAGGTCATCTGTTGGGTTTTGAAGACATTAAAGAAACAGAAGAACATGCAAATTAGTAAGATGGATAGAAGAGTGACCAAGTAGGATGCAGAAGAACAATGCTTCTGTAAAGAGGGAGGCGTAGATATGCCTATTGATGGAATAATTTAGGTCATGAAAGATGAAAAACTATCTCTGGCATGGACCTGTTAGGCTGAATGGCCTGTTTCTGTGCTGTAAATATTTTGTAATAATATAGCAAATGCAGAAGCTGGTTGAGTGGAAGGTGAAGGTGAGGGGGGACTCTGTCATGGTTGGGGGAAGGGGAAGGAATGGAATCAGATGTGGGGGGGATTGGGATTGACATGGTCACGTGTCCTGTTGACCATTGTGGAGAGGCAACGTCGGCCGTGGAAAAAGGATATTGTAGAAGGTCTGGTTGGGGAGCTAGAATTTTCAGAGCTCGTGTCGGAAATGGAGAACGGTTTGTACTATTTACACAAGGTGTGGGTGGAAAAACTGCTCATATTTGGAGCCTTACAAACAGTGGAGACCCTTCATCTTAGTATCTATTGGAATCCAGGTCCCAGTTGTGAAAGTCTAAACCACTGCATCACCCAGTTCCTCAGCACAGTGTATTCTCTCCATCAATTTCAAGATTCATTGATTGCAATAGTGAGCACTGGTCATTGATTCATCCAGTTTGATGGTGATTGGTGCAGATTTTGTGACCCTGTGAGGCAGGGGCATGTGTTGGAGACATTATACGTGCCTCCACATGAAGATGATGCCCATTTTATCAGGTTAAATGATGTGGGTGAATGTGCCACTTTAAAAATAAATAAATAAATAAATAAAATAAAGCTTGTGTTGAGGTTTTTCTTTAACCGGAGAGACAAGCTTTACTGTTTCTCATGAAATTCTTTCTTTATTCACAGCTTATACACAGCATGGTCATTGACACATCAGTTCTGTTCCCACATCGCTTAGGGTTACCCCACAAGCGAGCGCTGAGGAGTTTAATGGCAGATTACCTCCGCCAAATTGTCCCAGACAATGGTAAGTAATTTGAGTAGAAATCGCACAAAACATTTCCACTTGTTAGATACGGATGGGCGATTGAGGTAAACTTGATTGAGGCTGCTCCAAAAATATATATATATTGGTGTGACTTTGGTAGAATGATGTGAAATTAGACCAGGAATTGACTTGTTTAGTAGAGTTTGTAATCAAATGGTTTTAGAATTTGACGAATAATCAAAAAAAAATGCAGACTCCTTTGGTTAACTTATAAATTGAGATTTTATTTATTGCAGGTACTAATGGTTGGCTTTCACTGATTTTAATTGTTTTCAGCAGGTCCCCCTGATAGCCACAGTTTCTATCTCTGACCCACACAGACAAGGACATTCCTAGGTTTAATCACTTTCATCCAGGGCAGCAGCAGAGGAGCAACAATTGGCTGCAGTGTCCCGAGTTAGGGAAAGGGAAACTATGACCAGGTTCCCTTTCCCAGATCTCGATTCCTGCTGGAAGGGGTCCGTCTGTGCATCCTGGCAGAGGTCTGGGCTCAGCTCGCCACAGTCAGTCTGCTTACACTCCCGGTCAAAACTCACACGAGCTATGAGCCTTTGGGTGAAGTATGAGGGGCTTCTGTTATGTGGAGAGACTGGAGAAGCTAAGATTGTTCTCCTTTAGATTAGAGAAGGTTAAGGGGAGATTTGATAGAGGTGTTCAAAATCATGAAAGGTTTTGATAGAGTAGATGGGGAGAAACTGTTTCCAGTGGCAGGAGGGCTGGTAACCAGAGGGCACAGATTTAAAATAATTGGCAAAGAAAAACAGAGGGGAAGATTAGGAGAAATCATTTTACGCAGCGAGTTGTTGTGATCGGGAATGCGCTGCCTGAAAGGGCGGTGGAAGCAGATTCAATAGTAACTTTCAAAAGGGAATTGCATAAATACTTGAAGGGGAAAAATTTGCAGGGTTGTGGGGAAAGAACAGGGGAGTGGGACTAATTGGATAGCTCTTTCAAAAAGCACGATAGGCCGAATGGCCTCCTTCTGTGCTGTATGTTTCGAAGTCCCAGATGATGTCTGGTGCTGCAGTAAGGGAATGGAATCCTTTCAGGAGGGATTGGGGGAGGAGGAGGTGGAGGGGAGAAAGGAGAATACATTTGATTTGCTTTCCTCATTTCTTGTACCAGTTGTAGGCCCTGAATCTGTCGAGAATGGGTGTGCATGCATGGGGCTTGTGATGTGGAAAGTGAAAAAGGATGCAAAAGGCAGGAAGTGGTGAGACTCCTTGGAAAGGCCATCAGCAGCAAAATGACATGCACTTCAGAACCTTCCAACTTGCGATGTGTCCAAGTGGATCTACTGAACACCGAACCCCCCCGTCTCTCCAGTTTGAAGAAAATGTTCGAATTCTGTATGCAATGTTATGTTCATGTTTGTTTGTGTTGAGAAATGGCTACTCCTAAGGCAGTAAGCTGATTGGTGGGTCCAGATTACAATATAAACTGGGCAAATAAAGCTCCAGTGGCTTTAAAATCTTTTTAAGCTTAAAAAAAAATACTGCCTTCAAATCATGCTCGTTTCACTTGGGATGCACACAGCTTAAATTCTAAGTGAGAGAGGGGACTGGCTTTTGAACTACTTATTGGTGTGCCGTGATGCATGTTAACCTCCATACAATATAATTCATGGTAATGATGTCATAACTGCAGGTTCATTTAAATACAGTGAGGGGCTGTGCTGGAGTAACTCCTAGTCAAGCTAATAAACTTCCATTAGTGGAGGTCATAATAGGTATTCCAAAAAAACAGAAGACCACTGTGGTCCTTCAGTCAAACCATAGTACCCTCGGGGGGGAAAATAAATCTGTTCTGGATGCATTCATAGTAAAAAGTGCAGTGAAACTGAGGAAAAATAATGATTTATAAAAATGGGGAAAAAAAATGTTTTTGTAACTGTGATGATCTTCAGTCTCTGTTCACTTAAAGGAATCTCTAGTGAATGGCCGTGAACGTGTACAGATTTATCAGTCAATATCTATCCTTCCTACGCCTAGTCCTGTGCACTTACCTACAATGTATTTTACATGTAGGCTCTTTTGCATGGAGTGAAACTGAGGAATCGGGACACCTTGGTATGCTACCAGATTCACGTCAAAATGCTGATTTATTTTGGTACCAAATTACTGCTGTACCGTTAGATATTTAGGGAGAAACAGGAAGCCTTAGACTGGAAAGGATGGAATCTACTTGTAAAGTGCAGGTAATAGCAATTCTGTGTAGTTAACAAAGATTTGGAAAAAAAAAGTTAATTTTGAATTTAGTGGCTAGATTGCCAAATGTCTTGGAAGCGTTCTGTGATACATGGTGGATCCATATCTTCATTAAACATTAAAGCTGCAATAATTTGGCTAGGAAATGGACTATTAAAATTTATTAAAGCAGTTTGGTATTTGTGTTTTTGTAAAAGATTTGCCAGAAATATTTTGCCTGCTTTTTGTGTCTCATAGCTGCTCAGATGACATTGTTTTGTGTTTTTTTTTTTAAAGAAACTTTACATCCCATCTTCAGTTTATGGGATAATTTCATTAAAAGAAAAAGGAACAATTGTATTTATATATGTGACACAACGCACTTTCCATATAATGAACTACTTTGAAGTGCAGTAACTGTTATCAAACAGATTTTTCTACTCGAGTAATGGGTGAAAAAGGTATACGGTATAAAAGATTAAGCAACGCCTTGATTTTTAAAAATTCTCATCCTTGTTTTCAAATCCCTCCATCTGCCATCACCATCACATCCACCATCCCCACCCCATTTTGCAAGCACTGTTCTCCAACCTACTTTGGTCCATTGCCTGAGTGAAAGGGCTTGCAGTCTGACTGTTGCCCAGACCACTGCCAATGACACTGAAAACCAGTTGGTAGGAGGTACACGGAACGGTTGTGTGTTGAACTGTGTTCCAATTCTTGCCACTCTCTCCCTCTGAGGAAACAGCTTTTCTCCACTTGCCCACCTCCCTTATACAACACAACTCAGATTGACAGCTCATCAAGTGAGAAATCGGGGGAGGAAAACTCATGTCCCGGTATATCTGCACACAAGTTCTCAGTGCAATGTCCTAGGCCGCTATGCCTTGTATTTGCCATTTTGGGAAGTTACACTGTACTGAAACCAGTGGTTAGCCCACTCGTCTCTGAGTCAGATGGTTGTGGGTACAAGTCCCGCTCCAGAGACTTGAGCACATAATCTAGGCTGACACTCCAGTGCAGTAATGAGGGAGTGCTGCATTGTCGGAGGTGCCGTATTTCGGATAAGACATTAAACCGAGGCCGCGTCTGTCCCCTCAGGTGGACATAAAATATCTCCGGGCACTATTCGAAGAAGAGCAGGGGAGTTCTCCCCGATGTCCTGGCCAATGGTTACCCTTTGACCAACATCGCTAAAACAGATTATCTGGTAATTATCACATTGCGATTTGTGGGACCTTGCTGTGTGCAAATTGACTGCCCGTTTCACACATTACAACAGTGACTACACTTCAAAAAGTACTTCATTGACTAAAGCGCTTTGGGACATCCGGTGGTCGTGAAAGGCACTATATAAATGCAAGTCTTTATTTTAAATGTCTCTCTTTATTTCTTGTATTTCTAACTGTAGCTTCCTGCAAGAAAGAATGAACTTGCATTTATATAGCATCTTTCCTTGACCTAAGGAAATCCAAAGCGCTTCACCATGAAGTACTGCCTGGGCCGGCAGCCACCAGCAGTATTTTAGTGGGGTCCAGAGGAACACTCAGTTATTACAATAATGTGACCTGTATCTGCCCAGTGCCTCTTCAGCCCCAACACATGGCACACACTCCGACTACATTGCTCGGCGTCTTGTGTACGTCACCGGACCTCGATTCACATATAAAAGGGGCCTACTGCTTGAAACAGGCCTGGGCTTTGGCCGCCCAGTGCTAGACCCCTGTGAGCGGCCCAGTGGGCTGATTGTCGGGGTTAGTGGGCCAGTAGGTCTACCCACCCCATTTTGAGGTCGTAACACTGATTTCAGCAGATTGACTTGAATCTCAATATCTCAGCACATTGATATTGACATTTAGGAGCAATAGTTTCTGAATTAATATGAACAAAATGTTTAAAACGCCAGTCATTTCTTGTATGGAGGTCAGAAAAGGTTTACCCAGAAACTTGTGTGGAGGCTGATTTTCCCATGACCCAATAATTATAGTGGGTTGGCGTTTGTGCAGTGAAAGTAAAAATATTTCAGTGAAATTAAGGATTATAGGATTCATTAGTGCACAGAAGAGTTTATTTTCTTAGGAGGTGTACAGGTGATTGAGGTAGGATTAACCTAAATCTAGTAAAGGGGTTTAGAAATTTAAATCCATTCGGCCTCCAATGCAGATGCCATTTGTTCATTCCACCTCTTAAACGCATTTCAGAATGAACTGTTGGAGCAAAAAAGAAGAAAAGGTTGAGGAATAAAGAGATTAAAAGGCAGAAACTTGCTGGAAGTAATTAGCAAAGGATCAGAGGGCAGCTTTGTCCCTTGAGGAGATTAGATCGGCAGGTGATTTAATGCCTCATATTAGTTTTATGTGGCTTCCTACTTTTTTTTGAACTAAGCAATGGTGATCTGCTTTAGAATAGATTGATGCGGGGGGGGGGGGGGGAGCGGGGAACATGTCGTTGCTCATGAGCAACAACAACTTACATTTATATAGCGCATTTAACGTAGCAAAATGTCCCAAGGTGCATAACGAGAGTGATAACAATAAAACAATTTTTTGACACAGAACCGCAGAGATATCAGGATAGATGACCAAAAGCTTGATCAAAGAGGTAGGGGGAAAAATTCGGTATCGGCCATTTTGGGGCGCTAATATCGGCCGGGCGCAAAGTTTAACGCCCGGCGCTAATTATCGCCTCTGACTGCAAAATTCGCCTCTCGCCCCTGGAGGTGATTTGAGCGCTAAATCAGGCGCTACACACCTCTCTTAAGGCATAAACGTCAGGGAGCGAGGCGCTACCTCAGAACGCTACCGAAGCTCAGGCGATGCCAATTACCATGGAGGCCAGACACACTGGCGCCTTCTAGTTCGTAAAGGGGAGGGGCCATCTTGCTGGCCAGCCACACCCTGCTCATTGCAGCCTTGAATCTCGGCCTGGAGAGACCTCAAAAGCAATTGTGTTGGAAGCACTAATGGATAGGCCCAGGGAAAGAGCTCAGCGCTTAGGAACCTCAAAAGTGGTGCTGAGGACCAAAACTCCTTTGGACAGCGTTAAAACCAAAAATTTTGCCGACAAGAAAAGGCAGGAAGCGTCCGCTTTTAAATAGCGCTCCCCCAGCTCCTTCCTCACTTGAAAACGTTCCCCTCTACCTGTCGTTCTTAGCAGCAGGCCCTAAGGCAGGAGGTGCGACTCAATATCTGGTCCGGGGTGCTACCGGGGCATTGCACGCTTGACTGACGTCACGATCTGCAGGCTAACGGGAGGCGTTAACCAACTGTAGTTTTTAAGGAGCATTTTAAAAATGGAGAGGGAGGTAGAGAGGCGGAGAGGTTTAGGGAGGGAATTCCAGAGCTTGGGGCCCAGGCAGCTGAAAGCACGGCCGCCAATGGTGGAGCGATTAAAATCGGGGATGCGCAAGAGGCCAGAATTGGAAGAGCGCAGAGATCTCGAAGGCTTGTCGGGCTGGAGGAGGTTACAGAGATAGGGAGGGGCAAGGCCACGGAGAGATTTGAAAATAAGGATGACGATTTTAAAATTGAGGCGTTCTTGGACTTTTCTATTACCAGTTAGTTTGCATCTGGTTATTTCTTTCCCAACAACTAAATCCTCTAGATATCAGGTAGGTCTGAATGTGTCTTAAGTGGCACTAGCATATGTCTTGATATTATTTCACATCCCTATGAATTATTTTTCAGCTATTTCTCTCACCTGAAGGTGCTTACTTTGACATGAATATTAATGTTAGTTAATATCCATGCTGTGCATATTGGTGTGTTCCAAATGGTCTACACACAATCTCAAAGATAATAGTATGAAAACATAATTTCTCATGATTAATAAAAATATTTTTATATTTTTCCCCTTCCCCACAAGCTAGCACACTGCACATCCTTTATGTTTGCTCTTGGTAATCTGTTTCTGCCCTGTCACTCTTTTTGAAGCAGGCTCCTCCTTTGCTTGTTTCCAATCTACTGGTACTTCCTGCCAGTGCTCATCAACTCCCTCATAATGACCACCAGCGCCTCACAAATACCAACCCTCCCCCCTTTGTTTATCTTAGTGTTTGGTTTAAATGCTATTCATCCCTGGGGATTTATTTGTTTTGAGATCTCTTAGCATGTTTAGTCCTTCCATCTCATTTCAATCAAAGGCATTTATTTTAATTATATAGAATTACATCACGTCTACAGCAGAAAAACGGGCCATTCGGCCCAACTGGTGCTTATGCCCCACACGAGCCTCCTCCCACCCCTCTTCATCTCACCCCATCAACATATCCTTCTATTCCTTTCTCCCTCATGTATTTATCTAGCTTCCCCTTAAATGCAGCTATACTATTCGCCTCAACCATTCTATGTGGTAGCAAGTTCCACCTTCTCACCACTCTCTGAAATGTATTCGTGACTATTTATTTATGGCCTCTAGTTTTGGACTCCCCACAAGTGGAAACATTTTCTCTACGTCTACCCTATCAGACCTCTATCAGGTCACCCCCTCAGCCTTCTCTTTTCTAGAGTAAGGAGCCCCAGCCTGTTCAGCCTTTCCTGACAAGTATATCCTCTGAGTTCTAGTATCATCCTTATGAAACATTTTTGCACTTTCTCCAGTGTCTCTATATCCTTTTTATAATATGGAGACCAGAAAACTGCACAGTAACCAAGTGTGGTTTAACCAAGGTTCTATGCAAATTTAACATAACTTCTCTGCTTAGGTTATCACTACTTAAGGTGGGCATGTTGCTCATATCTCTCTTGTAGGAAGTAATTATTCAGATTATGAACTATTTTTCTCCTCATCCTCTATCTTATGGTTCTCATCTCTTATCCGATTGCCATGTTACTTTTAAGATACTGAGGGGTAAAAATTCACTTGGTTGCGCCTCCCGTTAGCGCCTTAAGAGGGCGCTAATGGGGCGCAAAGCCGCTAACGCCCGGGCGCAGCGATGTTTGCGCCGCTCGAGAACTTAACTTGAGATTGTGCGGCGGCGCTAAAACTTACCGCTGCGACCACCTGCGCGCGCAGATTGTGACGTCATTCCATGGTGCAACGCCCTTGTGGCGCCCCGTAGCAGAAATTGAGTGGCGCCCCCTGCCTTACCGCCTGGCGCTTCCAACGACCAGAAGACTGGAACGCTATCAATCGCTGTGGGGCTGGGGGGGGGGCGCTATTTAAAGGGGGCCTCTTCCTGTCTTTTATTGTTGGTGGCATTTTTGAACTACGCATTCTGAGAGAGAGAGGGAGAGACTTCTGGAGAGATTCAACGTTGTGTGAAGGAGTTTTGGGTACTGAGCAGCACTTTGCAGGTTCATTTTGATTTGCCATTCCTTGTATCGATTTAGCAGAGACTGTGGGAGCTGCACTCTGAGCTCTTTGCCTGGTACTCTCCATTGTACTTTCCAGCACATTTGATGTGCAAGTCTCTCCAGGCCGAGATTCAAGGCTGCAATGAACAGGATGTGGATGGAAAGCAATATTAACCATCCCCTTTAAGAACTGGCCCGTGCCATTGTGTGTGTGTTCCATTGCTGACTGACATTACATGAGCTTCGCCAGCGCTCCGAGTTAGCGCCTCACTGCTCGCCCTTTGTGCCTTAAGAGAGGTGTGCAGCGCCTGCTTTAGCGCTCCACTCACCTCCCGGGGCGGTAAAAGTGAAGTTTCCTGTCAGTGCCGATAATTAGCGCCAGGCGCTAATATTTGCGTCCGGACGATATTTGCGCCCCAAATGGGGCGCGACCTAATTTCTACCCCTGAATGTTTCATTGGTGTGATTCTTATCTTTACAGTTACACAGTAACGAATGCTATAGTGAATTGTGAAGTATTAAGTAGCCAATTACCTAGTTAGTGATTAAAATCCAATCTTCCTACACTAACAGTGGAAATCAGTAACTTTTTAAAGCTTTGGCTTTTGATTTGTTTCTTGGTCTATTTTCCTGGTAGAAAGAATATAAAGTAATTTCCTAACGTGTTAGCCTCCACTCATTGCATCTACTTTCAGATTGGTCAGCCACCATGCAGGTTAATCCCTCTAATACTCTCCCGCTAAGAGGATTTTCACCTTTTCTGTGGTTAACAGATTGTAAGATTAGATAGACACAGGTTTTGGAAACTGGAGATTTTACTGAACGTTGTGGAACGAAGTTTACAAATGACGATAATGTCTAAGGAAGAAAAAGAAAGGTAATGAGTAAGAAGGAATTTAAAAGAATGATTAAGAAAAAGCAAGAGAATGAATCAAATAATGCATTTTCTGCTATAGATAGAGACGGTTTTTCAAACTAAATTTAAGTTTCGTTATTTACTTCTTTGATCTTTTACGAGAACTATAGATGCATTTTTTGGTTTTTTTTTGCCCTTCTTCTTTAGGTCCTACACCATGAATAAACTCCAAACAAGGTGATAATACACACTGTCCCCCTAAACCTCAATGGTGATACTGAACCAGTCGCCTGTGCCATCCTAACCTGGAACCTTGTTTCCTTGTGGGTGAGTACCCATTCTTCAATCGGTAATGTTGGACATTGGGCAAGTGAGAAATCGTGAGCACTCACCTGCGTCCCACTGCCCCATGGGCACTCAGATTTTTTGAAGAGTATGTTTTACTATCAGTATTACTTTTCATAGAATCATAGAATGATACAGCACCGAAGGAGGCCATTCAGCACATCGTGCCTGTGCCGGCTCTTTGAAAGAGCTCTCCAATTACTCCCACTCCCCTGCTCTTTCCCCAGAGCCATGTAAATTTTTTCCCTTCAAGTATTTATCCAATTCTCTTTTGAATATTATTATTGAATCTGTTTCCACCACCTTTCAGGCAGTGCATTCCAGATCATAACTTGCTGCATAAAATATGTTTCCTCATGTCGCCTCTGGTTCTTTTGCCAATCACCTTAAATCTGTTTCCTCTGGTTACCAACCCTCCTGGAAACAGTTTCTCTTTATTTACTATATCAAAACCATTCATAATTTTGAACACCTCTATCAACTCTCTTCTTAACCTTCTCTGCTTTAAGGAGAACAATCCCAGCTTCTCCAGTCTCTCCACATAACTGAAGTCCCGCATCCCCTTTTAAAACAGTTAAAGAATCATGATTAACTTTTTTTAAAATCACATATTTCAGTTTCTTTAAAGATTTTTGTTCTGACAGTGAGCACTGATGATATCTTTCAGGGAGCCAATTCAACACAGTTATTGAGCCTGACAGTGTGAAGGAGTTCAATTAACTAATGTGGTTTAAACTAAAGCATTACCAGGTCAATGGCTTAATCTTCTCCATGATAACTCATCTCCCTCACACCAACAAGCTTGAGAATTCCTCCAGTAGTTTGATATTTATTTTTTGTTCTTAGGTGGGTGTCTCTGGCAAGCACCACCCCTAGTTGCCTTGGGAAGGTGGTGCAGGGCCTTTCTTGAACTGTTGGAGTTCTTTGTGCTGATGGTGCTCCCATGATGGCGTTAGGTTAAGCCTCTGTCTTGCTCCTGTAGCCATATTGTTGATACAGCCAGTGCTAACCCCAAGAATGTTAATGGTGGGGGCCTTGTTGATGGTAGTGCCATTGAAGGTATGGGAGAGGTGTTTGAATCTTTTCTTATTTGAGATGGTCATTGTCTGGCATTTATGCGGCAGAAATGTTTCGGCCCAAACCTGAATGTTGTCCAGGTTCTGCTGTAGGTTGGCATGGGCTGGAGGACTTGTGAATGGAGCTGAACACTGTGAAAACATCAGTGAATAGCCCCACTCCTAAACTTATGACCATTAATGAAGAAGCTGAAGATAGTTGGGTCGAAGTCACTGCCCTGATGGACTCCTGCAACAATATCCAGGGGCTATGATGTTTGGCCTCCAACAACCACGGCCATATTTGTATTAAGGATGAGTCCAGCCATTGACCCACATTGACTTCCAACTTTCCAGGGTTTCTTGGTACCATATTCAACTGAATGCTGCCTTGATGTTGAGGACAGTTATTCTCACCTCACCGCTGGTATTCAACTCTTGTGTCCATGCCTGGATCAGGGCTGTGATGAGGTCAGGAGCCAAGTGATTCTGGTGGAACCTGAATTGAGTGACTGCATGCAGATTTTAGATGAGTAGGTGTTGCTTGACAGCACTGTTGCTGACTCCTTCAGTCAGTTTGCTGATAATTGGGAGGGGGCCGATAGGATGGTAATAGACCAGGTTTTGATTTGTCACCCTTTTTGTGGATAGGACTTACCTGGATAACTTTCCACATTGTCTGGTGGATGCAGTGCAGTTGCTGAACTGGAATAGCTTGGCTAGGGGAGGAGTTAGTTCTGGTGGGTGGGATTCAGCATTACAGCTGGGATGTTGCAAGGGCCCATAGGTTTCCTGTGCCCAGTGTACTTGGCCACTTCTTAATGTCACGTGGAGTGATCAGAAGAGGCTGGACATTGGCATCTATGATGCTGGATACCCTGGGAGGAAGAGGAACGGGATTATCCACTTGGCACTTTTGACCGAAGACATTTGCAAACACTTCAGCCTTGTCTCTTGCTCTCTTACACTGGGTCCAACATAGTTCAGGATGGGGATGTTTATAGAACCTCCTCCTCTGGTTAGTTAGTTCCACCACCATTCTTACCGGGATATGTCACCAACACGCTCTGCTTAAGTAGAAATATTCCAAAAACATGGCGTAAATAAAACAAATCAATATGAAAGTGATTTTTTTATTGGGATATTTTCAAAACTACATCTGAAAACAATCCAAGATTAACCTTTTTGGATTTTTTTTGTTTTTATCTCTACATTTTTAAAGGGGGATTTTCTTTTAAGTACTTCCCCAAATTTTATTTAAAAATATTTCCTCTATATTTGAGTATCCCACTGACTGTGTCTGGGATCGAACCTGAAACTGGCTCTATTGGAGATGTATTGGGGGCTGTTGGCAGCTGAGGAGTCTTTTCTCAGCATGAAACATTACCCATGGCAAAGGAGGGCAGAAGAAATGGCTGGTTTACATGACTAAATAAATCAAATGCTGTTTTTATTTTATGTGATTATGGATTTTCTAGGATTTTTACTGGTATTTTGTGGATTGCATTTCATGATTCCATCCATTTTTTCCCATGCAATCTGCAAAACAGTGGCTTTCTCTATTGTCAAGGAGAATTGTTGCTTTGCAAGCAAGAAATATCAACACTCCCCAAAAGGTTAATGGATTTGGAACCGTGATATGAAGGATCAAAGTCTGGCACAATGTTGGACAGTCTCTTCACCGCTGGCCAGAGCTTTGATCATTACCACTCGTTATCATAATTGCCAACCTCCTCAGCAGGAGAACAATGCCCCTTTAAGACTAGGAAATAATCATGTGCCTTTCAGCTGCATGTTTGCCCTGTGGAGACCTCCTCTCTATCCCTGCTCCGACATGTGCTCACTCAGACCTGCTACTGGCTGCAGTTTCTCTTTTCTCCCATTGGCCCACATCAGGCTCTGTTCTTATTGGATAATGCTGCTTTCAGCAGTTAAACCAGTCCCAAAGATATCATAAACCACCTGGGTTTCCTGCTGCGTGGCTTTAAAGTATTTCAGCTCGAAGAAAGCCACTCCCAGGAGGTTTTGCAAACCACCTTTAGGACCGGTTTATTTTTCATATGCTCCCCGTTACAGCTGGAGCTGGATTAAGAAGCATCTTTCCCTGCAGAGAGGAATGGGAAAATTAAAGCAGAGACTTCCTGTCTGTATTGATTTGACAGGTGAGTCACTTTGTACCTGCCTGGTTCAAATTAACGACAGTTTGTGTTTGTGTATCTGAATAGTCAATCATGGTCCATAACTGGTCATTTGCTGTAAGGTTCAGTTCCTGTACGGTTCTGACACTTTATCTGAATGGTTCATGAGTGACTGTACAGACCGGTGCTTATTTGGCTGGTCAGTTACTGCACAGGTTGATGAGTGTTTTTCTGATCCATCAGTCTCTCTGCAGTGTGTTTATTTGACTGGAGAGGCACTCCAGGCTCATTATGCATTTATCTGTCAGTCATTTTTATGTCAGTACATCTTTATTTGACTGGTCATTTATTTGGATTTATTTGATTGGCAAGTTACTGTATAGGAGATCCCGAGATCTCTGCGCTCCTCTAATTCTGATCCCTTGAGCATCCCTGATTTTCATCGCTCCACCATTGGCGGCTGTGCCTTCAGCTGTCTGGACCCTAAGCTTTGGAATTCCCTCCCTAAACCTCTCTTTTTCACCGTAAGGCAAATAATCTGTTTAATTTAAAGCCAGTTCTAGAGTATGTGTTGTCAGCAGCTTCTCCCAATGTTCTCTGGTGAGACTTGGCAGGTTTAACAAATGGGTTCAAGTCAGTGCCAAGTTATTTCTAAGTAAAAAGTCAAAAGTAAATATGTTTAATTAGAAATTAGTGATTAATATATGACTGTGAATATTAAAACCTTCTTCCGTGCAGAGTAACGTAAAGTCACCGGATGTTTCCTTTTAATCTGGAGATCAGCAGCGAAACCTAAGTTTAGAAGTTAGGGTCTAAATGTGATTCCAAGCATGACCATACTGGGAGCAGCAAAAAGGCTGAGGATCTGCCTGCCGAGTGACCAAACTGTGAGATTCTCAGGGCCACGAGACTGTTCCAGGCAGGGATTATATTAGGATAAGCTTACAGAATCTTCCTGAGCAGAGAACACTCTGGGGGAAATATGGTTTATTATATAGAATTACAAATAATTTACAGAACAGAAACAGGCCATTCGACCCAACAGATCCATACTGGTGTTTATGCTGCACACGAGCCTCCTCCCACCCATCTTCATCTCACCCTATCAGCATAGTCTTCTATTCCTTTCTCCCTCATGTGCATATTTAGCTTCCCTGCATCTATGCTATTCGCCTCAACCACTCCATGTGGTAGTGAGTTCCACATTCTCACCACTCTCTGGGTAAAGAAGTTTCTCCTGAATTCCCTATTGGATTTATTAATGACTATCTTATATTTATATATAAGTGTAGTATATAGGTGTAGTGCCAGAGGACTGGCGGATAGCTAACATAATACCGATATTTAAGAAGGGAAATAGAACATGTCCGGGGAATTATAGACCAGTCAACTTAACATCAGTGGTAGGAAAAATATTGGAATCCCTACTAAAGAAGAAAATAGAAGAACATCTAGAAACCAAAAATATAATAATTAATAGTCAGCATGGATTTCAAAAGGGAAAGTCTTGCTTGACCAACCTCATTGAATTTTTTGAAGAGGTAACAGAGAGTAGACAAAGGTAATGTAATAGATGTAATTTATCAAGATTTTCAAAAGCCCTTTGATAAGGTACCCCATAATAGACTGATGAACAAGGTCAGAGAATGCGGAGTCAGGGGACGAGTAGCAGAATGGATAGCTAGCTGGCTTCAGGACAGAAAGCAGAGTGTAGGGGTAAAGGGCAGCTATTCAGAGTGGCAGAAGGTGGCGTTCTACAAGGATCAGTACTGGGACCACTGCTGTTCACAATTTATATTAATGATTTAGAATTTGGAATCAAAAACACAATTTCTAAATTTGCGGATGACACCAAATTTGGAAGGATAGTCAATATTGAGGAGGACTGGAACAAATTACAGGAAGACATTAATAAACTTGCAGAATGGGCACATAATTGACAAATGAATTTCAACACATCAATGTGAGGTATTACATTTTAGTAGGAACAATAGGGAGGTCACATATCACTTGGAGGGTGCGAGTCTAGGTGGGGTAGAGGAGCAAAGGGATCGCGGAGTACAAATACACAAATCACTAAAAGTAGCGACACAGGTTAACAAGGCCATAAAAAAAGCAAACCAAGCACTAGGGTTTATTCCTAGAGGGATTGAATTGAAAAGTAGAGAAGTTATGCTAAACTTGTATCGAACCTTGGTTAGACCACACTTGGAGTACTGCATACAATTCTGGTCACCATATTATAAAAAGGATATAGAGGCACTGGAGTGGGTACAGAGAAGATTTACAAGGATGATACCAGAAATGCGAGGGTATACCTATCAGGAAAGGATGAACAGGCTGGGTCTCTTTTCTCTTGGAAAAAAAGGCTGAGGGGTGACCTCAGGATCTTTAAAATGATGAAAGGTTTTGATAGAGAAGATACAGAGAGAGAATGTTTCCACTTGTGGGGAAGAGCAAAACTAGAGGCCATCAATATAAGATAGTCACCAAGAAATCCAATACGGAACTCAGAAGGAACTTCTTTACCGAGAGAGTGGTGAGAATGTGAAACTCGTTACCACAGGGAATGGTTAAAGCGAATAGTATAGATGCATTTAAGGGGCGGTTAGATAAGCATATGAGGGAGAAGAGAATAGAGGGTTATGCTGATAGAGTTAAATGTGGAAAGATGGGAGGAGGCTTGAGTGGAGCATAAATGCCTGCATGGACTGGTTGGGCCAAATGGCCTGTTTCTGTGTTGTATATCCTATGTAATCCTATGTAATATATATTCAATTACTGCATCATTTGATCTGTAAGCATTAAGCAATTCACAAGCTGATTTCTATGTAATCTCTTCCATTTACATGGGTTAATTAGTGATTATTTAACACAGGCTGTAGCAACAGCTTAATTTAATTTTAATAAAGTCCTTTTGAGAAAAATTAATCTCATCCCAAAAATGGCTTTGAGAGGGATCCATAAATGTTTGAGATTAATATATTTTGAATAGCAAGATTTAAGGTAAATTTGCAGTAATAACTATATTGCAAAAAACACCATTTAAGAAATGCCACTCCTTCAATCACTGCTAGTTCAGATTTTTTTTTAAATTGTTCGTGAAATCTGGGCAAAACTGTAGTTATTGCAAGTCTGTATTTCTTTGGGTTGACGTGCGCTCTTTCCGCTGTTTGCGCTTGCGTCTGCGCACACTCTGAGGTCAAACTCCAAACCATCGTCAACACCTTCACCGAAGTGTACGAGAGCAGAGGCCTTACACTAAACATCCGTAAGACAAAGGTCCTCTACCAACCTGCCCCCGCCACACAGTACTGCTCCCCGATTATCAAAATTCATGACGAGGCCTTGGACAACGTGGACCACTTTCCATACCTCGGGAGCCTACTGTCAACAAGGGCAGATGTCAATGACGAAGTCCAACACTGCCTTCAGTGTGCCAGTGCAGCCTTCGGTCGCCTGAGGAAGAGAGTGTTTGAAGACCAGGACCTCAAACCCAGCACCAAGCTCATGGTCTACAGAGCAGTAGTGATACCCGCCCTCCTGTATGCTTCAGAGACATGGACCATGTACAGCAGGCGCCTCAAAGCACTGGAGAGGTAACACCAATGCTGCCTCCACAAGATCCTGCAAATCCATTGGCAGGATAGGCACACCAACGTCAGTGTTCTCGCTCAGGCCAACATCCCCAGCATCGAAGCTTTGACCACGTTCGATCAGCTCCGTTGGACGGACCACATCGTCCGCATGCCCGATACAAGAGCCCCAGGTGGGCAGAGGAAACGCTTCAAGAACACCCTCAAAGCCTCCTTGAAAAAGTGTAACATCTCCACCAACACTTGGGAATCCCTGGCCCAAGACCACACAAAGTGGAGGAGAAGCATTCAGGGAGACGCCGAACACCTCGAGTCTCTTTGTCGGGAGCAAGCAGAAGCCAAGCGCAAACAGCGGAAGGAGCGCACGTCAACCCAAGCACCCCACCCGTGACAGAGACTGTAGGTCCTGCATTGGACTCATCAGTCACCTGAGAACTCATTTTTAGTGTGGAAGCAAGTCATCCTCGGTTCCGAGGGACTGCCTAAGAAGTAGTATTTATTGCCGATTCCTAGTTTTCCTGAGGGCATTAAGAATCAATTACACAGTGTGGGACTGGAGTCATGGGCAGGCCCAGACAAGGCAGCATAGCCAGGTCTCTTCCCTAAAGGGTGTTGGCGAATCCGTGGGGTTCTCTGGCAATACATTGTGGCCATTTATGGCATTTATCTGGTGTCAGCCCACAAATGACCAGATTTACTGAATTTCACAACTTACCATGATGGGATTGGAGCTCACAGCCTGAGTTTCCAGTCCAGTATCATAACCACAAGACTATTGTACCCTCTAATTACAGGTTAATACAGAGAACAGTGTCACATACATATCACACTGGCACACTGTCATGTGTATGGAAGACATGCATTGTAAGGAAGATGAACATTATTTGTACCAGTGCTGAACCTACCTGAGACATGGGGCAAATAAACCTTGGCTTCTCAAACACTAATGTGATGCACAATACCAGTGCTGTACTATGAGATCTATATGACTTGCCTTACAGCATAGCAGTTGACAGTGTGACATACACAGTTCTCACAGAACATGAATAGCAGGTGTGAGTGAATTGTTAGGATCTATTAAACAAAGACAAGAAAGAAAGACTTGCATTTATATAGTGCCTTTCACAACCTCAGGACGTCCCAAAGCGCTTTACAGCCAATTAAGAATTTTTGAAGT
This sequence comes from Squalus acanthias, assembly GCA_030390025.1. NCBI lineage: Eukaryota > Metazoa > Chordata > Chondrichthyes > Squaliformes > Squalidae > Squalus > Squalus acanthias. The sequence goes on along the minus strand of CM059425.1, from coordinate 132,264,848 downwards.
GTAGTCACTGTTGTAATATAGGAAACGTAGCAGCCAATTTGCGCGCAGCAGGTTCCCACAATTCAGCAATGTGATAATGACCAGATAATCTGTTTTAGTGAAATAAAAACAGAAAATGCTGGAAATACTCAGCAGCTAGTTTAGTGATGTTGGTTGAGGGATAAATATTGGTCAGGACACCGGGGGGGAACTTCCCTGCTGTTCTTTTATGTTGCCATGGGATCTTTTGCACCCATCAGAGAGGGCAGTTTAAAATCTCACCTGAAAGACGGTCCCACGGACAGTACAGCGCTCCCTCAGTACTATCCCTCTGACAGTACATCGCTCCCTCAGTACTGACACTCTGATAGTGCCGTGCTCCCTCAGTAAAACCCTCTGATAGTGCAGCGCTCCCTCAGTAAAACCCTCTGACAGTGCAGCACTCCCTCAGTACTGACACTCTGACAGTGCAGCACTCCCTCAGTACTGCCCCTCCAACAGTGCAGCACTCCCTCAGTACTGCCCCTCCAACAGTGCAGTGCTCCCTCAGTACTGCCCCTCCGACAGTGCAGCGCTCCCTCTGTACTGCCCCTCCGACGGTGTAGTTCTCCCTCAGTACTGCCCCCCCGACAGTGCAGCGCTCCCTCAGTACTGCCCCTCCAACAGTGCATCGATTCCTCAGTACTGATACTCCGACAGTGCAATGTTACCTCAGTACTGCCCCCCGACAGTGCAGCGCTCCCTCAGTAAAACCCTCTGACAGTGCAGCGCTCCCTCAGTAAAACCCTCTGACAGTGCAGCGCTCCCTCAGTAAAACCCTCTGACAGTGCAGTGCTCCCTCAGTACTGACACTCTGACAGTGCAGCGCTCCCTCAGTAAAACCCTCTGACTGTGCAGTGCTCCCTCAGTAAAACCCTCTGACAGTGCAGCGCTCCCTCAGTAAAACCCTCTGACAGTGCAGCGCTCCCTCAGTAAAACCCTCTGACAGTGCAGTGCTCCCTCAGTAAAACCCTCTGACAGTGCAGCGCTCCCTCAGTACTGACACTCTGACAGTGCAGCGCTCACTCAGTACTGACCCTCTGACAGTGCAGCGCTCACTCAGTACTGACCCTCTGACAGTGCAGCGCTCACTCAGTACTGACCCTCTGACAGTGCAGCGCTCCCTCAGTACTGACCCTCTGACAGTGCAGTGCTCCCTCAGTACTGACACTCTGACAGTGCAGCGCTCACTAAGTACTGACCCTCTGACAGTGCAGCGCTCCCTCAGTAAAACCCTCTGACAGTGCAGCGCTCCCTCAGTACTGACACTCTGACAGTGCAGCGCTCCCTCAGTAAAACCCTCTGACAGTGCAGTGCTCCCTCAGTAAAACCCTCTGACAGTGCAGTGCTCCCTCAGTAAAACCCTCTGACAGTGCAGCGCTCCCTCAGTACTGCCCCTCCAATAGTGCAGTGCTCCCTCAGTACTGCCCCTCCAACAGTGCAGTGCTCCCTCAGTACTGACACTCTGACAGTGCAGCGCTCCCTCAGTACTGACACTCTGACAGTGCAGCGCTCCCTCAGTACTGCCCCTCCAACAGTGCAGCGCTCCCTCAGTACTGACACTCTGACAGTGCAGTGCTCCCTCAGTACTGACACTCTGACAGTGCAGCGCTCCCTCAGTAAAACCCTCTGACAGTGCAGCGCTCCCTCAGTACTGACACTCTGACAGTGCAGCGCTCCCTCAGTACTGACACTCTGACAGTGCAGCGCTCCCTCAGTACTGACACTCTGACAGTGCAGCGCTCCCTCAGTAAAACCCTCTGACAGTGCAGCGCTCCCTCAGTACTGACACTCTGACAGTGCAGCGCTCCCTCAGTACTGACCCTCTGACAGTGCAGTGCTCCCTCGGTACTGACACTTTGACAGTGCAGCTCTCCCTCAGTAAAACCCTCTGACAGTGCAGCGCTCCCTCAGTACTGACACTCTGACAGTGCAGCTCTCCCTCAGTAAAACCCTCTGACAGTGCCGTGCTCCCTCAGTACTGACACTCTGACAGTGCAGCTCTCCCTCAGTACTGACACTCTGACAGTGCAGTGCTCCCTCAGTACTGACCCTCTGCCAGTGCAGCGCTCCCTCAGTACTGACCCTCCGACAGTGCAGTGCTCCCTCAGTACTGACCCTCTGCCAGTGCAGCGCTCCCTCAGTACTGACCCTCCGACAGTGCAGCTCTCCCTCAGTACTGACCCTCTGACAGTGCAGCGCTCCCTCAGTACTGCCCCTCCAACAGTGCAGTACTCCCTCAGTACTGACACTCTGACAGTGCAGCGCTCCCTCAGTACTGACACTCTGACAGTGCAGCGCTCCCTCAGTAAAACCCTCTGACAGTGCAGCGCTCCCTCAGTAAAACCCTCTGACAGTGCAGCGCTCCCTCAGTACTGACACTCTGACAGTGCAGCGCTCCCTCAGTAAAACCCTCTGACTGTGCAGTGCTCCCTCAGTAAAACCCTCTGACAGTGCAGTGCTCCCTCAGTAAAACCCTCTGACAGTGCAGCGCTCCCTCAGTACTGCCCCTCCAATAGTGCAGTGCTCCCTCAGTACTGCCCCTCCAACAGTGCAGTGCTCCCTCAGTACTGACACTCTGACAGTGCAGCGCTCCCTCAGTACTGACACTCTGACAGTGCAGCGCTCCCTCAGTACTGCCCCTCCAACAGTGCAGCGCTCCCTCAGTACTGCCCCTCCAACAGTGCAGCGCTCCCTCAGTACTGACACTCTGACAGTGCAGTGCTCCCTCAGTACTGACCCTCTGACAGTGCAGTGCTCCCTCAGTACTGACACTCTGACAGTGCAGTGCAGTGCTCCCTCAGTACTGACCCTCCGCCAGTGCAGCGCTCCCTCAGTACTGACCCTCCGCCAGTGCAGCGCTCCCTCAGTACTGACACTCTGACAGTGCAGTGCTCCCTCAGTACTGACCCTCTGACAGTGCAGTGCTCCCTCAGTACTGACACTCTGACAGTGCAGTGCAGTGCTCCCTCAGTACTGACCCTCCGCCAGTGCAGCGCTCCCTCAGTACTGACCCTCCGACAGTGCAGTGCTCCCTCAGTACTGACACTCTGACAGTGCAGTGCAGTGCTCCCTCAGTACTGACACTCTGACAGTGCAGTGCAGTGCTCCCTCAGTACTGACCCTCCGCCAGTGCAGCGCTCCCTCAGTACTGACCCTCCGACAGTGCAGTGCTCCCTCAGTACTGACACTCTGACAGTGCAGTGCAGTGCTCCCTCAGTACTGACACTCTGACAGTGCAGCTCTCCCTCAGTACTGACACTCTGACAGTGCAGTGCTCCCTCAGTACTGACCCTCTGCCAGTGCAGTGCTCCCTCAGTACTGCCCCCTCAGGCAGTCTCAGGTTAAACATAACTTTCCGTGACACAGAGCTGCCACACGTGTAGTTTAATCTGCCAATGAGACTTTCTGTCAAAGCCTCCGTTTTAAATTTCTCCTCTTTATTTTCAAATCCCTACATGGCCTCGCCCCTCCCTATCTCTGTAACCTCCTGCAGCCCCACAATCATTCGAGATCTCTGCATTCCTCCAAATCTGACCTCTTGCGCATCCCCGATTTCAATCGCCCCAACATTGGCGGCCGTGCCTTCAGCTGCCTGGACCCTAAGCTCTGGAATTCCCTCCCTAAACCTCTCCACCTCTCTCTCCTCCTTTAAGACCCTCCTTAAAACCTGTCTCTTTGTCCAAGCTTTTTGTCATCTGCCCCAATATCTCCTTATGTGGCTCGGTGTCAACTATTGTTTTATAACACTTTTGTGAAGCACCTTAGGATGTTTAACTATGTTAAAGGCACTACATAAGTACAAGTTGTTGTTGTTGTAATATAATGATTGCGTCTTGTGTTTGAAAATTAACCAAAAAAAATTTCCTTTTTCTTTTATGAAGATATGTCATTAAGGTAAGTTCAGTATAAGAGAGTTTTCAGTGTAAAGAATAAAGCTCCAATAATGAATCTCTTTATGACAAAAGTAGCTTTTTCATGAAGACAGTACCCAAGACAAAATATTATTTCTTTCTACTTGGAGCAGAATCATAGTCACTTCTTTTAAAGAGAATTTATGTTCACTAAAATGAAATCATCTCCTTTGTTAAGTAACATTATATAAAGCTGTAAAGTTGATTGAGTGAGCCAGTTGCTCATCCTGTTGTTGCTGTGCAGCTATTATTGTGGAGGGGATGTACAGGAATCCTCACAGTGCGAGACAGAGACAGAGACAAAGCAGGACAGTGTTCACGGCTCAGCAGTTGGAAACCCTGGAGAAGGAATTCCAGAAAACTCGCTATCCCAATGTAGTAATGAGACAGAGGCCTAGAAATTCGTCTCGGGCGGTGGCGAAAGACGGGCGGTATCGGTATTGTCTGCAATAGAACTGAATATCGGGCACTGCTTATAACGGGCAGCTGATCTGATTCCGCCCACTCTGTACCACCGCCCGGACAAATTTCTAGCCCAGAGACTTGCAACGGCTACCAATCTGCCTGAGGGAAGAGTTCAGGTATTTTATTTACCATTCCAGTCTGTGCAGAAATGTAAAAGCATTTTTTCTTTTCATTAGGGAGTCAGTTCTGATCAGGTAGTCTGGGAAAAGGAGCAAACACTGCCTGTGGAATGTTATGCTTTTAAGCTTCTTTTGAGCATCCGCCTGCATTGTTCGAACAAGAGCGGCGTTCGTGCTGTTCACTGTCTGTTGTTTCGCCCCCCAGGACGGGGAAGAGTGTGAAATGAGGAGGAGCAAGCGCAGGTGCCAGCGGAGGAGCGGGAAGGAGTTGGTCAGAGGGCTAGATCCAGGCCACTCCCAGGTGCTGCATTCTGGGACTTGTGCCATCCAGGATCTGCCCACCAGAGAGGGCTACTTCCTGAGCACTGTAGATTCAATGAGTTCTTTGATAGCGTGCAAAGGACCTTGCAAAGTGCGACAGCAAGTATGGGGAGTCCACTGCCCGCGTCTGCAGAGTGATGTTGGACCGCCTCTCAAAATTTTGCGCCCATCCTGTAGTATGTGACACCTCCAGGGAGGCCCTTCTTAACTCAGGTCTGAAACGCAATTGTGGGTCCAATGGAAACGAATATCGGCGGAGGCGTATAATGTGTGGCCAATCAAATATCGCCAGTAATTAAAATTACCCCCAAAGCACCACTTTGGACCAATAAATGTTGAGAATTTGGACTTTGTGCTGTGACTGCCTTTGTCCCGTAACACATTTCTCCTGTAGGATATGACTGGATGTGCAGGCATGGTATAGGATTGCTTCACAACGTTATGTGGGTTTATTGCGACAACTCATTGGGATAATGGCAGAGGAATGCTTGTGCTGGGAAGTTGTAAGAGAATTGGTTAAAGAAATAAAAAAACAGAAAGAACACATTCACTGGGCTGAAACAAAATGGCTGCTGAAATTCTTGGAGAAAATGTGCAACAAATTTCATAATATCCAAGGAAATTAAAAATCCAGTAGATCAGACATTCTTGGCAGTTCATTATCTGTCCCTCTAGTCCCACCAGCAGCTCCATAAGATTCAGGAATCCTCTTATGGGGGAAAGCACTATCTGAAGTACTTGAGTCAATAAGAAGGAATCCCTGTTAGAATAAGAACATAAGAACATAAGAAATAGGAGCAGGAGTAGGCCATTTGGCCCTTCAAGCCTGCTCCACCATTCAATAAAATCATGACTGATCTTCTACCTCACCTTTGCCTTCCCGCACTATCCCCATATCCCTTCATTCCCTTAATATCCAAAAATCTATTGATCTCTGTCTTGAATATATTAAACGACTGAGCATCCACAGCCCTCTCGGGTAGAGAATTCCAAAGATTCACAACCCTCTGAGTGAAGAAATTTCTCCTCATCTCAGTCCTAAATGGCCGACCCCTTTTATATTGGCTGGACTTGGGTTTTATTTTGCTGAATAGAACTGGACACTGGTTTGCCTCACAGTTTGAGCGCTGGGAATCCGTTCCCACAATTAGATCAACAACAACTTGTATTTACAACAAAACAACTTGTATTTATATAGCACCTTTAATGTAGTAAAATGTACCAAGGTGCTTCACAGGAGTATTATAAGGCAAAAAAAATTGACACCTAGCCACATAAGGAGAAATTAGGGCAGATGACCAAAAGCTTGGTCAAAGAGGTAGGTTTTAAGGAGCGTCTTAAAGGAGGAAACTGAGGTAGAGAGGCAGAGAGGTTTAGGCAGGGAATTCCTTACTTCCCCCCTCCGATTCCCTTTCTCTCCCCCCTCCGATCTCTCCTCTCTCTCTCTCTCTCTCTCCCCCCTCATTTCCCTCTCTTTCCCCCCCTGATTCCCTCTCTCTCCCCTTTCAATCCTCTCTTCTCCCCTGGCCACCAACAGATCCAGTGACCACACCCTTACGGAGCCAAGGAAAGCGTGGCCCACTGCAGGCCGCAACTGTTGAATGCTGTGCATGCGCGGTCTCGGTAAACAGCAGCATGCGCAGAAGGGGATCGGGTGCGCATGCGCGGCTCCAGGATACCGCGCGTATGCGCAGAAGGCTGCAAAAGTGTTTGTGCAGATAATCACTCTGTTTACAAATAGTGATAATTGTTTTCAAATCCCTCCATGACCTCGCCCCTCCCTATCTCTGTAACCTCCTCCAGCCATACAATCCTCCAAGATCTCTGCGTTCCTCCAATTCTGGCCTCTTGCGCCACCCTGATTTTCATCGCTCCACCATTGGCTGCTGTGCATTCAGCTGCCTAGGCCCCAAGCTCTGGAATTCGCTCCCTAAATCTCTCCGCTTCTCTCTCCTCCTTTAAGATGTTCCTTAAAACCTACTTCTTTGACCAAGCTTTTGGTCACCTGTCCTGATATCTCCTTCTGTGGCTCGGTGCCAGATTTAGATTTATAACGCCCCTGTGAAGCACCTTGGGGGTGTTTTGCTATATTAAATGCGCTGTATAAATGCAAATGCAAGTTGTTGTTGTTGACAGGATAAGGGATGTTTTCACTCAGTCCTTGAGAAACAGACATTCCAATCCCTTTGATTTTCTAACTGTGGTTCAAGAACAGGAGAACAAAATTTTACAAACAGCAGAGCTCTGCTCAAGGAACACGCTATCGGGAGGAGAAAGGATGGCAGGTTACAGAGTCAGAACAGAAACAGGAAAGAGGCTTGAAGCTAACTAACAATGGGAGGAAGAGCCGAGACTGCAAGGGAGCCAGCAGCCAGCTCACTCTGTTACAGAGGAACAAATATTTTGCTGATGACTACTCCCCTCTCAGTTCAGTGGTACCGAATCCTAATTGTACAATATTGCAGAAGCCATGGGACATGGAGGTTCAATTCCGCGATGATGGAGGTAACTATGCTTTACATTTATATTATATGGGGAGGAATTATAAAGCAGGTTAACACAATGAAGGGTGTCAGAATCACGTTTGTGATTTACACAAGCCATCTTAATCCAGTTTTTGTAACAGTTTAAAATTTGGGATTTTGTTTCTGTCGCGTTAAGATTTCTTCGGGTTATTTTCTTCCCCAATCCTCTGATCATCGCACACACTCTCTAGTCATGTCCTTTGATTTGGGATTTTATCCCTCTCGCCCTCTGTTTTCGGCAATCGATGGATTATCTGACTTGGAGTGGGATGTAACAGGTTCAAATCTGGTTCCTGTTGATCCCCCCTTTCTTTCTCTCTCTGCTCCCTCAAACACTGGGGGCAATAGTAACAGTGGAAAGGGAAGTGGGGCGGAGTGTATAGCGGGCGGCAGATCTGACCGCCTGTTTTAGACTATCGGCAACAGTTAAAATGACCCCCACTAAATCTTGCAATGTAAGGCAGCATTCTGGCATCTACCATTCTTAATAGTGAACCTATAATACATTGAATGTTAGTAGGCTATTCAGCTATGAAGATCATCACATCTGAACCCAATCCTGCATTTACCATATAAGCACGCTACCAGCAGGGGTCACTGGGTAGCAATCAGGGAACTCTGGGTGATCCAAGGACACAAAGGTCAGATGTACTCTGCCCTGCCTCAGCTCATCTGCTGCTGAAACCCTCATCCATGCCTTTGTTACCTCTAGACTTGACTATTCCAACGCACTCCTGGCCGGCCTCCCATGTTCTATCTTCCGTAAAGTTGAGGTCATCCAGAACTTTGTGCTCGCTGACCTACATTGGCTCCCGGTTAAGCAACACTTCGATTAAAAATTTCTCATCCTTGTTTTCAAATCCCTCCATGGCCTCACCCCTCCCTATCTCTGTAATCTCCTCCAGCCCTACAACCCTCCGTGATCTCTGCGCTCCTCTAATTCTGGCCTCTTGAGCATCCCCAATTTTAATCGCTCAACCATTGGTGGCCGTGCCTTCTGTTGCCTAGGCCCTAAGCTCTGGAATTCCCTTCCTAAACCTTTCCACTTCTCTACCTCTCTTTCCTCCTTTAAGACGCTCCTTAAAACCTACCTCTTTACTGCCCTAAAATCTCCTTATGTGGCTCGGTGTCAAATTTTGTTTGATAATCACTCTTGTGAAACACCTTGGGACGATTTACTACATTAAAGGCGATACATAAATACAAGTTGTTGTGTTGTTGTTGTTGTACCTCTACTGCCCTCCTGAGATCAGTTAGCTCAGCACTGACCTGCGATTGAACCTGGGCCATTCGTGGATTGTACAGCTCAACACCACACTGTTCATTCATAGAATGATACAGCACAGAAGGAGGCCATTCGGTCCATTGTGCCTGTGCCGGCTCTTTGGTAGCGCTATCCAATCAGTCCCATTCCCCTGCTCTTTCCCCATAGCCCTGCAAAATTTCCCCTCAAGTATGTATCCAATTCCATTTTGAAAGTTACTATTGAATCTGCTTCCACTACCCTTTCAGGCAGTGCATTCCAGATCATCATAACTCGCTGCGTAAAAAAAATTCTCCTCATCTCCCCTCTGTGTCTTTTGCCAATTACCTTAAATCTCTGTCCTCTGGTGACCGAGCCTCCTGCCACTGGAGACAGTTTCTCCTTATTTACTCTATAAAAACGCTTCATGATTTTGAACATCTCTATGAAACCACATCTTGCATTTTCCCACTCAGCTGACCGGAAGAGGCCGGCTTGCTTTTCTTTTTTGTTGTTTCTTTAAGCTTCTGAAGCCTCCCTGTAATACCGCACTTGGCCTGCAATGAGATCTTTCCTTCTGCTGCCTTAACTGGTCGTCTTTGTTCTGTAAATGTCAATCAATCTAATTCTGGTTTCTCTAACTTACTGCCTGTGGACCTCAATCTTCCAACTCATAATATAACTAAATCCTGATCATTTTTTTCGTGGGGCAAACAACTGTTTTGTAGAAAAAGCTCCCATTCTCTGTGCTGTAACTTCTCATGATTCTATGATTTTGTAGGTGCTTCACATCAAGACCCATTGGAGGCCAGAAACCCAGGGATCTTGGGTAGGGAAAGACTTGGGGCTGGATTTTGCCAGCCCCGAGGAGGCGGGCCTGGAGGCGGGACAGCCGGTAAAATCGGAGAAAGTGGGGGCGGATGGCAAACCCGCCCCCATCCTGCCTCTGTGCCCTTTTGCCAGGAGGCGGGAGGATGTGCAGCTTCGGGTCCCGTCTCCTGGAGGCGGGAAAGACATTTAATCCTTTTAACTGCCTGTTAACAGGTAGTTAACAGGCAGAAAAAAGGATTAGTGCCATTTTACCTTCACAGGTGAAGGCTTCCTGACCTCGGAGAACCCCGCCGGGTTGGAGGAGACGTGAAGGAGGTCTGCGGGGGTCGGAGGCACCTGGAAGTAAGGTGTAGAGGTGAGTGATTGGTGCAAGGTGAGTGATAAGTTTAAAAAAAATGTTCACTTACCTTGTTTTCTTTCTACAGCCTTTAGCCGCGCTGGACGGGGAGAGCCGACATCCTCCTTGTCAACTTCACATAATGGCTGTTGGATCCTCCGATCCTACAGACATGTGAAATTTACAAAGTTGAAAGGTTTGATGAGTCCTCAGCACAAAGACTCATCAAACTAAAGAAAATGTCAGTGTTTGACAGCTTCACAAAGCTGTCAAACGTTGACATTTCTTCTTTCAAGAAGTCTTGACAGAGAGCACGTCTGACGTTGATGTGATCTGTCAGTGACTTCCTCCCTAATTGGCCTGCTGAGCCCGCAGGGCAGGCTTAACAAGCTCAATCGGGAAAATCAGGGCCTGATTGGTCAGGCGAGGATGGAGGCGGGACATTGACACGACAAACAGTAGTCCCGCCTCCAACTCGCCTCCATTCACAAAATCCAGCCCTAATAGTCCAGCTCTGTACCTTTCAACTTAAAGGGAGACCTGATGGCAGATCGCGATACCTATGTTAATGTGGGACTTCCATTAATGTTAGTTTTCCAGAGGTTTCTGACAATATAATTAGGAGAGCTATCATGGATGGTGTGCTCCTGCTGTTGGTGACACTCCTTCAAAGTAAAATTCCTTTAGTCAAATAGGCCAGATTGTCGCAGGTTCGATCCCTGGTCTCTGCTGAGCGTTGTGACCTTGGCCATGGCAGAGTTTGGAGAACTGACAGTATGCCTCAGTGCACTTGCAAGAAAGAGGGAAACGCCATCCGGGATTCCTACTCCCGGTCTCTATCTAGTGAATCCTGCTGGAACCGTGCACCTGTACAGACAAGGACAGGGTCAGATAGCCTGTCAGCTAGCCTGCCGACCGTCACACATCAACAATGGGCACTTGGGTGAGGCACTGCAGCTGCTGCTGGTAACCAATCTGAGCGAGGAGGTGAGAAAAGGGAAGACAATTAAGGAAAAGGAATTGTTAGAAAAAAGAAAAACTACATTGGGAGGGAAAATAGAAAGAGAACTTCGAACTAGAATGGCAAAGCTTGAAGCTGGTTAGAGAGTTGCTAAGGTAGATTCCATCACCAGGCTAATTGTGAGGAGTGTTCAGAGTTTTTAACTACTGATTGGATATAATTTCATTCCGATAGAAATGTTGTTTCATTTGGTTCCATGGTAAATAAATAAGATTTTTTTTTCCCCCACTAAGTTCACAGTGAGGGTCACACTATCCTTTGATCTTAAGCACACTATAATTGACAGTGAAGTGAGAACTACCACAGCGAAACAGTTTCTAAGCTGCTGGGTATGTTTTCCTTTCAGATGTCACTTCTGATATTGAAGATTTACATCATCTGGGGTCTCTGATGGCTGTGACCCACTCTACAAATCTCTGCCTTTTCCAGGGCAGCTTTTGCAGACACTTGCCCAACACCAGGGACTTTGGCTACTGTTTCTCCTGTGACCTTCCTTTGGGATCGAGATCTGCGTCATACATGGGCATGAACGCAGTTACCTCTGTGCATAATATACATCATCAGCAAAGCCCACGGCAACTCTGGCCTTGTACTGTCCTCAGAAAAGAAGCACAGGTGAACTCAAAAACTGTGTGTAGAAAGTCTTTGGCTTCTTGCAAAGCAGTATGTGACTGCGCTTAGTTTCTATACTTGTTTTCATACAGTGTGACAATACCAAGGTGCAACATGCCCAGTAAGAGCCCTGGTTTGGATGAGAGAAACTATGATTGGCCTCCTTTAAAAGGCATGTTCTATGTTGTCCTGGTGAGGCACATGTAAGCCGCCAGTGCACTGTGCCACTGGAAGGATGCAAAACTCATCACTGCTAGTCCCAACATGCTGAATTGCTGGTCTCTGTATTTTAGGCTGACCATACATCCCCGTTTTCCAGAGACAGGCCCCGGATTAGGTACTGTGTCCCCGGAAGAGTCCCTGGTTCAGAAAATGCATCCCGTACAGAATCTTTGTTTTTTTTAAACACGAATGTACAGAAACCCCAGGGGGAGATTCTCGACCCATTCCCGCCCTGTTTGTGCTCAGGAACAGATTCCAGGAGCCGGTTGAACGGAGGCGATGATGGTGGCCCCGCCTTCCCACAATGCAGCGCGGCAGAGAAAAGGCCCCATCAATAGCTCAGGCTGCACTGCACTCTGGGGGATTTAGTCACCTGATCCTGTGTTTCGGCCAATAGTGACTGGCCGGAGTTCGGAACATTTAAAATGTGCGGGAGAAGCCAAGGGCGCAGTGAGAGCTGGTGGGTGAGTGGATTTACTTTACCTCAGATTAGTATGCTGCATCGTGTTTTTTTTTTACTGAATAAGGCAAGCTGTAAATTCTCCCACAGGGAAGAGGTTTCTGGAACCTTCTGAGACAGACAGTGTTTCACACTTTATATAAAAATATTTATGGAACAGATTTAAAATTGAGAAATTAAAAGTTAGGGTATTCGGGGAGGAGCATAGACGGTACAGCACTATTGCCAGAACACACGCAAGATTCGAGATTGAGCGTAAAGTGAAAATGGCGTTGTCGCTACGTGTAGTCCACTAGCAGAAGCAACAAAGTCGTCATGCCAGATTTCTTGAAACGCGTCCTGGCTACTTTGCTGTGCTCCCACCCTGTGTCCCCGGATTCGGTTTAGAAAATATGGTCACCTTACTGTATTTCCCCAGAGGGTGAGAGGAAGGGAAATGTTAGTAGGCAAGTCAAGCTGAACTACTTTCACACACCTCCTAATGCTTGTTTGAAGAGTGGGATTGGTAACAGGATATCTATCCACTGGCGAATCTTTGAAGGGAATCCTTTAAAAGATCTCTTTATTACCGATTCCCACATTCCCAATTTTTCATCTTATTCTTCCTCTCCTAAAGACAGTGATATAATGTTGGGATTTGGCTCAATAATGCCAACAGCCATCCAGTACCTTTCACAAATGGCCATTCTTCATGCAAGAACCTACACGGTAAATATTGGCAAGTGATTTGACTGTGAGGAAGGGGAGCTGAACCTGTTTTCTCTGAAACACATGCATAGCTTTGAGTGGGAGTCACTGCATTTGATCAACAGCAAAACCCCTGGCTACTTGATTTGGCCCCTTTCCATAATATGGACCACAGAGGCCTATGATAGTGTTACATCACACCCGGCCCGAGACCGTGCGGTTTGTATGGCTCAGTCATGTTTTAGATCTGAGTAACTTTTGTTGAGTGTACCAAATAAAGTATTGCCATGGCACAGCATGTGTGTTTTGGCAATAGTGCTGTACTGTCTATACATCTATAAAATCTGTTACATCTCTAACTTTTTCCAGCTCTGACGAAAGGTCATTGACCTGAAATGTTAACTCTGTTTCTCTCTCCACAGATGCTGCCTGACCTGCTGAGTGCTTCCAGCATTTTCTGTTTTTATTAAAGTCTTGCCATGCCCTTGTTAATTTGTCTAAATGATTTTTGTAGCAGGCTATCAGTATTCTCTATGTATTTGAAAAGAAAGGCTTCTAGTGAAAATGTTTACAGGGAGAGTTTAGGGAAATGGGATTTGCAGTAGTTAGCTTTCGTTGAAGAGCTAGCGCTAGCTCAGGTACAATGTTCCAAATGGACTCCTTCTGTGCTGTAATTTCTATCATTGAATATAATGTTTCAAATTCATCTATTTTACCTGTCTGTAACTGGAGCAAACCTTTCATTTCAGCGTACTGTGGATAACAGATCCGGTTTTTAATTTTTTAATCTTAAAATTCCCCTCCAAGTCACACACCATCCTGATTTGGAAATATATCGCTGTTCCTTCATTGTCGCCGGGTCAAAATCCTGGAACTCCCTCCCTAACAGCACAGCTGGAGCACCTTCACCACACGGACTGCAGCGGTTCAAGAAGACGGCTCATCACCACCTTCGAGGGCAATTAGGGATGGGCAATAAATGCTGGCCTTGCCAGCGACGCCCACATCCCGTGAATGAATAAAACAGTATGGGGGAAAAATTGAGTTGCGCCCCCTTTGGGGTGCTAACTTCGATAGCGCCCTGGAAAAATTAGCGCCCCCGCGGCTGAAATTGAGTGGTAGCGCACCAAGAGGGAAGCGGGGCGCTACTGGAAGCGCCCCGCCTCCCTCTTGGGGCGCTGCGAGGGAATATCGTGGTATTGCAGGCCTTCCTCCCCTTCTTAAAGGGGAGGGGCCTTGCACAGCGTGACCCGGGGCTCATCTGGGCCACCAGGGATCGGAGTGCCAGCAAAAGAGCCCGGCAGTCAAGAGAAATGCCGGGCTCATGGAGCACAACCGGCACTCCGCGCGGGGTGGGGCGGGTCAGGAGGCCGGGGACAGCAGCGGAGGCAGGTGCTGGCAGGCAGCCAGCAACAAAAATGGCCGCCCGGTACCTCTCCTTTAAATAGCGCTGCCCTGGCTGCAGGTAGGCCCCCCTGACCCCGTCGGACATAACGTCCGGCGGTAAGTTGGGGGCTCTACCGAAGAATGTGGCCGGGGCACTGTGCACAGGCGCTAGTTGCTTTGCACCCCGTTAGGGCGCTAACGGGAGGCACAAAGCAACCAAATTTCTCCCCCTATATATTTAAAAAAAATACAATCCTGTACAAAGTGAAACTAAATTCAAACACATCTTGAAAACAATTCAGCCTGGATCTATGGCAGAATATCTGCCAATGTGAAATGGACTTGGGTGGGTAAAGCAGTCAGTAATCTCAGCACTACTGACTTGAAAGACTGAAGACGTCACACTGCCCCTTCCGCAGTCTCCAGCCTGTTGTATTATTGCCTCTACTTAACTCAGTAACCTTGCCTAACAAACAAGTGTTTTGTTCAAAAGGAATTAAGTGCATATACAGAGATGAAATACAGCGACTTGGTAAAAATGAAGAAACATTTATTATCTTTTCAAAAAGAATTAAAAAAAAATTAGCTGTTCTTGCAGGTGATTGATCAAATCCAGCATAGCCCGAAGAACGCTGGAGCCATGATTAACAAGTGGCAGACATGCACATTGCCATCCTTTCAAAATTAACCTTCAGCTAAGCTATCTATGCAGCTTGTAACATGGTGAGAATTCTTACAAATAGGTATAATAGTACACATGCATGCAGGTAGCCAGACACACACATATTGATACAATAATCAAGAAAGCAGATTAAAAATAATACCTAATGAGTACATGTGGCTATGCTACCATTAATAAATTGCTGTAACTTTAATCAAATAGGTTTTTTTTTTACTGAAAGAGTCAGACATTTAATAACAATACGATTTTTTTTATACATTCTTTGAAATCCAAAAATATACGAGCACGACGGATGTCAGTTTTTGTTTGATAAAAAATTGGGTTGAAATTCACCGGTTCCAAAAATATCAAATGGCATTTAATAAAAGTTGCAAGCTAATATTCCGGCGCTAATCATTTCTGCCGTGTGGCAGATCCTGACTTTTACGGTAAATGTCAACACTGGCCCTCACACACGAACACCGTGGAAATAAGCAGAAGTGATCTTTAAGCCGCACAGAGGTTACTAAAACTTAAAAAATAGTTTAGTCATAGGATTGACTACCCAAAAAATCTCTACCCTTATAATTAAAACTGTGAGCTTAACAAGAGTCCAACTACAAACTACATTGTTTCTTATTCATGATTAACATGGAGGCTCCAAGAACTATATACAAAGTAATAACTGGCAAACGTGGAGACATCTCTCAAATGACACGACATTTAAATACTATACAGTTCCTTCTTCCAGGTTTGAATCAACCTGACAGTCCGGCTAAAAACTCACTTAGCTCCATCTTAGCTCCGAAAAACAAAGGTTCAATTTCTTGAGTAAATGACTCCAATTAGACTCTTTTTTTCTGAAATTGAACAATCACAAAGCATCATCTTAAGGATAAGACGTTAAACTGAGGCCCCGTCTGCCCTCTCAGGTGGATATAAAAGATCCCACGGCCACTATTGGAAGAAGAGCAGGGGACTTATCCCCCGGTGTCCTGGCCAATATTTATCCCTCAACCAACATCACTGAAACAGATTATCTGGTCATTATCACTTTGCTGTTTGTGGGAGTTTGCTGTGCGCAAATTGGCTGCCGCATTTTCTGCAGTACAACAGTGACTCCACTTCAAAAAGTACTTAATTGTTTGTAAAGCGTTTTGGGACCTCCAGAGGTTGTGAAAGGTGCTATATAAATGGAAGTCTTTCTTACAATTAATTTTAATCTCCATTTGTTTACTCTGTCATCTTGTTGATTCCTTTTCACTCTATAGCCTTGAGATTACATGTGGGATAATAAAGCACAAACACTTAACATGTTCATTTAAATTCCTTTCACTGCTAGATTAAAGTAAAATACATGGATTAACATCTCCACTAAAGTAACGGAAAGAGGAATTTCAGATGCAAACGTAGGCGTTTATACCTATTTTTCTACAGCATAATTTCACAGCCTGTGTGGGGATTTAGGAGTGGAACATCTTTGTTTCTACATTATCGCTGCTGGCGTCACTGGGAGTTTAGAAGAGTAACACACACAAGAGTTAAAGCTTTTAGATTAATGACTGCAGCTCTACTGCACGAATGTCGAAAATGTCCACCTCAGCAACTCCTCCCAAACGGATCCCTGGTAAAGTTACTTACTTTGTACAACCCCCAAAATATCCAAAAATACGAATACAAAATATAAAAGCAACGATAATGCTTTGTAACCGGATTTGAAAACCAGTCCCGATGGTGACACTCGCTCTTTGCAAACTTACATTATTGGTAAACCTTAACCAAACAATCACTTCCATATTTCCACATCAAAAATATACTATAGTACACTGTATGTGTTGGCAATTCTGTATTTTACAAAAGTTTACAAAACACAATTTAGCTCATTTTTCACGAGTGTTGTTGCCCCGTGGAATGATCAACCAGCTTCTTCAGCAGAGCAGTCGATGCCTGCATAGGTGAATTTCTCGAACAGCGTTGTGTTCACGTAGGTCTAAATGAATGGACAAAGACAACAAATGTCATGGATTCTATCCGACCACTTGCAAATCAGAAGAGCACATGACATAAAACGGGGCGATTCAGCGATCCTGGGCTGTCAATCGAGAAACCATGCTCAAAGTGCGCGCAAGTCGGGATTGTTCTCCTTAGACCAGAGAAGGTTAAGGGGAGATTTAATAGAGGTGTTCAAAATCATGAAGGGTTTTGATATAAATAGGGAGAAACTGTTTCCACTGGTGGGTGGGTCAGTAACCAGAGGACACAGATTTAAGATAATTGGCAAAAAATCCAGGGGGAAGATGAGGAGAATTGTTGTGCTCTGGAATGCGCTGCCTGATAGAGTGGTGGAAGCAGATTCAATATTAACTTTCAAAAGGAAATTGGATAAATACTTGAAAAGAAAAAAATTGCAGGGCTATTGGGAAAGAGCAGGGGGGAGTGGGACTAATTGGACAGCTCTTTCAAAGAGCCGGCACAGGCACGATGGACCGAATGGCCTCCTTCTGTGCTGTATGATTCTATGAAGTCGGAGATAAGGGTAAAACATTGTAACCCAGTTGTCCAGCCCAGGTTCCCGTTGAGTGCAGTTCCCCTCTGGGAGTGAGGATTAATGGAGTATCTCAGTCAGTCAGCACAGACTTACCTTCCGTTCCTCCAGCATCCTATTGAGCGACACCAGAATTTGAGCGAATGTCGGTCTCTCATAAGGTTTCTCACGCCAGCACTGTCGCATTAATTCATATCTGAAAGAATGGATGTCACTGTTTACGACAACGTGCCTTATTACAACAAGCACATGATTGCATTTGCTGTTTCGGCTGAATGTATAGTTAAAACAGTCGTAAAGCTGCATCACTTCTGTTCCAACCATCAATTAGTCACTAATAAATCCAATAGGGAATTCAGGAAAAGTTCTTTACCCAGAGAATGGTTAGAATGTGCAACTCGCTACCACAGGGAGTGGTTGAAGCGAATAGCATAGATGCATTTAAGGGGAAGCTAGATAAGCACATGAGGGAGAAAGGAATAGACGGATATGTTGATGGAGTGAGATGAAGAGGGGTGGGAGGAGGCTTGTGTGGAGCATAAACTCGCCAAGGCTTCTTCGGCAGCACCTCCCAAACCCGCGACCTCTTCCACCTAGAAGGACAAGGGCAGCATGCGCATGGGAACACCACCACCTCCAAGTCACACACCATCCTGACTTAGAAGTTTATCGCCTTTCCTTCATCGTCACTGGGTCAAAATCCTGGAACTCCCTCCCTCACAGCACTGTGGGAGTACCTTCACCACACGGATTGCAGCGGTTCAAGAAGGCGGCTCACCACCACCTTCTCAAGGGCAACTAGGGATGGGCAATAAATGCTGGCATTGCCAGCGACGCCCACATCCCACAAACGAATAAAAAAAACACTAGCATGGACCAATTGGACTGAATGGCCTGTTTCTGTGCTGCACGTTCTACGTAACTCTATGTAATCAGGTCAGCTCCTGATTATAGCATACATGAGATAATCTAGATACAGGAGACTATTAAGCAGATTAATCCAATAAAAAATACACATTTTTACAAAGCTCTTAAAAGGAAAAACCATCGGGATGTAACTTTGCTTTGATTTTCTTGTGTACAAGACAGGTTTATAGAGGAAAGCGAAGAAATGCCTGGGACTGCTCCTCTGCCCGCGATCACTGACAGGACACAGGGTGGTTTGAAGGAGTTCTGCTTGATTTATCTTGGGGGGGGGCGGGGGGGGAGGGGGGGGGCGGTCAGGGACTTGGTTGGAAAGGAGAAAAATAGGGAAATAATTTACCAAAAACAGGAAATCAGCCTTAAAGTTACAGCATGTGGGGGGTCACAAGAGTGGCCTCCTCATTGGAGTTCCTTGAGAATACAGAACACGATTGCCTGGCGTCCCCATCCGCAGAAGATCAGTGGAACCCCCAGAGAAACAATGGAAATGGCTGTTTCCGCTGCTTCTCAAAGGCGTCCGCTGATCTTCCAGTGAAGTTACGGTGGGAGATTGGGAAAGAACCTGCAGAAATTCTCCTCTCAATGGGAAACTCCACAGTGCTCAAACCAAAATATAAACCAAACTCTAATTTACTAGCAAAGAACACTATTAACTAGTCCGCATTGTGGTATTAACCATGTTTCCTGTAAACATTTCCAAACATGGTGTGGAGCTGAACAAGCTGCCTTCGTAGCCAGAAAATCACCTGCAATGGCTTCTCTTCCCACTCCCACATCGTTACATCTGAGGTCCCCCAAGGATCCATCCTTGGCCCCCTCCTATTTCTCATCTATATGCTGCCCATTGGCGATATCATCCGAAAACACGGCGTCAGTTTCCATATGTACGCTGACGACACCCAGCTCTACCTCACCACCACGTCTCTCGATCCCTCCACGGTCTCTAAATTGTCAGACTGCTTGCCCGACATCCAGTACTGGATGAGCAGAAATTTCCTCCAATTAAATATTGGGAAGACTGAAGCCATTGTCTTCGGTCCCCGCCACAAACTCCGTTCCCTAGCCACCGACTCCATCCCTCTCCCTGGCAACTGTCTGAGGCTGAACCAGTCTGTTCGCAACCTTGGTGTCATATTTGACCCTGAAATGAGCTTCTGACCACATATCCACGGCATAACTAAGACAGCCTATTTCCACCTCTAACATTGCCTGTCTCTGCCCCTGCCTCAGCTGATCTGCTGCTGAAACCCTCATCCATGCCTTTGTTACCTCTAGACTTGACTATTCCAATGCACTCCTAGCTGGCCTCCCATATTCTACCCTACGTAAACTTGAGGTTATCCAAAACTCGGCTGCCCGTGTCCTAACTTGCACCAAGTCCCGTTCACCCATCACCCCCGTGCTCGCTGACCTACATTGGCTTCCAGCTAAGCAACACCTCAATTTCAAAATTCTCATCCTTGTTTTCAAATCCCTCCATGGCCTCGCCCCTCCTTTTCTCTGTATGCTTCTCCAGCCCCACAACACCCCGCCCGCACCCCCCCCCCCCACCCCCACCCAGATATCGGCGCTCCTCTAATTCTGCCCTCCTGAGCATCCCTGATTATAATCGCTCAACCATCGGTGGCCATGCCTTCAGCTGACTTGGCCCTAAGCTCTGGAATTCCCTCCCTAAATCTTTCCGCCTCTCTACCTCTCTCTCCTCCTTTAAGACGGGCCTTCAAACCTACCCTATTTGACTAAGATTTTGGTCATCTGCCTTAATTTCTCCTTATGTGGCTCGGTGTCAATTTTTGGTCTTATAACACTCCTGTGAAGCGCGTTGGGACGTTTAACTACGTTAAAAACGCTATATAAATACAAGTTGTTGTAATTAAGCCTGGAAGGTTTCTGCAGGAGCGCAGAGGTAGCTCGATGCGACCATGTAGAAAATGATTCGAGAAACCTACACTTCATCAACACAGTTGAGTGGTTTTTCCATCCTGTATCCATGGGGCAACTTCTCGTAGAGTTCAGCACAGGTCATTCCACAATAGGGGGTGCCACCTAGCCAGAGATGTAGAGCAAGAAAGGGTTATTTTACCTCATCACTGGAACCTTTGCCCAAACTAACATGTTGGGCCGGATTTTCCGATCGGAGGCTTCCTGCGGGCGGATGCATCTGATCGGAAAAAATCTACGCACTTACCTGCTGGCTCCGCAGGTCCCGAAACTTCCGATCCTGGGCCTCTGCTCTACGAAATACGCAGAGGCCCAGGTATCCCAGGGTGCAGGCGGTTCACAAGCGTCCCTGGGATCACATGGGCCATGGGGAACCAATCAAAGAAGGTAATCCCCTTCACACTTTTGACAGGTCTCTACGCACGGATCGGTCAAAAGTATGAATGGGCATCACTTAAAAAACAGTTAAACATAATTTTTTTCTTAAAATCACGTATTTAAATTAGTTAAAATTACATTAAATTAAATATTTTAAACAAAAATTTTTTTTTTTGAAAAAATTAATTAAAGTTTTTTACGGGGCTAAAAATAAACTTACCTTTTTTAAAAGTATTTTTAAATTATAAATGAGTGTATTTTAAAAAAAAATTTAAAACTTGTATGCTGGTAAAAGCAGGCCTTACGCTAGCTTTTACCAGGCGTAAGATTTTTAAAGGCTTTCAGTGGGAGGAAGTTGTGCAGAAAGCGGAACTTTCTGCCCGCGGAGGCCCTTCTCCTGGGCAGGCGGATCATCTGTCAAGAGGATTCTTCACAGATCGGAAGTGCCGGGTTTAGGCGCATGCACTTCGCATGCCTGAAACCGGCACTTGCGAGGCCCTTACGGGTGTGTACACACCTCGTACTCACCCGTGGGGGGTCGGAAAATCCGGCCCATTATTAAATAACTTCCTTTGAGTTACTTCTATTTGGGCGATGGTGTAAAACGGGCAATATTGAATGAGCCGACCATCACCCCCGTTACCCCTGCCCATCACACCCCCGTACCCCCCGATTCCCCCCCATCACCCCCCATTCTCCCTGCCCGTCCCACCCGTAACCCCCCCGTCACCCTCCCCACCCATCACCCTCCTTCACCCTCCCCGCCCTTCACCCACCCCAATCACCTCCCCGTCAACCCTCGCCACACCCCCCCACCCATCATCCCCCCGTCAACCCCCATCACCCCAATCACCCCCCCCCCCCCCCGTCATCCCCCGCCGCCAAGCTTGATGGCTGGTAAAACCTGCCACTGGGGACTCGATAGGTCTCCCGATAAAATGACAGATTGGGCTAGCTGGCGATTACCGAGCTAAATGAATGTGTTATAATGACATTACTTACCTAGACTAACAATCTCCCACAAGAGAACTCCATATGACCACCTACAGAAAAGATTCAGTGAGCGAGAGATGTTTTGGTAACAGGTTAATAAAGTACCTTCCATACACGTAAGTCATTCTTTTATGAATTTAAGTAACTACATAAACTCAGGCAGTCTAATTAAGCAGTAACTTCAATTTGTTATGAATCTATAAGGCAATAACCAGTTTCTGTGATGACTCCTCTTGCAAATTCAGATAAATAAATTTACATTTTCAACACATCGGGGTGGATTTTATATCTTCACTTTCTGGGCAGTAATCTAGTGGAGCAGATTGTCTGCCCTTTATAGAACTGATTGAATGAGAATCAGGTGGGTTCTGTACCAGTCGATCCATTCACTCTGCTAGATTATTGCCCAGTCAGTGAAGATGAAAATCAACCTCATTATCTGCAAGGCTCATAGAATGAGGCAAAAAGTTCCATGTTGCTTTAAAAAAACACTAACGCTTAACAAATGCCTTCCTGCTCACTTTGCTTATCTCAAGCCACATTTCATTCCAGCAACCAACAGGGAATCTATCCCCAGGCATCTGTCAATGCCACTTTTGAACTAGTTGCAAGAAGGTGGGGTCAATCATTCCTTGCGGTTAAGAGCCTGGATAATGTTCAGTTCATTCTTTCGAGCATTCCTCTATTTTTCCGCTAATCAGGATGAGGGATGCAATGGTGGGGAATTAATCTTTTTTCCATTTCTGTCACCCAGTATCAGCATCAAGCACTCCCACATTAAGTGCAGCCAGCTGCAGAATAAAATTCCTTACCTCTGCCTTAACAATCCAATTAAATCCCAACCTCAGGAAAGCCCTCCTTTACTGCACCAATGTAACATTTTTTTCCAATTCTCTACACTGGTGCCCAATGTCCACTGTAAGCTGCGCTTTGCTCTGCGCGGCCTATTTCTTTTAGTGGGCGGTCCCTTTAAATTTCCACACATGCGCGGTATTTACAATGGAGAAGTCGTTAAACGACCTGCACAGGACCTTTCCCAGTACTGCGCGGCTGCGCAGCTTAGAGGGAACATTGCTGGTGCCCCTTCTGTGCTCGTCTTTCTCAGTGCAATTGCTAATTTAGTGCCGTATTTGGGATTGTGCTATGAAATCACACCCATTCAGAACTGGGTTGAAGCTGCCCAGAATCATAAGAACATAAGAAATAGGAGAAGGAGTAGGCCATTCGGCCCTTCGAGCCTGCTCCACATTTCATACACCCCGCCCGCCACACACGTTGCCCATGTCCTATAAGACTCTTTCAGCTAGCAGTGAAGCGAGACTTTGCTCAGACTCAACTGAATTGAACCATAGATCTCCGAGGTGTGGAGAATTGCAGGAAGGAACCCATGTCTTAAATTCTCGCCATCAATCCAGTTCGCCAACACCCTGCTGGATCTTGTGCAGGTTTTTTTGTGACTTTGAGTGTATTTTTCTTATTAGTTTCTCACTGGTTTTTCTTTCTTGGTGCCTTTGGCCTATACGAGTGCACCAACTTCAACCCTGGGCAAGGGGCCTTCCTTCCGATAGGAAGATCTTCACTACGCTGTTCATACATTTTGGGAAATAAGGCCAATCAGTAACTGTTAAGCAGTTGCTTTAAAAAGGATGAAATAAGAAAACACATCAACACGTAGGAGGGGCCCTGGCATGTTCGTATTATGAAGTCCGTAAAAAAAGAACTTACACATCACTGTTTGTTGTATAAACACTGTAATTTAAGGATTCAATGGCCATCCATCGGACTGGTAACCTTCCCTATTAGGATGGAAAAACAGCAGTGGAAAACAATAAATGGCTGCAATTGTATAGGCATTAATGTTTTATTGTAAATAAATGAAAAGAAAAAGCAACAATATTTCCCAAGACCCTGCACTATCAGCTTATCGGAATATCACGGGTGTGTAGCCCAGGATTTTCTGTCCACTGATTTCAATGACAGTGCACCCGCAGTTTTCCAATAAACCTTCCGCTGCCGACATGGTTCCCTTGGTGCCCTGGGTTCCTCAGAAGATTTCGTCCATGTGTGATCTACAGGATAAGGTGTCAATTTTTGAATACTCCTCTCCCGGTGCGGGATCTTGCTGGCTGGAAGTTGCTGAACCGAGAGTCGGGCACAGAAGGCAGCGTTTACAATTCACGGTGCTTCTAATATTCCAAAGATCAGGAGCAGCTTGCAACGGACTCGGTGTCTGATATTTCTGATTAAGCAAGACTCCCCACAGAGAGCAGAGTTTCCAAAAATTGACCTCCACATGCCAATCGTCGCTGAATGTACTTCTTCAGCAGCACCTCCCAAACCCACGACCTCCGCCACCTAGAAGGACGAGGGCAGCAAGCGCATGGGAACACCACCACCTCCAAATTCCCCTCCAAGTCACACGCCATCCTGACTTGGAAATATATTGCCGTTTCTTCATCGTCGCTGGGTCATAATCCTAGAACTCCCTTCCTAACAGCACTGTGGGAGTACCTTCACCACACGGACTGCAGCGGTTCAAGAAGGAGGTGCACTCGTCCTTCTCAAGGGGCAACTAGGGATGGGTAATAAATGCTGGCCTTGCATCAATGCACACATCCTGAGAATGAATTTTTTAAAAAAATGTTCATCATCTTTAATTTCTCATAGGGTAATCTTGGAAGTAACTTCAATGATGGTTGGTAATTGGAAATGCATCAGCACAAAATTGTTACTGTGCTGCATGACATTGGGGAAATAATCCATTATGATGTGTGCTTGCAATTCCCACTAGTGGGAAACAACATATGGTGAGTCACTTTAGCTGTATTCTCATGGTCATGCGAATAACCAACTTGATGCAGCCTCGGAGAAGGCAGTCTACTCACCATCCCATTGGGGAATGGTACTCAGCCCGAGAAGAATTGAGGTAGAGTGAAAAATAAATTATAAAAATTCTGAGGTGAAGAACCCTGGAAAGAAAACATACAACAACAACTTGTATTTATACAGCACCTTTAACGTAGTCAAACGTCCCAAGGCGCTTCACAAGGGCATTATCAAACAAAGTTTGACACTGAGCCACAGAAAGAGATATGAGGACAGGTGACCCAAAGCTTGGTCAAAGAGGTAGCCATTGGGTACAGTAATGTAGTGGTTATGTTACTGAACCAGTAAATGTAGAGGTCTGGACTAATAATCTGCAAGACATTAGTTCAAATCCCACCATAGCTGTTTGTGAATTTGAATGCAGTTTACATTTTTTTAAATAAATCTTGAGTAAAAAGCTAGTATCAGTAAAAGTGACCATAAAGCTGTCGGATTGTCGTAAAAACCCAACTGGTTCACTAATGTCCTTTAGGGAAGGAAACCTGCCGTCCTTACCTAGTCTGGCCTATATGTGACTCCAGACCCACAGTAATGTGGTTGACTCTTAACTGTCCTCTGAAATGGCCTAGCAAGCCACTCAGTTGTATCAAAACTGCTACAAAGAAGTACTGCAGTGGTTGAAGAAGGCAGCTCCTTCTCAAAGGCAACTAGGAATGGGCAATAAATACTAGCCATGGCAGTGACGCCCACATCCTGTGAATGAATAAATAAAAAAAAAGTTTTAAGGAGCGTCTTACAGGAGGAGAGATGGAGAGGTTTAGGGAGGGAATTCCAGAGCTCGGGGCCTAGACAGCTGCAGGAACGTTGAACCTTACTGTCTTTGGAGTTCAGCAGATGTGATTCTATAATGTCCAAATTATTTTTTTACACTCACCATTGTCTTTTTAACATAAACTTCCTTCCCTCTGGACAATCCAAAATCTGCAATCTTCGCAACATAGTTGTCTCCCACAAGAACATTTCTAGCCGCCAAATCTCTGTGAATAAACTAAAAAAATGAAAGAGCTGTCAATAAATGAATATCACTTGGGTATATTGAACAAATTAGCCGTGTTTTTGTACTCTTTCCTCTCCTCTATCTCTCCCTGCCCTCTCCTTTCCCCACTGCTTCTCCATGACCATCATCAATCAGAATGACTGGCTGGAGGTGGACTTAGCAGGTCACAGTGGGAGCCCTTGGCTGAGATCGAGCACTACAGTAACACTCCGCTGTCCAACAGCAACAACTTGCATTTATATAGCGCCTTTAACGTAGTAAAACATCCCAAGGCGCTTGATCTCCAGATGGAGTCCGACTGGAAACCATCGATAGCTGAGTTTGAATACATTTTGGGGCGGGATTTTAAATTGAACCCTGAAACCTGCGAGGTTACTGCTATAACTGCCAGGCTCGCAGGGAAGTCAGTTTTGACTCGCACGCATTTTCTTTTTAGTTTCCTAATGGTGTAATTGAAAGACAATGTGAGTAGGGAATTGAAGATTTCAAAGAGTCCTCCAATGATTCAGTGGATAGATATACAGTGCGGTACATGGTATCGAGTCCAACCAAACAGGGAGATCTAAATTTAATCCCTGGTCTGTCATGTGTTAGCCAATCATGGTGGTGGAGCACTGCAATTGGCTAGAGAGAGCAAATGTCAGATGGGGCTCCAAGTAAATATCTCGTGCCCGTACCAGTTAGTCTTGAAAAATGGAAATTTTGTTCCGTGGACCCAAAGCTAATAGAAACTGAGGTAGAGACTCAATTCTTAATAGGACGCTTACAACCAACAGGAATCAATCCAATCAGTCTGGGCTGGACTCATACTTGGGTCTCAAAGGGAAAGGTTGAGTGTGTTAACCCACTGCGCTATCTCAGCTCCCCTCCCGCTACCATACTGAAACATGACTGAATAAAAATGAACAAAATAGTGAGACAGAACAGCTTAAAAAAAAGACAAAAGTCAGAACTATGTGCAAAAGAAATGCTAGAAAAAAATGACCGAGATGACATTATAAAAATAAAGCAAACCTGTTTCTGGCTGAGATAATCCATACCCTTGGTCACATCAGCTGCAAACTGCAGCAACTGCTGTGAGGAGAGGGTGGAGGCGGTGCTGTGCGCAATGGCGTAAGCCGGGTCCGTGTCGAGCACTCTGCTGTTTCGCAGAAAATCCAACAAATTTCCATGTGGTGCAAATTCAATCGCTACATACAAATATCCTGCAAAAGTAAAAAGATCACCCAAAAGATTCAGAGAAGAGATTCTTTACAGGTGCACAGTGGGACCCAGTAGCACCACTGTCTAGGATAGGGATAATATATAACAGACTTACAACAATAACAACTTGCATTTATAAAATGTCCCAAGACGTTTCACAGCAGCGTTATCAAACAAAATTTGACAATGAGCCACATAAGGAGATATTAGGACAGGTGACCAAAACCTTGGTCAATGAGGTAGGTTTTAAGGAGCGTCTTAAAGGAGGAGAGAGAGGTAGAGAGGCGGAGAGGTTTAGGGAGGGAATTCCAGAGCTTAGGGCCAAGTCAGCTGAAAGCATGGCCGCCAATGGTGGAGTGATTAAAATCGGGGTTGCGCAAAAGGCCAGAATTGGAGGAGCGCAGAGATCTTGGAGGGTTGTAGGGCTGGACGAGGTTACAGAGATAGGGAGGGGGGCGAGGCTGTGGAGGGATTTGAACACCAGGATGTGGATTTTAAATTTGAGGCCTCGCTGGACCAGGAGCCAATGTAGATCAGAGAGCACAGGGATGATGGGTGAACAGGACTTGGTGCGAGTTAGGATACGGGCAGCATGATGAGTTGAAGTTTACAGAGGGTGCAAGATGGGAGGCTGGCCAAGAAAGCAGTGGAATAGTCGAGTCTGGAGGTAACAAAGGCAAGGATGAGGGTTTCAGCACCAGATGAGCTGAGGCAAGGGTGCATATCTCAAAAGTTTCCCACAGCACAATATTGATTAAATGGTGCCTAGGAGTATCCACATATTGTGAATTAACACTGATGTTAAGTACTTCTGTTACAGAGATTATTAATGGTCATAATTCTCCTCACTAGTTTCCCAACCTCAAACATTTTCAATAATCAGAGAGAATGTGAGTTCTTAACCAGAGACTTGGAAGTATAGTGAACAGTGAGGAGGATAGTGATAGACTTCAAGAGGACATAGACAAGCTGGTGGAATGGTCGGACAAATGGCAGATGAAATTTAAAAAGTGCAAAGTGATACATTTTGGTAGGAAGAACAAGGAGAGGCAATATAAACTAAAGGGTACAATTCTAAAGGGGCTGCACGAAGAGAGAGACCTGGGGGTGTATGTACACAAATCATTGAAGGTGGCAGGGCAGGTTGAGAAAGCAGTTAAAAAAGCATACGGGATCCTGGGCTTCATATTTAGAGGCATAGAGTACAAAAGCAAGGACGTTATGATGAACCTTTATAAAACACTGGTTCAGCCTCAACTGGAGTATTGTGTCCAATTCTGGGCACCGCACTTTAGGAAGTTTGTGAAGGCCTTAGAGAGGGTGCAGAAAAGATTTACAAGAATGGTTCCAAAGATGAGGGACTTCAGTTACGTGGATAGACTGGAGAAGCTGGGGTTGTTCTCCTTAGAGCAGAGAAGGTTGAGAGGAGATTTGATAGAGGTGTTCAAAATCATGAGGGCTCTAGACAGAGTAGATAGAGAGAAACTGTTCACATTGGCAGAAGGGTCAAGAACCAGAGGATACAGATTTAAGGTGATTGTCAGAAGAACCAAAGGCGACACGAGGAAAAACTTTTTTACGTAGCGAGTGGTTATGATCTGAACGCACTGCCTGAAAGGGTGGTGGAGGCAGACTCAATCGTGGCTTTCAAAAGGGAATTGGATAAGTACTTGAAGGAAAAAAATTTGCAGGGCTACAGGGAAAGGGCAGGGGAGTGGGACTAGCTGAAGTGCTCTTGCAGAGAGCTGGTACGGGCTCGACGGGCCAAATGGTCTCCTTCTGTGCTGTAACCATTATGTTTTGCTTTGTGTTTTGGATTGAAGAATAAACCTTCATACTTGGAACCACCACCTCAAATTTCTTGCATAAATTGGAACTGTTGGATTAATGACTCATAGCTTTTGATCATGGGAGAGAACTGAGGGAAGGCAGTAAAAGTTGAATCAAACTCCTCCCAAGTGATTGCAAAGTTAGAAACATATCCCAACATTTAAACTAGAAGCTTCTCTCTAAAGTTTTCAAGGTTTAGAATGGAAGCTTCAGTCTGAGAATTGTGCTGCATAAATTCTTCAGATTTAGCAACAGTGAGGGGACTCATAGATCACCCCCATTGTGGGTGTTGAGAAATTCACAGAATCTTCCAGCATAGGAGAAGGCCATTCAGCCCATCGTGCCTGTGCTGGCTCTTTGAAAGAGCTATCCAATTAGTCCCATTCCCCTGCTCTTTCCCCATAGCCCTATAAATTTTTCCCATTCAAGCTTTTATCCAATTTCCTTTTGAAAGTTACTATTTAATCTGCTTCCACCACCCTCTCAGGCAGCGCATTCCAAATCAGAACAACTCGCTGCGTAAATTATTTTTTTCTCATTTCTCCCCTGGCTCTTTTGCCAATTACCTCAAATCTGTCTCCTCTGGTTACCGACCCTCCTGCCAGTGCAAACAGTTTCTCCTTATTTACTCTATCAAAACCTCTTATAATTTTGAACACTTTTATTAAATCTCCCTTTAACCTTTTCTGTCCTTGTGTTTCAGACCCCGGAGTTTATGTTTCCCATGTATATATCTGAAACCAACAAATCTTGAAAGGTAAAGAAACTCCTCCAAAGAATGAACAAATCTACAAGGTACTTATCCACGTAGTCCCTTCCTGGCCTGTAATATTTCTTTTCTGTCCCAGTTTTTCACTTATCTTAATTTACAAGGTTCCTTTGCAGAGCTCTGTAATAATACAGTTCATAGATTCTTTGTGGAAGTTGTATTAAAGTTGTATGAGTCAGGAGGGAAAGAATGGGAATGTCCTTTTGCTGTTCTTGTGGGAAGTGGTCTTGATATTGGGCCAGAAATTCAGCTGTTGTCGGATGAGTACGCGTTGTGTACTCAGCCGTAAGGCCACCTGAAGTGCCGGTTTCCTGCATGCACGGGAAACCGGAACTTCCGTTCCCCTGAAGGAAGGGGTTCAGAAGTCGAACGCGTGCGCCGGAGAGGCTGCGCGCACGCAGCGAACTTCGTTTTTTTTTCAGGTTTTTCTGGGAGGGTAAGTATGGAGAAGCTGCGCTTTTAAAAAGGAGGCGCAAGGCCTGTTTTTAACAAGGTAAGTGGTTAATTAATTACAATTTAAAAATTTTTTCAACAGGTTTATCTTTTTTAGATACTTTAAAGAAAGGTAAGTTTATTTTTAGCACTGTTAAAAAGTATAATTAATTTTTTCAAAA
The DNA here is from genome assembly GCA_030390025.1 of Squalus acanthias. NCBI lineage: Eukaryota > Metazoa > Chordata > Chondrichthyes > Squaliformes > Squalidae > Squalus > Squalus acanthias. The sequence continues at coordinate 132,234,946 of CM059425.1, read as the reverse complement.
ATTTAAATTTTTGTTTAAAGTAGTTAATTTATGTAACTTATAGTTATTTTAAAAATGTGATGTTTTTAAAAAATTTATTTGAAGTTTAAGTGTGGTTTTGGGGCCGATCTCTATTCATAGATTTGACAGGTCTTCCTGTCAAATCTATGAATGAAAATGCCCTGTTAGGATTGGCTCTCCATGGCCCACGTGATCCCAGGGGACGCTTCGAACTAACTGCGCCCCAGGGATACGCAAGTACTGCACACCGACAGCTGGAGGAGGCCCAGGAGCCGAAGTCCTCGCGGGCCCAAAGCACAACAGCAGGCGCGGTAGGCAAGTATGCGCGCGATGCTTGCACCCGCAGGAAGCCTGAAAGCCGAATTTCTGGCCCAAAGTTTTTAAAGATTCTTATACCCAACAGAGCCTTAATAAAAAGATAAAGCTCTGCAGCTTTCTGTACACACAGGCAATGTTCCCTCTAAGCTGCACGGCCCCAAAAAAAATTACGGAGAACATTGCACACAGGTATTAATGAACACGCGGAAGCAATACTTTGTATGCATTCAGACCTGAAACAAAAAATTAAAGATTGTTTATAGTTTTCAAGATTCATGGAAAACAATTATATTGTAAGGAAACGGTTAATTCTTAACTTGCAGCTTTTGCCTGTTAAGTAAGTTTCTGTTAGAAGGACAGTTTAAATGAAATGGATTTCCAGTCAGAGAGCGTTAGCGGCTAACAAGTTACTGCAGAGCCACAGAACAAGCACGGACAGTCTTTGCTGTTCAGAGATTCAGCAGGCAACAAACTCTCTGTTAGCTCGAGCCTTCAAAAGGTACCTGTCATAGATCCTGCAAATTTGGGAGTAAGTCAAGTTATGGGGGAATTAGCCTTGTTAAACTTAAGTCCAGCTAATTGGATGAGGTGATGCTCTGAAACATGCGGATTCTCACTTAGCCAGACTGAATGAAAGGTATAAATAGAAAGGGTGTTAGAATAGATACTCCCGATTCGACAAGGCTTGTTCAGCCATCCCCCTCGAGCTCAAAACCAGTGATGCGATGAATTCACCGGTACCTTGTACCGTAAGTGTGACCCTGAGTATATGTGTAATTATTATTAATAATAGTTATCATTGTATATGTGTGATTATTGATAATAGTAGTCACCATTATATGCCTAATGCGTATGAAAGCCAATAAATGACCTTGGAACCTATTATCTTGTCGATTAACTTATAAATTTATAAGTAAGAACATCCATTCCCTAACAATTTCCATATGTGGATCAAGGTTTGAGGAGAATACATGAGACCCTTGCAGTGTTGGGAGCACTGATTATGTATGTGGTTGATTGCATTGCAAGTAAGAGACTTGTAGCAGGTACATCCTAATTACTGTTTCTCAGCCCCAGAAATTAATTGAAACTGTTTTATGATGGGTACATTATGGGTGATTTAACAAGTCTGTGATTCCAGCAAAGGAATCTCACCTACCAGAAGTGTATATATCGGAATATTTGCACTTGTACTGCCCCCGGTCTTCTGACCATTTTAAAGGTCAGGAATCACGGGCACTGTGCGTGTGAGTTGCGATAATGCTCTGTCAATGCACGAGACTCACACTGGGGGCTTGTAAAATTACACTAATTGTACCAGTGACAATAGTTTTAATCACACTAGCGTTCCTCCACAGAAATGTTATAACTACAACGGTACACAGATTAAAATAGTGCTGGCCCCCAGTTTGCGTTTGGTGTATTTCCATCACATTGCCCACCTGTACCATACAATGAGAGAGAAGAGTATGAGGAACCCTTACCCCGGTGTTCACAGGCTCCCAGCAGGTTAATAATATTTGGGTGATGTCCAAGTCTGCACAGAACTTCCAGTTCACCAGCAAAGTCCCGGTGATCATCTTTGGAGGCATATTCTACAGGAGAAGTAAGAATCACAGTTAGGGCTAGGGCAGAATTAGTTCCAATAATACCAGTGATTTTTAACTTTCAATTGCAATTGCTAAGAATGAGCAAATGGCTAAATTCATGGTACCATTTTCTCACCGTTTCATGCACCAATCAACAACAACTTGCATTTATACAGCGCCATTAATGTAGTAATGTGCTTCACAGGAGCGATTATCAAATAAAATTTGACACCAAGCCACATAAGGCGATATTAGGACAGGTGACCAAAAGCTTGACCAAAGAGGAAGGTTTTAAGGAGCGTCTTAAATGAGCGAGAGGTAGAGAGGCGGAGAGGTTTAGGGAGGTAATTCCAGAGCTTAAGGCCTAGGCAGCTGAAGGCACGGCCGCCAATGGTGGAGCGATTAAAATCAGGATGTGCAAGAGGCCAGAATTGGAGGAACGCAGTGCTCTCGGAGGCTTGTAGGGCTGAAGAAGGTTACAGAGATAGGGAGGGGCGAGGCCATGGAGAGATCTGAACACAATGTAAAAATTAAATAAACACTTTTTTTTAGCCCATATCGAAGTTTTTGGATAAATCTTGGAAACAAAATTCACGTCAGTTTGAGTAAAGTTTTAATTATACTCTACTTTGAGAAATGAATTGTGCTTCGAGGTTAGCTAACCCACTCCTTGACCCTGGGAGAGCAGGAAGTGTCACCTCAGGAGGTAGGTTGATTTGACAGAGACTGATATCTTTCAGAGGGAGATGGGTAGAGAGTAGAGTTGCCTACCCTCCAGGATTACCCTGGAGTCTCCAGGAATTGAAGATTAATATCCAGGACACACTTGGGAGCAACCCAGGGGAATAATCACAGGGGCATTAATAAAAAAAATCTTTCAACACTTTGTGTTATAAAAATGTTGGATTCGGGAAAGAAAAGGCTGTTTGATTGATGGGCAAGAATCATCTAATCGGGTAATGAAAAGTCTGTTCGCTCTCCATGGGAAGGCGGTGTCCCACGAGGATGGGCATGTCGGGCGACCAATAGGGTGAGCGTTGGGGCGGGCAGTTTGAGGGAGGAGATCATGTGATGAAACATTCAGGAATACATTCAACCAGAGATGGCGACCCTGGTTGAGAGTTTGCACTGAGACATAGACAAAGAAGTCAGCTAGACGGTAGATTAGCTACGAAGAATAGAATAGATGCAGTTAGAGCAGGTTTTAAAATCAATTTAAGCTGGAGAGAGAAATCTATTAGAAATGTGAAACTAATAAAGTGAGAATAGGAGGAATATGAACCAAGAAATTACTGTTGTTGATAACAGATCAACAACTAAACGCATTCATGTGACATTCTTCTCTGTTACTTTAAATTTGTCCCAGCTATCGCTGCGAGAACATTGGCCTGGATTTTGTGGTAAGATTAACAGTGAGGCTAACAGCGTTCACTGTTATTAAGGAGTAAATCGGACAGCAACTTCCGGAGTCCGCACATGCACAGTTAAATACGGAAATGCAGAAGTTGCTGTCTGAGATGCCCTGCTCCTCCCCAAGCTTCGCTCCACCGGTACCTCGCTGAGAGACTCGGCATTGAAACACATGCAAGGGCGTGAAGTTGTGGTACTTACCACCAGATACCCATTAAACACGCCAGAAAAAGTTAGGGCTGGTGCATTCAGGTGTAAGTGAGTTTTTAACAGCGTGATAAATCTTGATGACTATCAAACAACCTCTCTGGCACTGAAAATTTAATTTTACAAGTGTGGAGTCTCATGAAAATAATATTTTTAAATTTCTCTTTCTGTCTCTTTTTTCTGTCTCTCTTAATCCCATCTTTCTTTCCCTCTCTTTATTTTGCTTTCTGTACATGATTTTAGATAAAGTGTTAAAAAATCGTAATCCCGACCTGAACCTGCCTCCAACCCGCCCGCTTCCGGTTTTAACGGAGGTGGGACAAGAGGAGGGATGGGGATGGGCAGCCAACCCACTGCCAGGAGGTGGGACGTCAATTCAAATATTAAAATGAGGCTAGAAGCCTCTTGTTTCAGCTACATTTTGTGTTTAACTGTAGCTGGCCGGGTTTTACACACAGAGTAAAACCCGACACTTACAGCAAGGCCTTTACACTTACTTCCAGGATCCAGGATCCCTGCCCATCCCACCCCCCACGATTGGAGACCCCCCATGAGGCCTCCGATTGTCATCCTGGACCCCCCACCCCCAACCGATGATCCTGAGGTCAGCCCCGATCTTCTCTCCCCCTGTCCCGATCCTCCAGTCCCAATCTTCTCTTCCCCCCCACCCCCCGATCATCTGGAGGCTGGCCCCGATCCTCTGGAGACCAGCCATGATCCATTCTTCCCTCCCCCCCCGATCATCTGGAGGCCATCCACTATCTTCTCTCCCCCCTGATCCTCTGGCCCCGAACTTCCCCCCACACCCCCGATCCTCCAGAGGCTGGCCATGATCTTCCCTCCCCACCCCGATCCTCCGGCCCCGATTCTCTCTTCACCCCCCCCCCCCCGATCTTCTGCCTGACACCCCCCCCCCACCGATCCACTTAACAGCCCGGCCCTCACGCGAACCCTCTCTCCCTCCTCTGTGCGGCCTAGTGCCACAGGCCTACACGCCCGCAGCCAGCCAACCTCTCAATCTGGTTGGCTGCGGGTGGGAAACAGAAGCTCCGCATGCAAATCAGGCAGGGCCTGTGGGAAACCCGTTCTCCTGGAACCCCCCACCCGCCTTCCCCATTAAAATCCAGCCCTGCATGTCTCAGTGAGGATTCTTCAATCTGATTGGTTGAAGAGACACGTTGTTGCACACACGGCACAGTTCCCCTGTAGATGGCGTTGCCCTGTTTCAGACACCCCGATGACAGCAAGTTGCTGCTCAAAGTTTGTGAGCAGCTGTAAACGCAATGAACGGCGACACCCCGCCTTCGCTGCTGACTGCAAAATCCGGGCCAATATTTTAAAATGAGTTTTGTAGGGTCGTTAATGCACCTCTTGGCCCAGCAAAAAATCCATTCCCCACCCACCCCCATGCACGACCCTCTCTACTGATGGCCTCCCAGCCCCCTTTATCCCACCTGCACCATCTTGTCTCCTTGGAGGAGGAGGAGCTGCCTTATTGTTGCGTTCTCTCCACTAATCGGCGAGTGACTCTAACCAGCTTGTCAATGGAATTCCAATGATGCCTGAAAGACCAAGGAAATGATTCCGGCCACTGACCACTTCCACCAGGCAGGTAGCGGACTCACTGCTGTCACCTCCCACTCAATGGAAGCGGTCACTTCAAAATTAACCCATGTAATCCTAGGCGCCTTTTTGTACACTCATTTTAAAGATATAGAACTCAACATGCACAGCAAAGGGGAGGGGTGGGGTGCACAGGTTAAAACTACATTCACAACCAGTCTGGGAAGATATGATATGGGTGTTATGTATCTTCAGCTGATATGAAATATATAGAGTTAGAAAGAAACTATTTCCTCTGGTGGGAGAGTCCAGGACAAGGGGGGCATAACCTTAAAATTAGAGCTGGGCCGTTCAGGGGTGATGTTAGGAAGCACTTCTTCACACAAAGGGTAGTGGAAATCTGGGACTCTCCCCCAAAAAGCTGTTGAGGCTGGGGTTCAATTGGAGGTTGCAAAACTGAGATTAGATTTTTGCTCGGCAAAGCTATTAAGAGTTACAGAACAAAGGGGGGTAAATGGAGTTAAGATACAGAGCAGCCATGATCTAATTGAATGGCGGAGTAGGCTCAAGCGGCTGAATGGCCTCCTCCTGTTCCTATGTTAATATAAAAATAATTATTCTTTGTCAATGAAGGAGATTTTTGACATTGTGGCTATCCTACCTTTCATTCTTTTAATGGCAGCGTTCATCTTGTGTCCGTCTTTCTTAATTCGAGCCTTCAAGACTTGTCCAAAATTCCCTTCGCCGATAATGTCTTCAAATTTGATGTCATCCCATTGGAGGACGGGATAGACGATTGGCATTCGCAACTGAGGTTTTGGTTTCCTGGACAGAGTGAGGGTCCCTGAATTAAACTGAATAATAGGCTCCTCCCTCTTCAAAAGGAAAGAAAAGGCAGGTTGAGAGTCAATCTGCTAGAAAAAAACTTAAAACCATTAAAATGATTTACCCCAGTGCAATTACAAAAGTCATGCCGTGAATTTCCTCTTTGGGGCAGAGATCCGGTCGGGCAGGACTTCAGCTGCCCCTCAAATCCGCCTCCACCGTGGCCCATTTGCCTGGATCGGGGTTCATCATGTATGGACTGGTGTGCTCCCAGAGGGATTCCCACTGTCAAGAGGGAGCCCCAACAGTGCAAGGCCGCATAGTGCTGCAGTAGGGATAGACTGCAGCACCAGAAGAGATGGCGAGGGACCATCAAGGCACCAGAGATGCCCCAAAGGTTGCATCAAGGCTCTCACTCAGGGGCTCAACTGAGACAGAGGCCTTCAGCAGCTGAGTGCTTGGCCTAACTTGGAAGGAGAAGAGGCTGTTACACAGCCCTCATCCTCAATTAGTACATATCAGAGCCTTTACCATCGTGTCTTGGGGTCTGCTACCACCTTGGACATGGCAGCCCTGAAGAGCGGCGGTGAGGGCAGTGGGTCCTTTGGGGGAGCGGCCAGTGGCAATACTGGTGGGGCAGCGGGAGGGAAATCTCCATCATTCTCTGCCATCTGATGCCACCAGATTTTGTGCAAGATGGTGGGGTGATGTCAGGAAGCACTTCTTCATGCAAAAGGTAGTGGAAATCTGGAACTCTCTCCCCTAAAAAGCTGTTGAGGCTGGGAGTCAATTGAAACTTTCAAAACTGAGATTGATAGATTTTTGTTAGGCAAGGGTATTATGGGTTACAAAACCAAGGCGGGTGGATGGAGTTAAGATACAGATCAGCCATGATCTAATTGAATGGAGGAACAGGCTCGAGGGGCTGAATGGCCTCCTCCTGTTCCTATAGTGGATCATTGTGTGGCAATGATGGTTCAGTATGGTTGGCTGGACAGATTTAAATCATCATAAATTAATATACTTATACCAATGTTGCGTTCCTGACTCCCAGGAGTTAGCATTGAGCTCTGTACAAACTGGAACATTTTACTAACGGGAAAATCTTGGCAATATCCCGCTGTAGGGGAAACAATGCTTTCGAATCAGCAATGTTTGGTCGCGTGAACCTACCGAGCTGTTTTGAAAAGCTTGCACCATTCTCCGTTGGAAGTTGTTCCTCTTGAAGTGAAGCACGATGCAAAAGGCCAATAGGATTGTCAGACAGGTCATTCCCGCTGAGCCCAGGATGGCGTAGAGCAGCAGCCTCCCCTCGTGCTGGCCTCTGTAGTATTCAGCTGGAAAAAGACAGCGTCAACGCTCATGTACATCTCAGAGACTTTACACTTTATCAAAATCATCATAGCATCATACAGCACACAAGGCGGCCCATCGTGTCTGTGCCGGCTCTTTGAAAGAGCTATTCAATTAGTCCCACTCCCCTGTTCTTTCCCCATAGCCCTGCAAATTCAAGTATTTATTCAATTCCCTTTTGAAGTTACTATTGAATCGGCTTCCACGACCCTTTCAGGCAGCGCATTCCAGATCACAACAACTCGTTGCGTAAAACAATCTCTCTTCATCTCCCCTCTTTTTTTTTGCCAATTATCTTAAATCTGTGCCCTCTGGTTACCAACCCTCCTGCCACTGGAAACAGTTTCTTCTTATTTACTTCATCAAAACCCTTCATAATTTTGAACCCCTCTATTAAATCTCCCTCTAACTTTCTCTGTTCTAAGGAAAACAATCCCAGCTTCTCCAGTCTCTCCATATAACTGAAGACCCTTATCCCTGGTACCATTCTAGTAAATCCACCTCTGCACCCTCTCCAAGACCTTGGCATCAATGTTCCCTGTCATTTTTATGGGGGGCCACGCGGCACATTTAAAATACCGCGCATGCGCGGCGTTTCTATTTAAAAGTCGGCAAGCCGGCTGCGCAGGTCCTTCAGAGCGCTGCATGGCTGCACTTAAAGGGAACATTGCTTGACATCCTTGTATAATTGGTATACGGGAATGATATCCCTGTAAACTGTATAGGGTGGGTTTCCAACTGTTGATATTTTTTATATTTTTTATTTTTTATAGGTGAGGTGATACATTTGGGTAGGATAATGAGGAGAGACCATACACACTAAATTGTACAATTTTAAAGGGGGTGCAAGAACAGAGAGGCCTGAGGCTGCTTTTACACAAATCTTTGAATGTGGCAGGACAGGTTAACAAAGTAGTTAATAAAGCATAGGATCCTGGGCTTTATAAATAGAGGCATAGAATACAAAAGCCAGGAAGTTATGCTAAACCTTATAAAACACTAGTTCGGCCCCAGCTGGAGCATTGTGTCCAATTCTGGGCACCACACTTTAGGAAGGATGTGAAGGCTTTGGAGAGGGTACAGAAGAGATTTACTAGAATGGGTCCAGGGATGAGGGATTACAGTTGCCTGGATAGACGAGAGAAGCTGGGGTTATTCTCCTTGGAGCAGAGAAGGCTAAGAGGAGATTTGATAGAGGTGTTTGAAATCATGAAGGATTTAGATAGAGTTAATAAAGAGAAACTGTTTCCAATGGCTGACGGGTTGATAACGAGAGGGCACAGATTTAAGGTGATTGGCAAAAGAGCCAGGGGGGAGATGAGGAAAAACATTTTTATGCAGCAAGTGGTTAAGATTTGGAATGTACTGCCAGATAGGAATCTGGATACAGATTCAATAGTAGCCTTCAAAAGGGAATTGGATAAATACTTGGAGAAAAAGTTGCAGGGATATTGTGAAATAGTGGGGAAGTGGGACTAACTGGATTGCTCTTCGAAATAGCTGGCGCAGACTTGATGGGCTGAATGGCCTCCTTCTGTGCTGTACTATTCTATGATTCTATAAATCACATTTAGGGGATTGTTAATATCAGTTTGTAAATTCCTACACTGATTTAACAAAGTGGTTATTCTTTTACCCTAATGGACTAAAGCATCAAGCTAACCAGTTATTTGGGATTTTAGGCATATTGTGAATTCCAAATGATAAACTCTGGAGATAAAAATGACACTCGGATTGAAGTGGACAGAAAAGCAGGTGCTACCAGCCCGCAATTTCCCAGCTCCCTACGAGCACCAGGAGCACTCGACAACACAATCACACTGTAAATGTCAAGTAATAATTGTTAAACCCCATCATCACACAGCAACATGGAGTGCACTGGCAGTAGCTCTTACATCCAGTGCCATTCCTCAGAATGATGTAAAACAAATTGTCAGCACATTAAATGATTGTGACCAAGAGTTGCCTTGGAAACAGGAGTCACTTTGTCTTATTTTGTATCGTTTCAGACAGAGTCTGCTTCCTATATTGCTTGCTGATAATGATAAATGTACTTCCAATCAGTCAGGATGGCCACAACAATTTTATAAAAACAAAACCACCTTTTATTTATTTTCTGTATGAGTCAGCTATTATCACATCAAACAATAAGCACTTAATAAAAGCAGAAAGAATTCAGTTAATATTTTATACATATGAACAAACATTTAACATTCCTTTGTCCGCTAGTTTAACTGAGGTGTTAAGCAAGTTAAGATAAGCAGCTTCACGCCTGCGCTCAAATAACAGACAGAGGCATTTCATGTAAGTGCATTAAACAGCCTTTACAATTTCTTATAGACTTATCTGGAGTTTATCTATGATATGTACACACACAGCAGAAGTGCACGCTCACAAGTACACGCTCACAAGTTTCACACTTATTAAGGTGAGGAGACTGTACCTGCAGACTCCTGCAGCGTATGTAGTTCCATGGTCGGGTTAGGGTAACTCTTCCCAATGTTATTCTTTGCATAGAGTTCCACCAGGTACGGTGAATTTGCCTCCAGCCCTCGCAGCTGAAACTGTGAAACAACGTTGTCCCTCATTTTGATTTCTGTCTCCTGGGTGTAATCCTCTGCCCCATAGATTTTGTATCGTATGACGATGGAAGATATGGAGTTGCCGGCTTCAATTAACCAGGAGATGAAAGCTGAGGAGTCGGAGATGTTAAAAATCTTGACGTTGGTAGGAGCGGGAGGCTGTTCTGTCAGAATCAATGGGATCTTGGTGTTAATCGCTTTCAAACCGACTTATTGAGGGATCACACTGACAGTGGAACCCTGGTAAAGTCTAGGTGAATGAGCTACAATTTCAAAGGGGGTGCAGGAACAGAGAGACCTGAGGGTATATGTACACAAGTGTTTGAAGGTGGCAGGGCAACTTGAGAAGGCTGTTAAAAAAAAATCATACGGGATCCTTGGCTTTATTAATAGAGGAATAGAGTACAAAAGCAAGGAACCTTTGCAAAACATTGATTCGGCCTCAGCTGGAGTATTGTGTTTAATGCTGGGCACCACACTTTAGGAAGGATGTCAAGGCCTTAGAGAGGGTGACTTACCAGAATGGTACCAAGGATGAGGGACTTCAGGTAGGTGGAGAGACTAGAGAAGCTGGGATTGTTCTCCTCAGAGCAGAGAAGGTTAAGGGGAGATTTGATAGAGGTGTTCAAAATCATGAAGGGTTTTGATAGAGTAAATAAGGAGAAACTGTTTCCAGTGGCAGGAGGGTCGGTAACCAGAGGACACAGATTTAAGGTAATTGGCAAAACAACCAGAGGTGAGATGAGGAGAAATCTTTTTACGCAGCGAGTTATGATGATCTGGAATGCACTGCCTGAAAGGGCGGTGGAAGCAGATTCAATAGTAACTTTCAAAGGGAATTGGATAAATACTTGAAGGGGAAACATTTTGGGGAAAGAGCAGGGGGAGTGGGACTAATTGGAGAGCTCTTTCAAAGAGCCAGCACAGACGCGATGGGCCGAATGGCCCCCTTCTGTGCTGTATCCTTCTATGAACATACAACTTGGTTTAAAGCAATGAGAAATATATTTTTTATATTATTGCCAGTGAGTCCCCTGTGGCCTTGTTCCCGGTTGGTCTGGGGAAATGCTGCGTCGCTCAGCTGTGTTTGTTGTAACGGATTGTGTGAGATTGCAGCGCCCCCTCTGGTACAAATAGGAACAGGCATGGTTTTTGGAGCTTACAGTGCCATCCTCTGGAGGAGGTAAGAACAGCAGGCATTACCTATCCATTCTGGGCTAGAAATTTGTCTCGGGCGGTGGTGCAAAATGGGCGGTATCGCGACGGCCGCCAGTTATGACTGCAATGGAACTGAATATCAGACGCTGCATATAATGGGCGGCCCTTCCAATACCGCCCGTTTTGCGCCACTGCCCGAGATGAATTTCTGGGCCACGGTTTCCACCACATAAAATGGCCGTGGTTAAAACAGGCTTGCATCGGCCAAAATGCACTAACTATTAGCCATTTGCACTAAGGTCAAATTCAAAAGTTGACGGTAATAGCGTCTTAAGTGTTCCATTTATTTTGGGCAGAAACAGCTGTATTTACTCGCCTGGGATATTTGTATGAGTGAAGTACACATGAAAAGCTGATGCATGTTTATTAAAATATATTTATATTTAACAAAAATGACACTTCATGCACAATAATCCCAGCAGCTGAAATTTAGTGCCCTAATGAGGCGTTTGGGTTGTTTAAATGGTTGTCCTGCTCCCAGGGGGAGGTTGGCGCTGCAGAGTTTGGGGTCGAGGGTCAGGTCGAGGGTCAGGTCCAGGGTCCGGCAGTAAGGAGGTTCGTTCAGGTAGTGGTTCAGGGAGCAGCGGACGCTGATGAGCGACAATAACATTCTTGTAGCACTACCACATTATACCGGCCATCGTGTATACCGGGCAAATTGCTTACACACAAACCCACCAGCAGTAAGTGGTAGGGACTGTAAATCCTAAATTCTGGGGGCACCCTTTCATTCCATAGGTCTGAACTGGATTCAAATCCAGGCCCCAGAGTTAAAAGGGAGAGTAAAATCTGTGCCACCCATTCCCTCTTCATGAAAGCATTAATAAGAAATATAACAGGAAAATAATGTATTAAATTAATATAAACATTTAGCAGTTGAATTTCTATAGAGCTCCTCGCATACAGGAAGAGGTCTCAGAGCACTTATATATAGTTAAAGTAAATTAATAAATGTAATAAATTAATTCATTTATATAAAGCTGCAAGTCAAGTCTTATTTTTGATGCAAGATAGGAGTTCAGGTAAGGTATCGTAGAATTACATAGAATTTACAGCAGAGAAACAGGTCATTCTGCCCAACAGGTCCGTGCTGGTGTTTATGCTCCACACGAGCCTCCTCCCACCTTACTTCATCTCACCCTATCAGCATATCCTTCTATTCCTTTCTCCCTCATGTGCTTATCTAGCTTCCCCTTAAATATATCTATGCTATTCGTCTCAACTACTCCCTGTGGTAGCGAGTTCCACATTCTCACCACTCTCTGGGTAAAGAAGTTTCTCCTGAATTCCCTATTAGATTTATTAGTGACTATCTTATATTTATGGCCCCTAGTTCTGGTCTCCCCACAAGTGGAAACATCTTCTCTACGTCTACCCTATCGAACCCTTTCATAATCTTAAAATCCCTATCAGATCACCCATCGAGCTTCTCTTTTCTAGATTATATCAGTGAACACAAACTCCAGAAGCAGTAATTGGGAAGGGAAGAACTTACTGTTGCTGTATGTCCATGAGGTCACCAGGTCACACCACTCTCCTACCGACTTGGTTTGTGCTCGTACTCGACACTGGTACTGCTGTTTAGGCTGTAGGCCCTCGATTTCCAAGGTGGACAGGTTCCCAGGGACCTCCAGGGCAGTAGGCTTCCCTTTACTGTCATTGGTGGTATGACACTCAACGTGGTAGGTGAGTTCCTCCAGGGTCTCAGGGACTGGCTGCCACGTTAACCTAAGGGACGTTTGGCTTTTGGGCAGGACTTTGAAACCCAGTGGAGCAGGGAGACCTGTATCACACGCGCAACAAAGAACAACAGATACTTTAGCTATCGACTGTTTGCGTTTATCGACACTTTTACGGTTTATTAATAAGGATACAATGCCATTGATTAAAATTTAAAAATGCCAGTCCTTTTATTGGGATAGGCTTAAGAACAATCATTATCATTTTGTTTGAAAACAGGGAATAAACCTTACTTTAAAATCAGTAAAGCCTTAGAAATTACTGATGTTGATATAACTGTATAAACACTTAACTTGTCTGACATTTACTTAGCTGCAATATTAACAGAGGTGTTAAACTTATTTATTTTAGCAGGTTAAGGGCTTGGATAAAACAGTGGATAGATAAATGAAACGTGAACATGTTAAGCAAGCTCCCCTTAATATTGACAACTGTAATTTCTAGGCTATTATTTCCACTGTAGATCAAAACTGTTTAGATAAACCTGCTACAAACGGTCATCCAAAACTCGGCTGCCCGTATCCTAACTTGCACCAAGTCCAGTTCACCCAATAGTCCTGTGCATGCTGACCTACATTGGCTCCCGATCTGGCAACATCTCGATTTTAAAATTCTCATTCTTGCGTTCAATTCCCTCCATTGGCGGCCATGCCTTCAGCTGCCTGGGCCCTAAGCTCTGGAATTTCCTCCCTAAACCTCTCCGCCTCTCCACCTCTCTCTCCTCCTTTAAGATGCTGCTTAAAACCTGCCTCTTTGACCAAGCTTTGGGTCACCTGTCCCAATATCTCATGTGGCTCGGTGTCAAATTTTGTTTGATAATCACTCCTATGAAGCGCCTTGTGATGTTTTACTACATTAAAGGCGCTATATAAATACAAGTTGTTGTTGTTGTTGTTGTTGTTGTTGTTGTTGAGTGTGCAGACTTGCACTCAAATTTACTGGGGTCAAAAATCTGCAGCCCTTTCTGTGCACTCCTTTCTGTGTAACTCTTGTCATAGCTCAATGGAAGGGCCTCACTTTAGGCTGGGTCCTGTTTATGCCAACTCCTGACCTTCCCCAGCAGTTTCCACAGGGCCCTGTAAGGGGTGGAACCTCTGCCCAACCCCCAAAGATCAGTGGCCTAGGGGGAGGGGCATGGCCAAGGGGCAGGGACTCCTAAAGCCTAAAGTTGTCAGGCCCCTCGGCCTGATGGGCTGCTGGGCAGGTATGTCAAGAGAAAACAGGCATTACCAACCTGCCTATTGGTGGGAATGGGGTCCACTTTGTCCCAGTCTGGACCCTCAAATGATCTTTTTATAAAGTTGCGAGTCCTTTATGGCCCCCTTACAAAGTAGGTCAATCCCATCCTAGATCAGCCACCCTTCTGCCAGGGTTCCCAGCCTCCCCAGGCAGCAGGGTTGCCAACTCTGGTTGGACGTATTCCTGGAGGTTTCATCACATGACCTCCCGTCTCCAACCGCCCCACCCGGTCAAACAGCCTTTTAGTCCCATCTTCAATATTCTTTATCACTAATAAACAAAAGTGTTCAAAGAAAATGTAAAAAAACACTTTTTTTTTTTAAACGCCCCTATGATTTTTCTCCCGGCTGTTGCCCGCAGCAGAGTTCAGGAGATTAATCTTCAATTCCTGGAGACTCCAGAGCAATCCTGGAGGGTTGGCAACACTACCGGGCAGGGGGAGCCCAAGATGAACCTCGGTGGCATGAGTACTTGACCATCATTTTTAGAAGATGTGACCACCCACTGACCTGAAAACCGGGTCAGTGTCAAAGGTATGGGCAGGCATATCATGGCATATGGAGTTTTAATCCCACTGTGTTTACAGCACTTTTTATCCCCACTCGAACTCTTCTCTTCCTTTCCTGAGGGTAATAACTCAAGCTAGGGTACAGTTTCACGGTACTGGTGGCCCTCTGGTACCTATCCAAGTGCCATTCTTTGTGCGTGAGTCTAGACGAGTGCAGGCAGGCAATTGTACAATGCAGGGCATCATAGTCAAGACCATTTCTGTCCTCAGCCAACATTGACACACTTGCATTTACACCAGGGGTCATTGAATTGTGATCAGGAGCGAGAACCCTGGATCATTCTATCCCTCCTTAACCCAGGGAGACAAAGGTCCCCTCTGCTACCCTGGCTAAGATCAATTATATGTTGGCAGCACATTAAAGTGTTTCGAACAGTGCACAAATCATTCTAAAATCAGTATTCCATGTTCACAGATGCAGCAAAGTTTTGCTGACAATATTTAGCACAGAGCACTCAAATGAGCTGTCAGTGCAGGAAAGATAAATCACTACGGGCAATGTGTTCACATATGCTGTACACATAAGCACTCAGAAATGTTTACTTAGTGAAGCTGGGCGTACGAACAATAATTTCAAACAAAATTCACAGTGAAAGAGCCATTGGCTCGCTGTACTATCCTGGATAACATGACACTTCACCCAATACACAGGAGTTTAAACAAAACTCAGTGGGGGGAATTTTAATGTAAAAAAAGGGGTGGGTTTGGAGTGTGGGGATAGTTAAATTGTTAAAAATCGGATTTCTGACCTGATGTCAATTTAAGTATTATAATGAGGCTGAAAGCCTCTTTTTTAAACTTCATTTTATTTTAACTGCACGTGGACGGGTTTTACATAATAAAACCCGACAGTTACAGCAAGGCGAGGACTGCTGAATCCAGGAGGTAAGTGCCTTTATACCTACCTCCTGGATCCAGGGTCCCTACCTAACCCACCCCCTGCGATCGGAGACACTCCCCCCCCCAACGAGGCTTCTGATCACCCCCCCCAGGTCTCCTCCCCCCCCCCCCCCCCCGCAGATGCTGAGGCCGGCCACGATCTTCAATTCCCCTCAAAGATCCTCCAGTGACCGGCCCCGATCTTCCCTTCACCACACCACCCCCCCCCACCCCCCACGATCATCCGGCCCCGATACCCTCCCCCCACCCCCACGATCCTCTGCCTGAGTCCCCCCCACCCCCCCGATCCTTTTAACAGCCCAGCCCGACCCCCGATCCTCTGCCCAACAGCCCCCTCTCCACCTGATCCTTTTAACGGCTCGGTCTCATTCAATACACTCTCTAGCACCCTCCCCCCCAATTTAATTTTTAATTACAATTAAACTTTTTGCTGCTTTTCCCATTTTTTACTGGTAATCTGTTGGAAGAATATAAGTGGCTTGTTTCAATTTCTTTTTAAAAACCTACACTTTCATATGAGAAATGTAAAAATTTAAATCCAATTACAGAATTGTCACACTCGTATTTTACACCTATTGGGAAATAAAATTCCCATAGGATAGCTAGGGGTACGCTAGCATCGTGGTTATGTTACTGGACTAGTAATCCAGAGGCCTGGACAAATGATCCAGAGAAATTAGTTCACAATCCCACCATGGCAGCTGTGGAATTTAAATTCAATTAAATAAATCGTTAAAAAAAAAGCTAGTATCAGTAATGGTGACCATGAAACTATCGGATTGTCGTAAAAACCCATCTGGTTCACTAATGTCCTTCAGGGAAGGAAATCTGCCGTCCTTACCCGGTCTGGCCTATATGTGATTCCAGACCCACAGCAATGTGGTTGACTCTGAACTGTCCTCTGTGGTTCAAGAAGGCAGCTCACCTCCACCTTCTCAAGGACAATAAATGCTGGCCTTGCCAGCAATACCCACATCCCATGAATAAAGCAAAACTCTGGTTGGATATATTCCTGGAGGTTTCAGCACATGACCTCCCGCATCCAGCTGCCCGACCCTACCCGGTCAATCTCCAAGGGGGAAAAATTCAGTTGGTTTGCGGCTCCCGTTAGCGCCTTAAGAGGGTGCTAATGGGGCGCAAAGCAACTAGCGCCCGGGCGCGGCGATGTTTGCGCCGCTCACGAAATTAACTAAACATTTTGCGGCGGCGCTAAACACTACCGCCACAATCTCCTGCGCCGGCAGATCATGACGTCAGTCGAGTGCGCAACGCCCCGGTAGCGCCCCGGACCGGATATTGAGTGGCGCTCCCTGCCTTACCGCCTGCCGTTAGCAACAACAGATTGAGGGGAGCGTTTTGCATTCAGGAAGAGACTAGGGGAGCGCTATTTAAAGGCGACCGCTTCCTGCCTTTTTTTGTTGGTGACATTTTTGCACCACGCATTCTGAGAGAGAGAGAGAGAGAGAGAGAGAGAGAGACTTCTGGAGAGATTCAACGCTGTGTGAAGGAGTTTTGGGTACTGAGCAGCACTTTGCAGGTTCATTTTGATTTGCCCTTCCTTGTATCGATTTAGAAGAGACTGTGGGGGCTGCACTCTGAGCTCTTTCCCTGGGCCTCTCCATTGTTCTTTCCAGCAGATTTGATGTACAGGTCTCTCCAGGCCGAGATTCAAGGCTGCAATGAGCAGGATGTGGATGGAGAGCAAGATCAACCCTCCCCTTTAAGAACTGTCCCGCGCCATTGTGTCTGTGTTCCATTGCTGACTGACATCACATGAGCTTCACCAGCGCTCTGAGGTAGCGCCTCGTTCCTCGGCCTTTGCGCCTTAAGACAGATGTGAAGCGCCTGATTTAGCGCTCCAATCATCTCCAGGGGCGATAAAAGCCAAGTTTGCAGTCGGAGGCGATAATTAGCGCCAGGCGCTAATCTTTGCACCCGGCCGATAATTGCACCCCAAATGGGGCGATACTGAATTTCTCCCCCCAAGGCTTTTATAGTTAATAAGGAAAAGTGTTCAAAGCAAATAAAAAAATCCCACAATTTTGTTTTAACTCCCCAGGTCTTTGCTCGCAGCAGTGTCCGGGAGATTAATCTTTAATTCCTGGAGACTCCAGGGCAATCCTGAAGGATTGGCAACCCTAAGGATAGCTCGTTTAAGAGCTAGTGTTATAAAGATCTTTCTCCATTTGTATAATTGCCCTAGATTTTCGCACAGAACTGTTACAAAGCGCGCATAGGAGTAATTAGTAATAAAACAGGTGCGCTCCATTACTTGGGCAGTCAGTCCAGAAACTTGCCACTGGACCAGGGTGTCCTTCTCCCCCATCTCCTGGCCGGCTCAGCTGTACGCACACGTTGTACTGGCGCATTGGTTGTAGATTATCCAGCTTCACCACTTCTGATGAATCTGTTACTGAAGGTAAAAGAATATACACCTTATTTTGAGTCGTTATAGCAATTCACTGAACCAACGGTACTAGCAGCTCTGAAGAACTGCAGAATTAACCTTCCCACCCCCCTCAATCCCCAACCACTCTGATTCACAGGAACAGCAAGTAGGCCTTTCGTGTTTTGTTGTGTGTTTTCGACAGCACCTTCCAAACCCGCCACCTCCAGCGTCTAGAAGGTCAAGGGCAGCGGGTGCATGGGAACACCAACACTTCCAAGTTCCCCTCCAAGTCACACACCATCCTGATATAGTGGCTGTTTCTTCATCGTCGCTGGGTCAAAATCTTGAAACTCTCTCCCTAACAGCACTGTGGGAGTACCTTCACCACACGGACTGCAGCGGTT
The DNA here is from genome assembly GCA_030390025.1 of Squalus acanthias. NCBI lineage: Eukaryota > Metazoa > Chordata > Chondrichthyes > Squaliformes > Squalidae > Squalus > Squalus acanthias. The sequence goes on along the minus strand of CM059425.1, from coordinate 132,216,641 downwards.
CAAGAAGGCGGCGGCATCTCAAGTGCAATTAGGGATGGGCAATAAATGCAAGCCTTGCCAGTAACGCCCACATCCCAAAAATGAATATTTAAAAAAGTTCTATCTTCTTAATCTCAATTCCCCGCCCTATCTTAATATCAGTTATTTCATAAGTAAGGATCTATCTCACTTATTAACTGGCCGAATTGATTTTGCATCACTGGCCTTTCTGCAGTAGTGCATTCTACATTCTTCGTAACAAGAATTTGTTTCTGCATCAGTTTTAGTTGGCTTAATCTGAATTTTAAGACTATATTCCCTTGTTCTGCTAGAGGTATGAGTCATTCATTATCTACCCTGTTCATTCCCTTCATTATTATGAACACCTCAATCAGATTATCTATTAACTTTCTCATCTCCGGGGAGTATAACAAGTTTACTCAGTCCCTCACCATTGCTAAATTCCTTTTTTCTGGGAATTATTCCGATAAATCATCACTGGACCTGCTTCAAGACCACTATCTCCTTCCTAAGGTGGGTGCCCATAACGGAACACTTTGCGGTCATTTTGAGTGCAACTTAGAAATTCACCAACCCAGCTTTATGATTTGCAGGCTGGCAATTCTTTCCAATATTCCAGATGAGGTGTGACCAGCACTGTAGAATTGCAGTAGTGTTTCCTTGTTTTAGTCTTCTATGCCTCTGGTGAAGAAGCCCTGCACATCATTATCCTTTTGATTGTATTTTGAACCAGTGAGCTAGCTTTTAATGACTTAAATACCTGGACCTCTGTATCCCTTTCTTTGCTTAATGGAGAGGATGTCAGTAATTTGCAGTGGCATCCTCCAATGCTCACCAAATACACCAACTGTTCACAAACACATAACAGGATGACGTAAATCACATCAAGATGTATTATGGCATTGTTACATCCTCCTAATAAAATAATACACATGGCATTTCTTCTTCCTTTGAAATGTTTACATACACTATAGACCTCAACCAAAATCAGCAATTCTTCTGAGTCAGACGCAGAAAAACCTCTTCAACAGTCGACAACCTGAAGTATTTAACTCCAGCTAAACTGACGAGGAAAACTTGGCAACAGGTCCTGTGCGCATAAACTCAAGGAAATGCTTATTTGTTGAAATTCCCTTCATGGACCAGGCACAAGTAATAAGGTTAAAACTCTCCCATCTCGCTCGGATACCCTGGATAATACTTGCAGGAGCACAACAGACCACTATTCACCAAATCAAAAATTATCAAAATTAAAATAAATTGTTCTGTTGACGTGCAGGAGAGTCAGAATCCACTTCCACATCAAAAGAACAATTGCCCTCTCAGGTGGATGTAAAAGATACCACATCACTATTTCGAAAAGAAGGGGAGTTCTATCCGGGGTCCTGGCCAATATCTATCCCTCAAACAACACATAAAAATCTGGTCATTTATCTCATTGCTGTTTGTGGGATCTCGCTGTGTGTAAACTGGCTGCCGCGTTTCCTACATTACAACAGGGACGACACTTCAAAAGTACGTCATTGGCTGTAAAACGCTTTGGGATGTCTTGAGGTTGTGAAAGGTGCTGTATCAATGCGGACTTTCTTTCTTTTGAAAGCCATTAATTGTTTCCCAAGTATTAGGTAAGATCTGCTGGGGAAAATCTTCCTCTTCACCACACGGGAGGTAATCTAGCAGAGTGGATCGCTGCCTGTTATCGAACCATCCAGATATAGAACGCCCCGATATAGAACCAGCCCGTTATAGAACCCGCCCCGACATAGAACGCCCCGGTATAGAACCCGCCCCGGTATAGAACCCGCCCCGACATAGAACGCCCCGGTATAGAACCCGCCCCGGTATAGAACCCGCCCCGACATAGAACGCCCCGGTATAGAACCCGCCCCGGTATAGAACCCGCCCCGACATAGAACGCCCCGGTATAGAACCCGCCCCGGTATAGAACCCGCCCCGACATAGAACGCCCCGGTATAGAACCCGCCCCGACATAGAACGCCCCGGTATAGAACCCGCCCCGGTATAGAACGCCCCCCCCGATATCGAAGCCCCCGATATAGAACCACCCCCCCCACCCCGATATAGAATCCGCCCGATATAGAACTCGCCCGGTGGCACAGTGGTATACAGTGGCCCTGGGAGTCCTCAGCATTGACTCCGGACCCCATGAAGTCTCATGGCATCAGGTCAAGCATGGGCAAGTAAACCTCCTGCTGATTACCACCTACCTCCCTCCCTTAGCTGATGAATCAGTACTCCTCCATGTTGAACACCACTTGGAAGAAGCACTGAGGGTAGCAAGGGCACAGAATGTATTCTGGGTGGGGACTTCAATGTCCATCACCAAGAGTGGCTCGGTAGCACCACTACTGACCAAGCTGGCCGAGTCCTGAAGGACATAACTGCCAGACTGGGCCTGCGGCAGGTGGTGAGAGAACCAACACAAGGGAAAAACCTACTTGACCTCGTCCTCACCTATCTACCTGTCGCAGATGCATCTGTCCATGACAGCATTGGCAGCAGTGACCACCGCACAGTCATTGTGGAGACAAAGTCCCGTCTTCACACTGAGGACACCCTCCATCGTGTTATGTGGCACTACCACCGTGCTAAATGGGATAGATTCAGAACAGATCTAGCAGCTCAAAACTGGGCATCCGTGAGGCGCTGTGGGCCATCAGCAGCAGCAGAATTGTATTCCACCACAATCTGTAACCTCATGGCCAGGCATATCCCTCACTCTACCATTACCACCAAGCCAGGGGACCAACGCTGGTTCAATAGGGAGTGTAGAAGAGCATGCCAAGAGCAGCACCAGGTGTACCTAAAAATGAGGAGCCATCCTGGGGAAGCTGCAACACAGGACTACATGCACGCTAAAAAGCAGAAGCAGCATGCTATAGACAGGGCTAAGCGATCCCACAAGCAATGGATCATATCAAAGCTCTGCAGTCCTGCCACATCCAGTCGAGAATGGTGGTGGACCATTAAACAACTAATGGGAGGAGGAGGCTCCATGAATATCCCCATCCACAATGATGGTGGAGCCCAGCACGTGAGTGCAAAAGACAAGGCTGAAGCGTTTGCAACCATCTTCAGCTAGAAGTGCCTAGTGAATGATCCATATCGGCCTATTCCTGAGGTCCCCACCATCACAGAAGCCAGCCTTCAGCCAATTCGACTCACTCCACGTGATATCAAAAAACGGCTGAGCGCACTGGATACAGCAAAGGCTGTGGGCCCCGACAACATCCTGGCTATCGTGCTGAAGACTTGTGCTCTAGAACTAGCCGTGCCTCTAGCCAAGCTGTTCCAATACAGCTACAACACTGGCGTCTATCCGACAATGTGGAAAACTGCCCGTGTATGTCCTGTCCACAAAAAGCAGGACAAATCCAACCCGGCCAATTACCGCCCCATCAGTCTACTCTCAATCATCAGCAAAGTGATGGAAGGTGTCATCGACAGTGCTATCAAGCGGCACTTACTCACCAATAACCTGCTCACTGATGCCCAGTTTGGGTTCCGCCAAGACCACTCGTCTCCCGACCTCATTACAGCCTTGGTCCAAACATGGACAAAGGAGCTGAATTCCAGAGGTGAGGTGAGAGTGACAGCCCTTGACATCAAGGCAGCATTTGACCGAGTGTGGCATCAAGGAGCCCTAGTAAAACTGAAGTCAATGGGAATCGGGGGGAAAACGCTCCACTGGCTGGAGTCGTACCTAGCACAAAGGAAGATGGTTGTGGTGGTTGAAGGTCAATCATCACAGCTCCAGGACATCGCTGCAGGAGTTCCTCAGGGCAGTGTCCTAGGCCCAACCATCTTCAGCTGCTTCATCAATGACCTTCCCTCCAACATAAGGTCAGAAATGGGGATGTTCACTGATGACTGCACAGTGTTCAGCGCCATTCACAACTCCTCAGATAATGAAGCAGTCCATGACCGCATGCAATGACGTTCAGGCTTGGGCTGATAAGTGGCAGGTAACATTCGCGCCACAGAAGTGCTAGACAATGACTGTCTCCAACAAGCGAGAATCTAACCACCTCCCCTTGACATTCAATGGCATTACCATCGCTGAATCCCCCACCATCAACATCCTGGGGGTCACCATTGACCAGAAACTTAACTGGACCAGCCACATAAATACTGTGGCAACAAGAGCAGGTCAGAGGCTAGGTATTCTGCGGCAAGTGTCTCACCTCCTGACTCCCCAAAGCCTTTCCACCATCTACAAGGCACAAATAAGTAGTGTGATGGAATACTCTCCACTTGCCTGGATGAGTGCAGCTCCAACAACACTCAAGAAGCTCAACACCATCCAGGACAAAGCAGCCCATTTGATTGGCACCCCATCCACCACCTTAAACATTCACTCCCTCCACCACCGGCGTACCGTGGCTGCAGTGTGTAGCATCTACAAGATGCACTGCAGCAACTCGCCAAGGTTTCTTTGGCAGCACCTCCTAAACCCGTGATCTCTACCACCTAGAAGGACAAGGGCAGCATGCGCATGGGAACACCACCACCTCCAAGTTCCCCTCCAAGTCACACACCATCCTGACTTAGAAGTATATTGCCGATCCTTCATCGTCACTGGGTCAAAATCCTGGAACTCCCTACCTAACAGCACTGTGGGAGTACCTTCACCACACGGACTGCAGCGGTTCAAGGCGGCGGCTCACCATCACCTTCTCAACGGCAACTAAGGATGGGAATAAATGCTGGCCTTGCCAGCGACGCCCAGATACCATAAGCGAATAAATTAAAAAAAAAACCCGCCCGATATAGAACCCAACCGTTATAGAAACCCCTAATTTTTATAACACTAATTTGCATTATACTTTGAGACATCTGTTCAACAGATTAAAAAAAAAATATGCTCGATTTAGAACATGCCTGAAATAGTACACGTCCGATATAGAACAGGCCCGATATAGAACCACCCCCCCCTCCGATATGGAACCCCCTCCCCGGTATAGAACACACCCGTTATAGAAACCCCTGATTTTTATAACACTAATTTGCATTATATTTTGAGACATCTGTTCAACAGATTTTAAAAAAAAAAAATTATATTATCTATTGGGACATCATCAGATCCAGGAATTGTTTCTGATTTAAAATTCCTTACAACACCAATCATTTTTTGTGTTGTTATTTTTATATATAGTTTATTTCTCCTAATTCTTGGCCAACTGCTTCAGCCTTGGCCATCCCCGACTCATCTGAAGTAATGTTATTTTCATATTTCTGAAGCTTCCAAACTGGCAGTTATCTGGGAAACTAACAAAAATAAATATCTTTAATCTAGTCATGGATTAAGTAAAGTTCAGCAAAAATGGCCCAGGGTTTAGCAAATCCACACCCAACCCAATACCCAATATCAGTGCTCCTCATCCACCAAACTGCTGTTGTCAGCACCCTGACCCTATCTGACTCCCAATGTCAGCCTTCCTACCTGACCTGACCAAACCTCATGATCCTGTTGCCATCTCGTACACTGAACTGAATCAACCTATAACTGAATCTTATTAGGAAGCGACTTGATATATGGGAGTTGAGTTATCAGTGATAGCATTTTTATGAATGAAATCAATAGCATCTTCATACTCTTCAATGAATTAACTTATGATTGACGTGTCCCAATAGTTCTTGTCCTCCATATTAAGAATGGCTGACTTAATATAACAAAAATGGTGGGCTTGTGGCTACTTATGGCCATTTCCTGCTCCTAAAAATGTTTATGTTTTGATATGCCTCATGTTTACTCTCTTTTTGCCTTGGTCTTTCCACATCACAGACCACCCTCACTGAGAGGAGGTACATGCAACCTGCCTCTCGGTGTCTGCCAATATTACTCTGTGACAGGACACATGGAGATCTGGGAGAGCAATGTGGATGACTTTCCAATGACTTTTCCTCCCTTCCTCTCAGGAAGTGCGTGACTTCTGCTCACCAAGATTGCAAACTTAGCTGTGGAGAGTGCAGGTATGAACCAATACATTACCGTTCCATTGGAGCCCCTATGCTGTTCACATTATAAATACTGTCAATTCCTCTAAACAAGATGAGATCATGTAGAAACCTGTCCTTACCTTCAACCGATGACCATGACTGATATCCTCCAGCGGGTTTGTACAGGAGTCTTGTTAGGATGATTGGTCCATCTCCAATATGTGGCTCAATGTTGGCATTAACAACAATATATCGGGTGCCACTGTTGGCCTTAGTTGGAGGGGTCTGAGGTGAAGGAGGGACTGTTGAAAGTGCACATTTTGTAGTAAGTTAAGACAGCACTGATGGAAAACTGTTGAAGAAGCATATCTTAGAGGGTCACCAAGGGGAAGCATGGCAGTACACACTAGAAACATTTTGTTATGTAAATAACACCTAATAGACTTTGAACGCTTTATATCTCCTTAGTTTCTGTTGGGGTAGGGACATGTTAAGGTAACAACTGAAAGTAGGACATTATAAGATGGCAGTTAAGCTACAGTAGATGGTAATATATGGCATGTTGCACTGGTCAGAAGAGCAGGTTGTTAATTCTGTAATAAGGGGCGAAGGAATCGGTCTAGTTGCATGTATAGTGACAATTGTAAAGGTATTCCAGAAGAACATGTTTATGATGCTGCTACGCTTGGCAAATAGAGTAATTCTTTTATCAAGATACCAGAACTGATAAGTTATACCTATCAGGAAATATTGAACAGGCTGGGCTCTTTTCTCTAGAAAAGGAGAAGACAGGACTGACCTGATAGAGGTGTTTAAGATTATGAAAGGGTCTGACAGGGTAGACATAGAGAAGATGTTTCCAATTGCAGTCGAGATCAGCAGTAGGGGCTATAAATATAAGATAGTCACTAATAAATCCAATATGGAATTCAGGAGAAACTTCTTTACCCAAAGAATGGTAAGAATGTGGAACTCGCTACCACACGGAGTATTTGAGGCGAATAGTATAGATGTACTTAAGGGGAAGCTCGATAAGCACATGAGGGAGAAAGGAATAGAAGGATATGCTGATAGGCTAAGATGAAGTATATATGAAATAAATAGAGTGGGAAGAGGCTCGTGTGGAGAACAAACACCAGCACAACCCTGTTGGGCCCAATGGTCTGTTTCTGTGCTGTACATTCTATGTAATAATAACCTACCTTTGACAGACACATTAAATGGCCTCACAGCGATTCCTACTGCTGTTTTGACACGGCAGACCCACTCTCCTGAATCTGACGGTGACATTTTCAACACTTTGAAGAGCGTTATGGTGTGGTTGACTGGATGCGTTATTATCTTTGTGGTTGTAGGCTGGAATGGAGAAATAACAGACTGTGTAAGGGATGATTGGTAAATGCAACATCCTTCTCAAGTACATGTCAAAAGGGAAGCATTCATATAGCTTCAGCAAAACACATAATAGGGCCTGAACTGGTTTGCTGCAAAGTTCAACAGCTGCAGTTTCAGTAATACTTATCAGCATACAGGAAATGGATCCATTTGTGCTGAGCAGAGTCAAATTATTAATCATGCAGGTCACAGATTTCAGAAAATTGGCAAAAGAATCAGAGGGGAGATGAGGAGAACTTTTTTTTTTTTTTTTACACAGCATGTTGTGATGATCTGGAATGCACCGCCTGAAAGGGCGGTGGAAGCAGATTCAAGAGTAACTTTCAAAAGGGATTTAGATTAATACTTGAAAAGGAAAAAATTTGCAGGGCTATGGGGAAAGAGCAGGGGAGTGGGACTAATTGGATATATTTTGCGTGATTTTACTTTCAATAATACTGCATTATGTTTCCGAACTTCGTCCAAAGTGACCGAAAGAGAAAATGACTGCACAGGATCGATAGTGCATCCTTGTAAGTTTGCATTGAGCACAGTCAGTCTTCGTGAGGTGAGCACTTTGAAACACTTGCACCAAATTTTAATACACTTTTCAGGAAAAACACTGACCCCGCAATCAACTGGAAATATGGCCAAAATTAGCACTGACAATCAGATTAGATTCCAAATTGTGGGCATATATTCACAAAACTGGATGATTTGAACACTACTTGCACTCTGAACACATTGTGTGTTGATTCCTTCTTAATGCAGCTGGTCTAATGCTTGCTTTTTCCAAGTGTTATACATTGTGCTTGCTTTTTTTAAAAGATGAAGAATTGTGCTAAAACATACAATATTGGCTTTTGACATTGCACGCTTGTTGACGTCAATGCGATGAGACAGAGACTGTCCACAGTAAACTGGGCCAATCTGTTAATGGGTAAAATGACAGAAGATCAATGGGAGTTGTTCAAGGAAGAATTTAATGTGATACAGAGCCAGTTTATACCCCTGAGGGGCAAGAGCTCTGCTTGCCAAAAAAAAGCAGCCATGGATGACTAAAGAGGTAAAGAACAACATAAAACTAAGAAAAAGCATACAAAAATGCAAAAAATAGCACAGATCCTGGCACATAGGATACAAAAAACAACAAAAGGTGACAAAACAGATAGTAAGAGCTACAAAAAGGAGTATGAAAAAAAAACTTGCAAGGGATATCAAAATCAACACAAATTTTTTTAACAATTATATTAGGAAAAAAAGGGTGATCAGGAGCAATGTTCCCTCTAATTTTGTTTGGCCCTGCGCGGCCCCTTTAAGGGGCTGCATGGGCCATTCAAAATACCGCATGTGTGGTTTTTGTATTGAAGCCAGCAAGCCGGCTGCGCGGGTTCCCTGGAGCGCTGTGCGGCTTACTGGGAACGTTGGTCAGGAGCAATGTTGGTCCCTTGAAAACTGATAACGGTGACATTGTCAATGAAAATAAGGAAATGGCGGACATGTTGAATAGTTACTTTGCGTCAGTATTCACAGTAGAGGAAGAGGATAGCATGCCGGACATCCCAAGGGAGCCAATATTGAATCAGGGACAGGGACTCACCAAAATTAATGTAATCAAAATAACAGTAATGACGAAAATAATGTCACTAAAGAGTGACAAATCCGCAGGACCAGATGGTTTCCATCGTAGGGTTTTTAAGGAAGTAGGTGAGAACATTGCACAAGTCCTAACTATAATCTTCCAAAGTTCTCTTGATTCAGTAATCGTTCCTTTAGATTGGAAAACTGTGCATGTCACTCCGCTATTTAAGAAAGTGAGAGAGGGAAACCAGGGAATTATAGACCAGTTAGCCTAACATCTGTTTTTGGGAAATTACTAGAGTCTATAATTAAGGATAGGGTGACTGAACACCTTGAAAATTTTCAGCTGATCAGAGAGAGCCAACATGGATTTGTAAAGGGTAGGTCATGCCTGATGAATCTGATTGAATTTTTTGAAGAGCTAAAGTAGTGGACAGGAGAATATGGATGTTATTTATATGGACTTCTGGAAGGCATTCGATAAGGTCCCTCATAAGAGACTGTTAGCTAAAGTTGAAGCTCATGGAATTGAGGGCAAATTATTGACCTGCTTAGGAAATTGGCTGAGCGGCAGGAGACAGAGAGTAGGGATAATGGGCAGGTACTCTAATTGGCAGAATGTGACTAGTGGTGTCCCGCAAGGATCTGTGTTGGGGCCTCAGCTATTCATCATATTTATTAATGACTTAGATGATGGGATAGAAAGCCACATTACAAGTTTGCCAATGACACAAAAATAGGCGGTATTGTAAGCAGTGTAGATGGAAGCATAAAATTAATAAGATATTAATAGATTAAGTGAATGGGCAAAACTGTGGCAAATGGATTTCAATGTAGGCAAATGTGAGGTCATCCACTTTGGACCTAAAAAGGAGAGAACAGAATACTTTCTAAATGGTGAAAAGCTAGAAACAGTGGAGAGAAAAGAACAGACTTGCAGTTATATAGTGCCTTTCATGACCTCAGGACGTCCCAAAGCGCTTTACAGCCAATGAAGTACTTTTGGAGTGTAGTCACTGTTGTAATGTCAAAGAGACTTGGGGCTTCAGGTACAAAGATCATTAAAATGTCATGGACAGGTACAGAAAATAATCAAAAAGGCTAATGGAATGCTGGCCTTTATATCTAGAGGACTAGAATACAAGGGGGCAGAAGTTATGCTACAGCTATACAGCACCCTGGTTAGACCACACCTGGAGTACCGTGAGCAGTTCTGAGCACTACACCTTCGGAAGGATATATAGGCCTTGGAGGGAGTGTAGCGTAGATTTACCAGAATGATACCTGGACTCCAAGGGTTAAATTACAAGGAGAGGTTACACAAACTAGGGTTGTATTTCCTGGAAGTTTCAAGCTTTTAAGCGGAACTGATAGAGAGAAACTATTTCCGCTGGTTGGGGAGTCTAGGACTAGGGTACATAGCCTAAAAATAGAGCCAAACCTTTCAAGCGTGAAGTTAGGAAACACTTCTACATGCAAAGGAGGTAGAACTTCGGAACTCTCTTCCACAAACGGCAATTGATGCTGGGTCAATTGTTAATTTTAAATCTGAGATTGATAGATTTCTGTTAACCAAAGGGATATGGGGCAAAGACGGGTATATGGAGTTAGGTCACAGATCAGCCATGATCTCATTGAATGGCGGAACAGGCTCGAGGGGCTAAATGGCCGACTCCTAGTCCTATATTCCTTAACTGTCTTTTGAAAACGTCTAGCTGCCAGAATGCAGGCTGGAAAATTAATTAAAGTTGATCTCTCTCTCCCGGTGTTGCAGACGGGGACTGAAGACTAAGGGGTGGAAATTCGCTTCGGCCTGTCCTTGAGCCTGTAACAGTCGGCGCACTGGGAGCTTGTGCCAGGAGCCGGAGGCCCGAGGCTCACCCGAAATTGGGCCTCATTGCCTGCGAGCTGCAGAGGCCAATCTGGCATGGAACGTGCGTGGGTATGCTGCATATATTGGACACTTAAACATCTGTTTTACACCTGCAAAACCAGCATGGAGCCAACGAATTGTCAGTAAATAGTGAAGTATCCATACTTACCATTATACAGACCTTTCAGTCCTCCTATCATGGGTGGCACTGTTTCACCTCTAAACCTGAATCTAACAGTGTTAGCCATGGTTCAGTGGGTAGCTCTCTTGCCTCAGAGTCAGAAGGTTGTGGATTCATGCCCCACTCCAGAGAATTGAGCATAGAATTTGAGGCTGACTCGCCCAGTGCAGTACTGAGAAAGTGCTGCACTGTCGAATGAGGCTTTAAATCGAGGCCCCGTCTGCCCTCTCAGGTGGATGTAAAAGATCGCATTGGAAGAAGAACACAGAAGTTCTGGTCAATATTCATCCCTCAACCAACATCACTAAAACAGATGATCTGGTCATTAAGACATTGCTGTTTGTGGGAGCTTGCTGTGTGCAAATTGACTGCAACGTTTCCTACATTGCAACAGTAACTACACTTCAAAAATTCTTCAATGGCTGTAAAGCACTTTGGGACATCCTGAGGTTGTAAAAGGTTCCATGTAAATGCAAGTTTTTTCTTTATTTACCAGCTATGGAGATGACCAGCTCTCCTACCACTAAGAATGAGTACAGGGTTTTGTAATATAAAGTTCATTTCCCCTCGAGTATATTGTCTTTATTTGCCACAACTTCAGTATTTAATTAAAAAGTGAACGCTTGGGTGGGGGGGGGGGGGGGGGGGAGAAATTCGGTTGCTCTGCGCCTCCCGTTAATGGGGCGCAAAGCAACTAGTGCCCGGGCGCGGTGATGTTTGCGGCGCTCGCGAAATTGACCAGAATTTTTGCGGTGGCGCAAAACTCTACCGCCCCGATCTCCTGCGCCCGCAGATCGTGATGTCAGTCGAGCGTGCAACGCCCCGGTGGCGCCCCGGACCGGATATTGAGTGGCGCCTCCCTCCTTTCCGCCTGCCGCAAGCAACGACAGGGAGACTGGAACGTTTTCCAGTTGGTGAGGGGCTGGGGGGGGGGAGGGGGGGGGCGCTATTTAAAGGCGCCCTCTTCCTGCCTTTTTTTGTGGGAAACATTTTTGCGCCACTCATTCTGACAGAGAGAGAGAGAGAGAGAGAGAGAGAGATTCAGAGAGGGAGAGAGACTTCTGCATAGAGTCAACGCTGTGTGATGTAGTTTTGGCTACTGAGCATCACTTTGCAGGTTCTTTTGGATTTGACCTTCATTACTTCGACTGCCAAGATTATGGGGGCTGCACTAATTCGGGGCGTCGTCCTGCGCCATCAGAATTGGAGGCATCAGAGACGCAGAGAGAGAGTGGCAATCATGGCCAGATGGAGGAGGGCCAACAGGCCTCTGCACAGGAAACCTTGCCCTCCCAGGGTATTCCGGGAACAATTCTCCTACATTCATTTGTCTGAGGAGCAGCGTTTGCGCAGGCTGCGCTTCAGCAAGGAGGTGGTCACTGAGCTCTGCCACCTGCTACAGCCAGATCTGCAGCCTCAACTGAGGACCAGGACGTCTCTGTCGGTGGCAGTGAACGTCACAGTGACTCTGAATTTTTATGCCACCGGCTCCTTTCAAGCAGCTACTGAGGACATCGCCAATATAAGAACATAAGAAATAGGAGCACGAGTAGGCCATTCGGCCCTTCGAGCCTGCTCCGCAATTCAATGAGATCATGGCTGATCTTCTGCCTCAATTCCATTCACCGGCCTTATCGCCATATCCCTTGATGCCCTTACTAGTCATAAATCTATCGACTTCTGTTTTGAATATACCCAATGACTGCCACTCTCAGGGTACAGTATAGCTCTTCTGTGCTCCACCGCGCCAACCAGCGCCTACAAGATCCGGTAGCTGAAACGCTGAGCTCATTCTCTCACCCTCTCCATAGTCCTTGGCTGGAAAATTTAGGCACAGGTCTCTCCAGGCTGAGATTCAAGGCTGCAATGAGCAGGGTGTGGATGGAGAACAAGATCGAGCCTCCCCTTTAAGAACTGTCCGGCACCTGTGTGTCTGTGTTCCATCGCTAACTGACATCACCTGCGCTTCGCCCGCGCTCTGAAGTAGCGCCTCGCTCCTCGGCCTTTGCGCCTTAAGACAGGTGTGTAGCGCCTGATTTAGCGCTCCAATCACCTCCAGGGGCGATAAAAGCCAAGTTTGTAGTCGGAGGCGATAATTAGCACCAGGTGCTAAACTTTGTGCCCGGCCGATAATTGTGCCCCAAACGGGGCGATACTGAATTTCTCCCCCTTGGACTTCAATGACCCCTGGGGTCTTCAAAAAACAAAGTTTCCCTTTTTCAATATTAAAAATAGTAAATCTACAAGAGTAATTACAACAGGGTAATCAGGAAGAGAACTTGCATTTATACTGCACCTTATCAAATCAATCAAAGTGGTTCACATCCAATTCATTATTTTTTGAAGTGTAGTCACTGTTGTTATGTAGGCATTTTATCCACAGCAAGGCCCCACAAACTACAATGAGATGAATGATCAGATAACCTGTTTTTTGGAGGTGTTACTTGAGGGAGGAATGTTGGCCAGGACATTGCCCTGCTTTGCTGCAAAAAGTGCTACGGGGTCTTTTAGATTCAGCCAAACCAATTAAATGGGCAGGTGGGTCCCTGGTTTAACCTATTTTACCTTGCTTTAGAGGGAGTGCAACGAAGGTTCACTAGATTGAGTCCTGGGATTGGGGGGATTGTCCTATGAGGAGAGATTGAGTAGACATGGCCTATATTCCCTAAAGTTTAGAAGAATGAGAGGTGATCTCATTGAAACGTATAAAATTCTTACAGGGCTTGACAGGGTAGATGCAGGGAGGATGCTTCCCCTGGCTGGGGAGTCTAGAAATAGGAGGTCACAGTCTCAGAATAAGGGGTCGGGCATTTAGGTCTGAGATGAGGAGAAATTTCTTCACTCAGAGGGTTGTGAATCTTTGGAATTCTCTACCCCAGAGGGCTGTGGATGCTCAGTCGTTGAATATATTCAAGACAGAGATCGATAGATTTTTGGATACTAAGGGAATCAAGGCATATGGGGATAGTGCAGGAAAGTGGAGTTGAGGTAGAAGATCAGCCATGATTTTACTGAATGGTGGAGCAGGCTCGAAGGGCCGAATGGCCTACTCCTGCTCCTATTTCTTATGTTCTTATCTGAAGACTGCACCTCTGACAATGCAGCACTCCCTTAAAGCTGCAATGATGCAACAAGCCTAGATCATGTGCTCAAATAGCAGATTGGGGGCTTGAACACAAGACCTTTTGACTTTGAGATGAGAATGCTACCAATTGAACCAAACTGAGAGTGATCGCATTGAAGGATTCACAGATTTAGGATTCACATAACATCAGAAAACAAGATAGCATAGACGCACTTAAGAGGAAGCTAGATAAGTACATGCGGGAGAAAGGAATAGAGGGATATGGTGATAGAGTGAGCTGAAGTAAGGTGGGAGGAGGCCCGTGTGGAACATAAATGCCAGTTTAGAATAGTTGGGCCAAATGGCCTGTTTCTGTGCTGTAGACGTGATGTAATTCTATGTAAGATGAGAGAGCTGGGTCATAGGGCTGGATTTTCCAAGCCCCGAGGAGGCGGGCATGGAGGCGGGACAGCCGGTAACCTCGGAGAAAGTGGGGGCGGATGGCAAACCCGCCCCCATCCCGCCTCCGTGCCCTTTTGCCAGGAGGCGGGAAGATGTGCTGCTTCGGGTCCCGTCTCCTGGAGGCGGGAAAGGCATTTAATCCTTTTAACTGCCTGTTAACAGATAGTTAACAGGCGAAGGCTTCCCGACCTCGGAGAACCCCGCCGGGTTGGAGGAGACGTGAAGGAGGGCTGCGGTGGTCGGAGGCACCTGGAAGTAAGGTGTAGAGGTGAGTGATGGGTGCAAGTATGGAGTGGTAAGTATGTAAGGTGAGTGATAAGTTTAAAAAAATGTTCACTTACCTTGTTTTCTTTCTACAGCCTTCAGCCGCGCTGGATGGGGAGAGCTGACATCCTCCTTGTCGATTTCACAAACTGGCTGTTGGAACCTCCGAACCAACAGCCATGTGAAATTTACAAAGTTGAAAGTTTTGATGAGTCCTCAACACAAGGACTCATCAAACTAAAGAGAATGTCAGTGTTTGACAGCTTCACAGAGCTGTCAAACACTGACATTTCTTTTTTCAAGAAGTCTTGACAGATAGCACGTCTGACGTTGACGTGCTCTGTCAGTGACTTCCTCCCTAATTGGCCTGCTGAGCCCGCAGGGCGGGCTTAAAAAGGTCAATCGGGAAAATCCCTCTGGTTGGTCAGGCGAGGATGGAGGCGGGACATTGACATGACAAGCAGCAGTCCCGCTTCCATTCACAAAATCCAGCCAAGAATGTTTAAAACATACCTGTGGAGTTCGTGAAAGCAATTCTATTTAGTTCGTTGTCAATGCACAGGGAGATAAAGAATGATGCTGTACATTGACTGGACCTCAGATTTCACTTTTGCTCAGTGCCATCCTCCATGCAAGCAGACAGAAATCAGAAGCTCAACGTCTAGGGGCTTTCAGATGGTGAACACATCTCCCACCACCCCACAAAGCATCAAAAAGCAAGTGCATCAAGGGGTGCTGAATTGAGAGAGCTGGAGGAAGCTGCTGCTCTCCCAAAGTACCTACATTAACTTCTCTTCCATGGGGTGTTATGAGTTGAATGTTGTCATGCACTGGAAGTGGACGTCCTGTCGCAGTACAGTTGAGATGCAAGGTCACTCCAGTGTTCACCTCGATATTATCACTGGGATTCACCAACTGAGGAGGCACATCACTAAAACCTGGAAGAGAAAATAGAATTTATGAACAGCAGGATCATTTTTGATGAAGAAACTGTGACAAGGGCAGGGGTTGGGGGTCAGAGGTCGGGCTCCCCTGAGAGAGTGAGCGTGCAGCATGTTCCTGTGTCCATGGGGCAGGCTGACAGCATAAATGTGGCTGTAATAGCCCTTGCACCCCATGCTAATGAGATTCCCTTCTACTTCCGCAGGGTTAGCGCTGGAGGACTCAACCCCACCCAGCAATTTCAAGGCCAACACTGGCCATATGCTAAAAGAGTGCGCAAACAATCCTTGTTTTGTTCATTGACCTTTTGTCATTTAATCCCTCCTGCCAACCACCCTATCACAGACCTTCCCTTTTGTTCTTTCCTCCCTTGCCCCCTTTCCCTGCCTCTGTACTTGGTTAAAACCTGTTACATCTCTAACTTTTTCCAGTTCTGATGGAAGGTCATTGACCTGAAACATTAACTCTGTTTCTCTCTCCATAGATGCTGCCTGACCTGCTGAGTGTTTCCAGTAGTTTCTGTTTTTATTTCTTGTTTTGTTCATGTTGGGATCAATGACTCCTTAGTTCCGTGGGTGAAACTGACCCTTGCGATACCTTGCCCAAGTGGCCATACCCCATGTGTGAGGTTAAACAGTCAATGCTGGCCAATTATTCAGCCACAGGGAGGCATCACAACTGGACCCTGACATAAGAAAACTACTCGGCACTTGGTCTAAGCGTTAAACAAAGCTTTAATCAACAGTTTTACAACATGGAGGTCTAGTTGTGTCCTTCACTAGTTCCTGTTAAGAATGTCCTGCGCAAGCTGGGCCCGTGCCTGAGTATTTATACTCTCCCTGGACAGCGCCACCAGCAGGCCACCCAGTATTATTTCATAAGTCATTTCCATGAATGACAAGATTCATGTCAGACCCAATGGGGGAGAAATTAATTATCGGCCCGTTTTGGGGTGGAAACACTTGAAAGCAGGGAAACTTAGCGCGAGGCGCTAATGAGTCCCAGCTTTCACAAAATTGGGTTTAGCGCTCCAGGAAGGAAGTGGAGTGCTAAATCAAACGCTCCACTTCCTTCCTGGAGCACTAAAGGACGCAGGTGGGGCGGAAGTTGTGCAGCGCTGCCGTGATCCGAGGCTCCTTCCCTCCCTTAAAGGGAAGGGCCATCACTGCAGGTTCTGCATTGGGACCAGTTAGCTGGTCCCCGATGGCGGCCGCGATCCGGCCTGATCAGCCCCATGCACTCCAGCAGAGTGCCGGGTTGATCGATCACAACCCAGGGCAAGTAAAAAAAAATTGACCAAAACCATTTCAGAAATTTAGGTACTTACGTCGGCAACCTCCCCTTTAACTTTCGCCCCCGAAGCGCCCGGCCTCCCGATCAACGCCTCCAGCAGCTGTCGGTGTCATCGCCCGGCAATGCTGCAGGGGGCGGAACCGAAGGTCAAGTCCGGGGCGCTACTGGGGCGATGCACCGACAATGACGTCACAAACTCCAGGCAAAGGAGAGTGTGGCACAAAGTCTTACTGCCGCCGCAAAACTCTCACCGTATTTCGCGGGAGTCGTTCATCTCACCGCGCCCGGGCAGTAAGTCGTTAGCGATCCGTTATCACCCCCCGGGAGCGATAACGGGAGGCGCTAAGGAGGCCAATTTCTAGCCCAATATGTCCTCACCCAATGATGTACGCTACCATCTTTGAGTTCCTCAAAGCAGGCTGTGATTCTGTACTGAAATCACATAGTCCAGTCAATAATGCCCCTTTAAGTATAAAATACTAACCAGTGCAGACTCCACTGTCTCAGCCACTCTCAGTCTGGGTTACATAAGAACAGGAGGAGGCCATTCAGCCCCTCGAGCCTGTTCTGCAATTCAATTAGATCAAGGCTGATCTGTATCTTAACTCCATTTACCAACATACCCGGGTTGCATTCTATTATCTAAATTTGCAATTTCTTCTTCGTAATGTTTCTGTCGCATTAAGGTGCTCTTATCAACACTCTTGTTATGACATTATCGCGCTTTACCTTCTTTCTCACAGTGCAGGCCGTGCCACCCCTGGAGGCACAGGCACCCTCGGAAGCGATCACACGTTCCTCCATTGACACACTCACACTTCAGCCGACAGTCAGCCCCATAATGCCCAGGGTCACAGGCTGCAAGCAAACATCAGGTAAATAAAAACTATTCATCATAAATTACGTTAAGTAAAGTGTGTGCTTGAAGGCCTCACTCAAATGCCTGGGGTTTGACTCAACAGTTAAGAGAGAGCGTTCAATCACATCAGTGCATTCTTAGCATGTGCAATTTGCAGAATTTTCCAGAATGCAATCTGTACGTCAACAGGAGTCGAGGGGTGGAGGGCCGAAGGGGAGAGGGGTCGAAAGGTCGAAGGCAAGAAGGGTCGACGGGTCAAAGGGTCGAAGAGTGTGTCTCCTCAGTCTGAGAATTTGAAAGTTTCTTTGTTTTCTTCAAAAGAATTTGAAAGAATTTGGAGATTGAATTGTCAAAGCTTTTATTTCAGGCAAATGATGAATTTATATAAATATATTACAATTGTGCTTTTGTATTATCAATGCCTCACAAGACAGAGGCAGCAAGTGTGAACATAAGCAACGGTTAGAATACGAGAGACAGCAATAGAAATAACAACAGGTGTGTTTTTTTTGTTGATAGTTAGAAAAGAGATATTACTTACGGACAATGAAGTTTTCTCGTCATTAATCACTTTTACTTCAATAAAAAATCTCCCTGAACCAATTTTGAGGTTTAATGATTTTATTCAATATATAAAAACCTGGAAACTAACAACGATGTTTCTTTGATTTTAATGAAGTAATTTTTGTTTGTTTATGGAAATAAATGTTTGTTAAAGACTGTACTGAACCGAGGAGCATTTTTTCATTCACGAGATTCTTGGAATAATGTTGAGCACTCTATTTGGTTATTTGGGTTTTAGTACTATTACTAAAGTCCTTAAAGGGTTAAGTATCCTTGTTCACTGCTTTTCCACAAACTGTACCTTTATCGCACTGAAGTCCTTTCCATCCAGTCGCACAGGAGCAGCCATAAGGATCGGGTAAACAGAACGTAGAGAAACTACAGTTCCCTCTTTTACATGGTCCCCTGCAGCTTCTCCCATACGTATTTTCCCCACACGCTGAAAGTCAAAGGATTTTAATCAACTAATGTCAGTATAAAGTCAAAGGAAGGTGCTCATTGAATTGTAGATGTTTACAGCACAGAAGGAGGCCATTTGGGCCATCCCGTTTGTGCTGCCTCTTTGCTAGAACAATCCAAATCTAACCGGCCCAGTTCTCTCCTTGTACCCCTGTATCTTCCTCTGCTTCAATTATTTATCCAATTTTCCCTTAAAAGATCTAGTGGTCACTGCCTCAAACACTGCCTGTGTTGAAGCATTCTTTGCTCCTACAACCCTCTGTGTAAAGAAATTTACCTCTCGGCTCATTCTCTTAGTAAAATTGTTATTGAAGGTGCAGGACAAGGGGTGGGGGCATGGAAATGAGGCAGCAAGGTGTGGCCCCAGGCCCACTGCCTCACTTTTCTTTCAGTGTATCCAACAGGCCTATTGGTGGGCCTGGGGAAGACCAGGCAGCAAAGGCAAAGGTGCAACTCACCTGTCCAACCCCTGGACATGGGGTGAACAGGGGCAAAAGGGCCAGCCAGTGTAATTAGGGGCTTTTACATGGTGAGAGGGGGGGGGGGGGGGGGAATGAGAGGCTCCAATGATGCTAGAAGTTCAAACGTTCAAAGAAAAGTTCAAACAACTTTGGCATTTCACCAAAATGCTAAAAGTGGTAACCAGTTGATTTTTCCGGATGTGTTTGGAAGGGCTGAACATGGTTTTCAGTCACAGGTGGGAAACAAGGATTTGGCACCTTTAACGCATAGACTGGTAATACAGTCCCCACCACATATAACGGGTGTGTTGGTGGCAATGTGGTTTGCCCGCTACACGCGGTTTTCCCGCTACACGTGGTGGGCATTAAAACCAAAAATATAAATACAGTAACCAACATATTTTTTAAAAAACAGGCACTCTCCATTTAGCATCTGCCTCTCCTACTTGTTCACAGTTACTTCAGTATCTCATCACTAAGATCATCGCACTGTAACCAGGTGTGAACAACTGATTGAAACTGCTCGAAGCCCCGACGTTGGCTGAAATCAGCAGAGTTCTTTAATTGGATTAGCACAGGGTAAGCCCTTACTGAACTGCAAGAAATTGTCGGGGCGTTTAATATGGTTTAAGCGGCACCTTTGTACTGGACGCCTATGGTGACAGCAAACGGTTAGCGCCATTTGCCCGATATAGGCCGTGTCCAGGATAAGCGTGGACGGTGAGAGTGGCGGGGGCGGTACCGCATTTTTAACTCATCGGTTTTGAAAGTCAGGATCACACTGACTATAATGAGTTCCAATGGAATTTAGGCTGGAACAGGGGAAACAGAGCTGGTTTAATTAACTCAAGTTTCCCCAGTCTAGCATTAAACACTCTGGAAAATTCATCGAGGGCATTAATAACAACTGCTCCTGAATCTGAAATTTCTAATACAATCTTAGAATGAATTTATAGCATGCTGCTTTTATCTCTCTGAGAAAGCAAGCTTTAAATAATAATTATAAATTAGTGTCTGTTTTCCAGGTCACCGGTTAATATCAATCAGTTACCATTTAGATTTAAAAATACGGGCTGTAAGATTTCCAATCTAATAAAAGAAAGACTTGCATTTCTATAGCGCCTTTCACGACCTCAGGACGTCCCAAAGCGCTTTACAGCCAATGAAGTACTTTTTGAAGTGTAGTCACTGTTGTAATGTAGGAAATTACAGATTGTTTCTTGACGACTTGCAGTGATTACCTTATAGTGATTGTAGTTTGTGAGGGTCTTCTCCCAGCATGGAAGCTTGCTAGATACGAGTGCAGGTCCGGGCTGGGGCAGTAACGCTGTGGGACTCAGTTTATAAACTTACGCTCCTGGCACAGAAGCTCAACCAGCAGGAACGCATTTCAGGAATTCTGGAGCTGTCTCCCCTTCCACTGGAATGGAGCCTCATGGAATTATAATCCCGCAATAACAGAGTAAGTTCATAAACTGCCCCGGCCCGGACCTGCACTCGTATCTAGCAAGCTTCCATGCTGGGAGAAGACCCTCACAAACTGCAATCACTATAAGGTAATCACTGCAAGTCGTCAAGAAACAATCTGTAATTTCCTACATTACAACAGTGACTACACTTCAAAAAGTACTTCATTGGCTGTAAAGCGCTTTGGGACGTCTTGAGGTTGTGAAAGGCGCTATATAAATACAAGTCTTTCTTTTATTAGATTGGAAATTTTACGGCCCGTATTTTTAAATCTACATGGTAAATAGATTGATATTAACCAGTGACCTGGAAAACAGACACTAATTTATAATTATTATTTAAAGCTTGCCTTCTCAGAGAGATAAAAGCAGCTTGCTAGCTGCAAAATAAACACCTAATTCAAAACTGAATAATACAACCCAATAAAACTCATTGCATATGTTATAAAAGGTGTCAGATACCCAAGACCAATTTCGGAAACTAATCTAAGTCTCCAAAAAGTTTGTTCTTTTCCTTTTGCGGTTGCTGATGTAACCTGAAACCTTTGATTAGATAGAAAATATCGAACCTTTGATTAGATTCTTGTCTTGTGATCGCTGCCACATGTGCAGAAAGTATGACCTTTACCCTCCCTGTGAAATTCTTACCTGTTTCGCATCGCTCCCCCATGAAGCCTGGTGGACAGATGCATTCTCCCATCTCGTCGTGGCAAACCCCTCCGTTCAAACAGACTGGACAGTGCTTTGTGCAGTCGGCTCCCCACTTGTGAGCTTCACATTCTGTAACGCCAATATTTCATCATTAATATACTGGGACTGTTCTGCAATTCAGTTGACATTCAACTAATCCCAACAAAAACTGTGATTAAAAGAACCTTTGCTCAACAACAACAACTTGCATTTATATAGCACCTTTATCGTCCCAAGGCATGACACAGGAGTGACTATCAAACAAAATTTGACACCGAGTCATGTAAGGAGATAATAGGACAGGTGACCAAAAACTTGGTCAAAGAGGTAGGTTTTAAAGAGCGTCTTAATGGAGGAGAGAGAGGTAGAGAGGTGGAGAGGTAATTCCAGACCTTAGGGCCCAGGCAGCTGAAGGCACAGCCGTCAATGGTGGAGCGATTAAAATAGGGGATGCGCAAGAGGCCAGAATTAGAGGAGCGCCGAGATCTCGGAGGGTTGTAGGGCTGGAGGAGGTTACAGAGATAGGGAGGGGGGAGGCCATGCCTTCCAATCCATGTGGTAAAAAGATTTATCTACACAAGTAACAATTTTTGACAGTTTGAAATAAGTGCCTTTTCTAGGATTGATTATTAATTAATCAATGTCAAAAGTTGATTTGAATGGAGTGTTATTGCTGCTAATTGTAGAATAGCTTATAAAAACATTACTGATTATGTTAATTTCTAAATGCATCCTTTATATATCCAACTATATTATCGCTCTTGAGACTAGGTGCATGGATACATATCAAGGACTTGTTGGGTGCCATATTAATCAAACTGGCAAACTCGATTGTATTTTATTTTACTGAGAAACCTGAGTGAAAGGGCATAGTTTGCATTGCAGAGAACAACTAAAGTTGAAGAGAGTAATAATGCATAAGAATGAGAGTCACAAATGTGTGATGGTTAAGTAATGTCTCCAATGGGTGCCCACCCAGGGTATAAACAGTAATAAATACAAATAAAGATCAGAACAAGGAAGTAGAAGTGCACCCGTCATAAATGAAGCTGATATGGCAGCTGGTAACATCAAGGTGTTATACATGGCACCAAGTCATTACAAAATAGCAGGTAATACCTTGAAAATAGCAACTGGAGTTTAAGCCTCAGAGTGAGATGTGACTGTGTTATCTTGTCCTGACACAGGTGCAATGGAATGAGATAACTCCTTGGGGTAGGTCTTGACTTTGTGCGATGGTGTAAAACGGGTGATAGCGAATCGGCAGCTCGTATTACATCTCTTCCGATATTTATTTCCATTGAAGTCACCAATGGTAATATTGTTGTTGCTATTCAGGATCCCTGAGACTGTGGCCTGGATTTTTTTTTCTGCTATCCCATGGACTGCCAGGCATTTCACCAAGCAGTTTCTCAACCTTTTGAAGCCCAAATACGCTTGCTGCCTTTTGCCAGGTTCAAAACCAGAAGGGGGAAAAGATCAGACAGAAAACTGGGGGAAACCCTGCTCGGAGTTCTGATGTGTGCTTTGCTTTTCTGCTGAAAACCTCTTGTGACCTTAGAAACAAATGGCTGCACATCATAAACCATAGAAATAAGTGGAAAAGAAATGTGTATCCATTTTAAAATCCGCTTTTTGGAGCACTGACATTTCTGGAGCTACTAATTATAAAACCAGACAGCCCAGTCCAAAACTCGTGCGGGTCACCCTATGTTCAAAGTTAAACTTTAACTGGGAATGTGAAGGTTCATAGTCCATTAGGAGTTCAGAAAAAATGCAAAGAAAATCCAGGAAGATTAGAGTCAGGACAGAGGTAAGATGATCCTTTTCCGTTTTTACCGGTCTGTGGAAATGCAGGAAAAGGAATGTATGATGTACTGTTCCATAGGAACATAGGAACAGGTGTAGGCCATTCAGCCCCTCGAGCCTGTTCCGCCATTCAATTAGATCCTGGCTGATCTGTATCTTAACTCCATCCACCCGCCTTGGTTCCATATTCCTTAATACCCTTGCCTAACAAAAATCTATCAATCTCAGTTTTGAAATTTTCAATTGACCCCCAACATCAACAGCTTTTTAGGGAGAGAGTTCCAGATTTCCACCACCCTTTGTGTGAAGAAGTGCTTCCTGACATCACCCCTGAATGGCCTAGCTCTAATTTTAAGGTTTTGCCCCCTTGTCCTGGACTCCCACACCAGAGGAAATAGTTTCTCTCTCTCTACCCTATCAAATCCTTTAATCATCTTGAACACCTCAATTAGATCACCCCTTAATATTCTAAACTCGAGGGAATACAAGCTTAGTCTATACAACTTGTCCTCATAATTTAACCCTTTTAGCCCCGGTATCCTATCTATGGGTTGTAAAGCTGGACTAGCAGAAGCCTGCAAAAAGTAAAGCAGTCAATTAAAACCATCTAAAAGTCTTACTTCTTACTATCAGCCGGGTGAATGCTGCAGTTAAAATCTGCACTCCAATCAAAAATACAGAGTAGACGCCCGCATCATCTAAAGTGACTGAATGGAGCTGGTGTTCAACTGTGTGAGAGACATCGTCTCGGGGCACGGACGAGATAAATACCTCTGCAACAATATAAAAAGAAAGTTATAAATAGCAGAATAAACTCAGTGTGAAAGCAAACATTGTGCGTTTTTGTATATATGGTGATGCAATGGGAATGGTAGCGTAGTGGTAATGTCACTGGGCTAGTAATCCAGTAGGCCTGGACTAATGATCCAGAGACGTGAGTTCAAATCCCACCACAGCAGCTGTTAATTAAATTAATCTGGAATAAAAAGCTAGTATCAGTAATGGTAACCATGAAACTATCGGATTGTCGTAAAAACCCATCTAGTTCATTAAAGTCCTTTAGGGAAGGAAATCTGCCATCCTTATCGGGTCTGGCCTATATGTGACTCCAGACCCACAACAATGTGGTTGACTCTGAAATGGCCTAGCAATTCAGTCAGTCGTAACTACGAAACACAATAATAAGAATGAAACCGGACGGACCACCTGGCATCGACCTTGGTACGGACACGGCAACGACACACCCAGCCCAGTCAACGCTGCAAAGTCCTCCTTACCAACATCTGGGGACTTGTGCCAAAATTGGGAGAGCTGTCCCACAGACTCGTCAAGCAACAGCCTGACATAGTCATACTCACAGAATCATACCTTTCAGCCAATGTCCCAAACTCCTCCATCACCATCCCTGGGTATGTCCTGACCAACCAGGGGTAGGCGGTACATGGGCAAGGAAACCTCCTGCTGATTACCACATACCGCCCTCCATCAGCTGATGAATCAGTACTCCTCCATGTTGAACACCACTTGGAAGAAGCACTGAGAGTAGCAAGGGCACAGAATGTACTCTGGGTGGGGGGTCTTAAATTTCCATTGCCAAGAGTGGCTCAGTAGCACCACTGCTGGCTGAGTCCTGAAGGACATAACTGCCTGCCGACAGGTGGCGAGAAAACCAACACGAGGGGAAAAACCTACTTGACCTCGTCCTTACCGGTCACAGATGCATCTGTCAATGGCAGTATTGGTAGCAATGACCACCACACAGTCATTGTGGAGACGAAGTCCCGTCTTCACAATGAGGACACCCTCCATCGTGTTGTGTGGCACTACCACCGTGCTAAATGGGATAGATTCAGAACAGATCGAGCAGCTCAAAACTGGGCATCCATGAAGCGCTGTGGGGCAGCAGCAGAATTGTATTCTACCACAATGTGTAACCTCATGGCCCGGCATATCCCTCACTCTACCATTACCATCAAGCGAGTGGGACCAACCCTGGTTCAATAAGGAGTGTAGAAGAGCATGCCGGGAGCAGCAACAGGCGTATCTAAAAACGAGGGGCCAACCTGGGGAAGCTACAACACAGGACTACAGGCATGCTAAAAAATCAGAAGCAGCCTGCTATAGACAGGGCTAATTGATCCCACAATCAATGGATCAGATCAAAGCCCTGCCACATCCAGTCGTGAATGGTGGTGGACAATTAACGGGAGGCGGAGGCGGCTCCATGAATATCCCCATCCTCAATGATGGTGGAGCCCAGCACGTGAGTGCAAAAGACAAGGCTGAAGCGTTTGCAACCATCTTCAGCTGGAAGTGCCGAGTGGATGATCCATATCGGCCTTCTCTTGAGGTCCCCACCATCACAGAAGCCAGTCTTCAGCCAATTCGATTCACTCTACGTGATATCAAGAAACGGCTGAGCGCACTGGATACAGCAAAGGCTATCGTGCTGAAGACTAGCCAAGCTGTTCCAGTACAGCTACAACACTGGCATCTATCCGACAATGTGAAAAACTGCCCAGGTATGTCCTGTCCACAAAAAGCAGGACAAATCCAACCCGGCCATTTACCGCCCCATCAGTCCACTCTCAATCATCAGCAAAGTGATGGAAGGTGTCATCGACAGCGCTATCAAGCGGCACTTACTCACCAATAACCTGCTCACTGATGCCCAGTTTGGGTTTGACCAAGACCACTCGGCTCCCGACCTCATTATAGCCTTGGTCCAAACATGGACAAAGGAGCTGAATTCCAGAGGTGAGGTGAGGTGAGTGACAGCCCTTGACATCAAGGCAGCATTTGACCGAGTGTGGCATGAAGGAGCCCTAGTAAAACTGAAGTCAATGGGAATCGGGGGGAAAACGCTCCACTGGCTGGAGTCATGCCTAGCACAAAGGAAGATGGTTGTGGTGGTTGAAGGTCAATCATCACAGTCCCAGGACATTGCTGCAGGAGTTCCTCAGGGCAGTGTCCTAGGCCCAACCATCTTCAGCTGCTTCATCAATGACCTTCCCTCCAACATAAGGTCAGAAATGGGGATGTTTGCTGATGACTGCACAGTGTTCACCGCCATTCACAACTCCTCAGATAATGAAGCAGTCCATGCCCGTATGCAACAAGGCCTGGACGACGTTCAGGCTTGGGCTGAAGAGTGGCAGGTAACATT
This sequence comes from Squalus acanthias, assembly GCA_030390025.1. Taxonomy (NCBI): domain Eukaryota; kingdom Metazoa; phylum Chordata; class Chondrichthyes; order Squaliformes; family Squalidae; genus Squalus; species Squalus acanthias. The sequence goes on along the minus strand of CM059425.1, from coordinate 132,190,172 downwards.
CGCGCCACAGAAGTGCCAGGCAATGACTATCTCCAACAAGCGAGAGTCTAACCACCTCCCCTTGACATTCAACGGCATTACCATCGCCGAATCCCCCACCATCAATATCCATGGGGTCACCATTGACCAGAAACTTAACTGGACCACATAAATACTGTGGCAACAAGAGCAGGTCAGAGGCTAGGTATTCTGTGGCGAGTGTCTCACCTCTTGACTCCTCAAAGCCTTTCCACCATCTACAAGGCACAAGTAAGGAGTGTGATGGAATACTCTCCACTTGCCTGGATGAGTGCAGCTCCAACAACACTCAAAAAGCTCAACACCATCCAGGACAAAGCAGCTCGCTTGATTGGCACCCCATCCACCACCTTAAACATTCACTCCCTCCACCACCGGCGTACTGTGGCTGCAGTGTGTAGCATCTACAAGATGCACTGCAGCAACTCGCCAAGGATTCTTCGACAGCAACTCCCAAACCCGCGACCTGTTCCACCTAGATGGACAAGGGCAGCAGGTGCTTGGGAACACCACCACCTCCAAGTTCCCCTCCAAGTCACACACCATCCTGACTTAGAAGTATATCGCCAATCCTTCATCGTCGCAGGGTCAAAATCCTGGAACTCCCTACCTAACAGCACTGTGGGAGTACCTTCACCACACGGACTGCAGCGGTTCAAGAAGGCAGCTCACCACCACTTTCTCATGGGCAATTAGGGATGAACAATAAATGCTGGCCTTGCCAGCGACGCCCACATCCCATAAACGAATAAAAAAAATTAAAAATTCACTGGCTTCTTATTAAGAAGGAAGAAAGAAAGAACTTACATTTCTATCATGCCTTTCACAATCTCAGGACATCCCAAATTGCTTTACAGCCAATGAAGTACTTTTTGAAGTGTAGTCACTGTTGTAATGTAGGAAACGCGGCAGCCAAGTTGCGCACAGCGAGATCCCACAAACGGCAATGTGATAATGACTAGATTATCTGTTTTTTTTAATGTTGGTTGAGGGATAAATATTGGCCCAGGACACCAGAGAGAACTCCCCTGCTTTTATTTGAATGTTATCGGATCTTTTACGTCCACCTGAGAGGACAGATGGTGCCTCGGTTTAACGTCTCATCCGAAATACGGCACCTCCAAAAGTGCAGCACTTCTTCAGTACTGTACTGGGAGTGTCAGCCTGGATTATGTGCTCAAGTCTCTGGAGTGGGGCTTGAACCCACAATTTTTTGACTCAGAGGCAAGACTGAGCCACAGCTGACACTACTGAACAACCCATTGCAAAAAATAATATTGTTAAGTTAACCGACATCTCTCGCACCACAGGCAGCTCTTCTGTAGCTGAAGTTCGGCCCTTTGAATGCTTTGTTTAGCATCTATTTATACACTCAATCTTGATGTGACAGGAGCAGGATATAAGGGGTGCAAACCAGCATTACAAAACAGGCAGCTCTCCTTCCATTCTGATTCAGCTAAACAATATATTTTTTTAAATTGCAAATATACGAATTAATTTTAATCTGAATGCGCCACCAGATTTAACAGGGGCTTGCCGTTCCTGCTCAGATCGTAAACAATAAGCTTGTCCAGACCCTGGCTAATATTGCTACAAGCAGAAACCAGGGGTGCATTACTGGTCTCAGGAAAAGAGCCCAATTGGTGTTAGCTGGAGTGGTAACTGTAAGAGGAAGCAGAATGACAGACAGAAAGGGACAGAGAGAGAAGGAGATGAGAGAAAGAAAGAGACAGAGGAAGAGAGAGTGAAAGAGAAAGAGAAGAGAGAGAGATAGGGGAGAAAGAGAGAGAGAGAGAGAGAAAAAAAGAGAAAGAGAACTGGAAAGAGAAAATGGCAGTGAGAGAGGGGGACTGTGAGGAAATAGTTGCAAACAAAGCATGTCAAAAGTTGCATTAAAATTTCTTGCATGATTGTAGTTTCAGCGAGAATATCGAAGCACAATAATAGATTTAAAATGTGGGGCTCCTGTTCACAATCTTTTTTCTAGCTCTTAATCTTTGAAAAGTTGTCTATATTTTAAGTTATGTGATTAACAAACTGGTGCTTGCTAATGTCACAGCGCTTGTAATCTGACTTCACTGGGCCAAAGGGGGGACTCCTCTGAATATGCTATAATGTCATTTTCAGACCAGGATTTCAATCTTTATGAATTTAAGCAAAAATCACATTTAAATCTGGCGAAGAAACTGGTCCGGATAGTGATATAACCTTAGCAAGACTGTGAATGGAAAAATGATACCATTACCATCCATTCAGAACTATTATATAGGGTTTAATAGTGTAATGCATGGCTTTGCGCACACTTAAAGCATAACAACAACAACTTGCATTTATACAGCTCCTTTAACGTAGTAAAACGTCCCAAGGCGCTTCACAGGAACAATTATCAGACAAAATTTGACACCGAGCCACATAAGGAGATAGTAGGACAGGTGACCAAAAGCTTGGTCAAAGAGGTAGACTTTAAGAAGCATCTTAAAAGGAGGACAGAGAAGCAGGGAGGTTTAGGGAGGGTATTCCAGAGCTTAGGGCCTAGGCGGCTGACGGCATGGCCGCCAATGGTGGAGCGATGGAAATCGGGGATGCGCAAGAGGCCAGAATTGGAGGGATGCAAAATAACATACTTATTATTTACAGATAGATGTTTGAACAAAAATTAGTAACTTCAATCAGAAAATGATTGAGAACAGTGCTATTTCTTTGTATTTCACAATAAAATGGTTAGCTGGTCACCAAAAGCTTATAAAGTTAATTTGCTGAGTCTATTGCCTGAAAGAGAAGGGATTATAACTGCATAGTTTTATTACCATTTTTATAGATCATAACATCAGCATCTGTCTGGAGTTGTTGCTGGAAACGAATGGTCACATTGTCACCCTTATTTGCAGTAACAGTAATGGCCTCTGGGAGGAAATGTGCTGAAAAATAAAAGACATTGCTTTCACCAGATCAGATCAAACCGTTTATTCTTGAATCAGGTCGCATACAGACAATGATTCGGGGTCTGTGAAAGAGGCAGGAAACAGTTTCTCAGCACACACTCTGATGTTTTCTGTGTCTATCTGTTTTAGGATCACTTTCAAGAAAGGTGGGGTGCCAACAACATGATCAGTGATGTGTCAAACACAATAATCCCCTGACCATGTCAGCCCAGAACGTTAAATGGTACGAGTAAACTAACAGCTGACGTAACGCATTTCAGAAGCTCATTCAATATTGAAGGAAGATTTCTGCTATGCATATTGTGACAAAATTGGTTCTTTATGAGCTAGTTTATGATTTTGTTGCACATACTGGACTGCACAGAAGAAATCTTCCTCCATTGAATTAACTTTGCAATGCTACACAATAATATGTGAATCATAGAATTGTCTAGCATAGAAAGAGGCCATTCAGTCCATCGTGCCTGTGCCGGCTCTTTGAAAGAGCTATCCTATTAGTCCCACTCCCCTGCTCTTTCCCCATAGCCTTTTCAAGTATTTATCCAATTCCATTTTGAAAGTTACTATTGAATCTGCTTCCACCACTACCCTTTCAGGCGGTGCATTTCAGATCACAACAATTCGTTGCATAAAAAGAATTCTCCTGATCTCCCCTCTGGTTCTTTTGCCAATTACCTTAAATCTGTGTCCTCTGGTTACTGACCCTCCTGCCAGTGGAAACACTTTCACATTATTTACTCTATCAAAATCCTTCATAACTTTGAACACCTCTATTAAATCTCCCCTTCACCTTCTCTGCTCTGAGGAGAACAATCCCATAGAAGGAGGACTGCAGAGTGCCTGAAAGGAGATGGAGGAAGAGGGCTTGAATAGCCCTCATTACTGTTACTGGCAGTGCTAGCCTTATGTTGCCTATTAGCTGCAAATGTCCTTGCAGCAGATGGTACAACTCTGCACCTGGCTCTCTGCTGACTTAGAGGCTATTGAGTGAGTTCCACATGGTCGCATGTGGGTAGGAGGGTACCAAGAGGGCCTGCCTACTTCTCGTGTAAATTGACCTGCCTGGACACCTTGATTTCTGCTCCTCTGTTCCCTCAAAAAAAGAGAGATTTCCATTGGTGACCAACTGTCCCAATACTGTGCAGGTATCCAACAAAGATTGGGAGCATCAGGACACGTGGCACAAAAAAAAGTTAGAAAGAACGGCCGTAATTAGTCTCACGGTGCAGGTACAAATCCTGTCAATAGACTGAATACAATCCATCGGTGCTAGGACCCCAGTTATTCACAATATATATTAATGATCTAGACGAGGGAACTAGACGTAATATCTCCAAGTTTGCAGACGACACAAAGCTGGGTGGGCGTGTGTGTTGTGAGGAGGATGCAGAGAAACTCCAGTATGATTTGGACAAGTTGGGTGATTGGGCAGATGCATGGCAGATGCAGTATAATGTGGATAAATGCGAGGTTATCCACTTTGGTGGCAAAAACAGGAAGGCAGATTATTATCTGAACGGCAATAGATTGGGAAAAGGGGAAGTGCAACGAGACCTGGGTGTCCTTGTGCACCAGTCGTTGAAGGTAAGCATGCAGGTGCAGCAGGCAGTTAAGAAGGCAAATGGTATGTTGGCCTTCATAGCGAGAGGATTCGAGTACAGGAGCAAGGATGTCTTGCTGCAGTTGTACAGGGCCTTGGTGAGACCACACCTTGAGTATTGTGTGTAGTTTTGGTCACCTTATCTGAGGAAGGATGTTCTTGCCATGGAGGGAGTGCAGCGAAGATTCACCAGACTGATACCTGGGATGGCAGGAATGACGTATGAAGAGAGATTGGGACGATTGGGCTTGTATTCGCTAGAGTTTAGAAGAATGAGAGGGGATCTCATTGAAACTTATAAAATTCTAACAGGACTAGACAGACTAGTTGCAGGAAGGATGTTCCCGATGGCGGGGGAGTCCAGAACCAGGGGTCACATTCTAAGGATAAGGGGTAAGCCATTTAGGACTGAGATGAGGAGGAATTTCTTCAGCCAGAGAGTGGTGAACCTGTGGAATTCTCTACCACAGAAGGCAGTTGAGGCCAATTCATTAAATATATTCAAGAAGGAGTTAGATATATTTCTTAAGGCTAAAGGGATCAAGGGATATGGGGAGAAAGCAGGGACAGGGTACTGAATTTGGATGATCAGCCATGATCTCATTAAATGGCGGAGCAGGTTCGAGGGGCCGAATGGCCTACTCCTGCTCCTATCTTCGATGTTTCTATGTTTCTATAAACAGCACACCTGGCCAAAACTGATCCCAGTCATCTCGATAGTCTCCAGAATGTGTCAGTGTTTTACCTTGTTGTGACATCTTAACTGTAGTTATTCTAGTGACTTTTTCTTTAAATCTCGCCTCACAAAAGAATACTCCAATGGCATCATGTTTCTTGTCTTTTCTCCACACAACTTTCGAAGAGTAGTTTCTGATGTTGCTTTGCTCCAGCTGGCTCCTTAGCAGCTCAGGGAAGGCTGCAATATCCTGTGTTATTATGGAAACCTGGTCTGGAACAGGTATGCCACCGGGAACACATAGCAATGAGGTTTCCGAGGTGGAGATCAGAGGGCTTGAGTTTATTAATGTCAAATCCAGCAATGCCTCGATTAAGCCTAGAGTTAAACACAAACATATAAATTAGAAGAGTTGAATCCAAAAGGGAAATGAAAGAAGGACTTTCATTCCTATAGCGCCTTTCACAACCTTAGGAAGTTCCAGAGCATTTCACAGCCAATGAAGTATTTTTGAAGTGCAGTCACTATTCAATTGTAGGAAACACGGCAGCCAATTTGCACACAGCAAGCTCCCACAAACAGCAATGTGATAATGACCAGACAATCTGTTTTAGTGATGTTGGTTGAGGGATAAATATTGGCCAGGACACCGGGGAGAACTCACATGCTCTTCTTCACTATAGTGCCATAGGATTTTTTACATCCTCTTGAGGGCAGACGGGGCCTCGGTTTAATGTTTCATTTGAAAGACGACATTCCCTCAGTACTGCACTGAAGTATTAGCCTAGATTTTGTGTTCAAATCTCTGGAGTGGGACTTGAACCCACGACCTTCTGAGTCAGAGGCAAGAGTGCTACCCACTCTTTTTTTAATTATATTATTTATTGAACATTAAGAACATTTACAACATCGTGATCATTCCATTGTATCATTCAAATCCATTCCGCCGCTCTGCACAGCCATTCCTCCATCACATATTAACATCAAAACCTGAAGTTTAATTTGTCTCCCATAACATATATTAATCAATTGTACTTTAAAAATTGATCGTAAAATACTATCTTTAAATTCCTTTCTGAATAAAACATCCACAGAGCCTTATAATGATCTGTTAGCTTATATTTAAAATACTCTTTTAGATTGATTCTCCTCCCCTTAAAAAACAGAGCATTCCTTCTTTGCACAATCACAAATCTAGCCAAACTGAACATTAAATTAATTGCCACTCCGCTAGACACGGGCAAACTCTCCTGCAATCCCCATCTTAAAATTGAGTCCCACGGGATTTCCATTCTCACTCTTCGGTCCCCACCCAACAAAAAAACCTCACACAACTGTCGAAATTAAAATCATTCAACTGCGGACATAACACCAGTAAATGGGACAGAGTCTCATCCCGTGTCCCACACGCTGGGCAAGTTGCCCCCTCCACTCGCCCAATCTTACACAAGACCATCATGGTAAAAATCCGGTTATGAGCCAATTTGAAATCCAGTTCAATCCACTCTGGACATTTAAAATTCACCCACAATCCCTTCCAAATCCTGTTGAAGTCCAGCTGTGGGTATATACTCTGTCAAAACTCCTGACCAGCAGGTGTCTTGAATCTCCATTCTCTAAATACCTCATAGAGATCTCGAGTATTACAGTTATCAAATTGGACCAACTCTCCCCCTTTCTCCAGCAGAAAGCTTGGAAAAGCGGGACGCATTTTACTTCCTTTGGAGATTTCCGCATTTATTTCTTCCATCCAATCCTGTGGTATTGCCCTCACAATCTTCTCATACATGATCATAATTGCTTTTTCCTCTACTTCCTGATCCTCCTCCCACACCATGTCCCTCACTATCACTTCCGGCAACCAACCTGGAATTACCTCGTATAATACATTGTTCACACATATAATACCAGTTTTTATAAAAGCTTGATTAAATAATACCTCTCCTTCAATGTTGACCCACCTGTTCAAAAATAAGAGCTGTTCTACAAATTCCTCAGCACCCTGTATAAACGGCACACTTTCTAAAAATTGGGCCCAAGTCTCCAAAACCCCTTTATAAAATCTAGGGAGAGGTTTAATCGATTTCAAAAACATATTATTGTATTCCATATACAATATCCCACTTCATTTAAAAAAATGCTTAAAACAACTCTTCCAAAAACTTGTATTTGACTTCTGAAGAAATCTCTTCACCCATTTGATTCTAAAGGATTTTTTCTTCAAATCACTATCTGGGAAATTGAGTCCTCCCTGATTTCTCCGTCCAATGATGGTATTGTAAGCAACCAAGGCTGGTTTCCCTTCCCATAAAACCTCACACAAGCCTCTCGGATGGACTTTTCCACCCACTCAGGAATATCCTCCACCGTCAATAAGTACCATAGCTTAGATAGCAGGAGAGCGGATACCACTGTCGTTCTTCCTTGCACTTTCAACCACCTTTTTTCCCATCTTCCCAAAATCTTTTTAATTTTCATAACCTTTGGTTCCCAATTTAATCGATCCACTTCATCCCTGTCTTTCTTGCACCCTATATGCACCCCCAGAACTTCCAAAACCTCCACCACTTTAAAGGAACTTTCCTCCAACCATTCCCCCCTACCCCTTCCTGCAACCAGGCATTGGGACTTACTATAATTCACTCTGGCTCCTGAAGCTCTACAATACTCCTACATTACGTCCATAGCTTTCCTCACTGACTCTTCATTTCTCAATGTTAAGGTCATCTGCATATTGGTGCATCACCGACACCAGCCCGGAACTGGGAACCGCAGTCCCAACTACACCTTGTTTCTTTCGCATCATGTAATCTAATGGTTCTGCTACCAATGTGTACAACAATGGGGACAGGGGACAACCCTGTCTCACTGACCTCTGTATCGGAAAATACTTGGATAAAAAACCATTACATTTAACACAGCTAAATATGTTTGAATAAAAAATCCTTATCCACTCAATGAAATTTTCCCCAAAACCAAATGCTTCCAAAACCATCAATAAAAACTCATGAGAGACCCTATCAAAGGCTTTCTCTTGATCTATCTTTAATACATAAGCCTCCCTCCCACTCTCTTCCATGAGCTCTATCGCATCTCGGATTGAGACCACAGAGTCTGCGATGTCCCGGCCTATGACTCCATAGGACTGAAAGGGCAAAACTATCTGCGGCAACACCTCCTTCATACGATTTGCCATAACCCTCGCCAAGTTCTTATAATCCACATTTAATAATGTGATGGGCCTCCAATTCTTCAGATCCCTTCTATCCCCTTTATTTTTATAAGCTAAGCTTATGACAACTTTCCTCATAGATGGGGCCAGGCTTCCCTCAATTTTAATTTCCTTAAAAACCTCTAAGAGCAATGGACTTAAAATCTTGAAAAATTCTTTATAAAATTCTGCACTTAGTCCATCGGACCCTGGGCTTCCCCCAAACCCCCTTCATTCCACTTATTGCTACTTTTATTTACGCTAATCCTACTTCTTTGTCACACATGCTTCTCTCATCCTCCTTTAAACCCTCTTCAATAAAAGCACTAACCTTCTCCATCGCCAAATTGGAAATGTCTTCTTTTGTATATAACTCTTGATAAAAGCTGCTAGCCACCTCTAAAATCTCCCCACTTTCATTAATGATCTGCTCCCCAGCCTTCAACTCTCCAATTAATGATAATCTCTGTTGCAGCTTCTCTTGCTCGAGAAAATATCTAGTGCATCTTTCGCCCTCTAATGTATCTTTAGCCTTTGCACGGAGAATGGCCCCTTTGCATTTTTCAGCTTGCAATAATTCCCACTCTTCCTTTAAAGCCCGGAACTTAGTCTCAGCTGCCTTACCCCCTCCGTCAACTGCTTTACAGACATATGTAAACCTTTTGTTTATATTCTCTTCTCGACGCCGGTTAGCTGCTGCTCTCTCTTTCCCATAACGTACCAAAAAAAACTTACCTCATATTTGAAATTGTCCCACCAAACTCTTCTTTCGTTCAAGAACAAAGGTTCCTTCCAAGCATTCTTTATTATATTTAAAATCCCTTCTTATAAGCAATTTCTTTCAGGTATTGATTGTTTAAAATCCACATCCCTGAACCGATCTTAACTCTACTGTTCCTAATTCTAAGAACCAAAGCCGAGTGGTCACTAAAAAATACTTTTTGTAATAAATCTCCATCACCTCAGAACTTAACCCTTCCCGCATTAACACAAAATCTATTCGGCTCTGTTTTAAAACATCACCCACTCAACCTGTTCTGGAGAACTCCCTTTTTATGGGGTTCCGGTCCCTCCATAAGTCTCTCAAATTTAAATTTGCCATCATTTTTACAATCATCCCTCTGGACTTATCATCCTTAAAAGGTCATCTGGGCTGAAATGTCCATCTGAGTTAAAAATACATTAAAATCCCCCACTATACAAGGATTTTCCACTTCTGCCACTTCAGTGAATGACCCCCGAAAAAACTCGTGACGCTTGCAATGGTCGTTTGGCGCATAGATATTAAAGAGATCGCAATTAAATTCCTCCATTTTTACCCTTAGCTGTAAAAATCTCCCCTCAGTGTCCTTGTCCACCAAGGCAACGATCTCTTTTATGGACGGACTCACCAAAACAGCCACCCCTCTATGGTTATTGTTTGCACAACTTGCAAACACCTCTCCCTTCCAATCCTTCCGAACTCTTTCTAGGATATCCTCATCCCAAAAGGTTTCTTGCAGATACAACAAGTCAGTGCCTTTAAAACACTGCAACAACTGCTGCAATTTCTTCTCACCCCTCAGTCCGTTCACATTAATCGAGACCAATGTAATCATGGCTCCAAATAAGGGAAGTGTGCCCGATAATCTCCCCATCATTTAATCTCTGGCCCTTCCCTCCTCTCATGCTCCTTCCCAACTTTTCAGGCAGCTGTTGCTTTTTCCTGCAGCCTCCGGCTCTTTTTCACCTCCTGTTTGAACCTTCCCTGCTGTTTCAGCCTCTTCCTTGCATTAAGTTTGGGCCAAGGAGCTGCCCCTTCTCCCTCCTTCTGCCCCTCACTAACCTTTCCCTTTCCACACGATGCCACCCCACCCCCAACTTCCATGTCTCTGTCCCCCTCTGATTCCTCCCTCTCAAGCTCTTCTGTAACCTTGTGTTCCTGCTCCCCGTCAGATACATCATCTCCCATAGTCTTCCTGCTATCGCGGTTTCTCCAACAGTGCCGCTCCCTTCGGCCTCATCTCCACCGTTGACCCTTGCTCCCTGATCCTTCTCTCTCTGGGACAATGGCGCACCTTTATTGCTCCCTTCTGGCGTCTTTGTCTCGCTGCTCCCGTCCTGCTGCCCCTTTAAGGCTCCTGCCTCTTGCACCCTCTCCTTGTCTTGCCCCCTCCTGCTCACCGAGATGTCCGACTCCCCGTCTTTCTTTGGAGTACTTACATTTGCCACACACCCCGCTCCCGCCTCCTCTCCCCCCAGATTCTTTAGGGAGAGCTGAACCGTATTATGGCTCAACTCTGCCCTCGACCCATGCTGCCCTCTGCTATCTTTGTCCTTTTCCACTGTACTTGGTGTGTTTTCCACCATCTCCATCCTGTTCTCTGCTCTGCAATTTTCTGCCTCCTCCTGGGCTCTTTTCTCCTTCCATTCACCAGCTGTGTCCTCCGCCTGCTCCGCTTCTCCGAAAAGCTCACCATCAGTTGTTTGATGATTCTACGATGCACCTCATCTCTATAAGAAAGACTTGCATTTATATAGCGCATTTCATGACCGCATTTCATGACCACAGGACGTCCCAAAGCTCTTTACAGCCAATTAAGTAATTTTGAAGTGTAGTAACAGTTGTAATTTAGGAAATAAGACATCTTGTGGATATTTCATTCTTTGAGTTTCTTAGTAACTGTTTTAATTATGTCAATTTGGGTATAAGTTTCTGAGCCAACAGGACTGAGTCTGGAGTTTGACAACAGTCTACATTTGTAAACACTGCTGTAAAGATTTAACACATTTGCCCACTTGTACTTGCCCTACATACAGTCATTGTCTCACAACTTGTGAAGGTAATATTGGCGCCGATTTAGATTACAAGCTAATATCTATGCAGTGCTCGGTAAGTGCACACCCAAATACAACATTTGTTCGGGCCAACCACAATAAGAATCTCCATCATTGACACTATTAACACTAACACACATACTGGGAATAAAATCTCCACACAAGATGTATCACATTTTGTGGCGTTAAATCAAAAGAAACAAAAATAAAACCTTCTGGTTCTTTGAAGTTTGAATTTGTAACCGAATTTTCATAAATGTCATAGATCTACAATGGGATTCGGTCAGTTGTAACATCACAAAGTTAATTTATAACAGCAATTATTCTCACAGGAATCATAGTGTGGGAATTATTATGGTGGGAAATTATTATAATGCAAATTATGATGATTGGAATTATGATGATGAGATTATAATATGGGAAGTATTATAATGAGAATTACTTTGTTTCTAACTTTGCACCAGATACTGAGAAGTTTTGACATTACCGCCTTAACAATATGTGATGATATATTACAAAGTATTTCAAAATATTTACAGCACAGAAACAGGCCATTCAGCACAACTGGTCTGTGCCGGTGTTTATGCTCCACATGAGTCTCCTCCCACCCCTCTTCATCTCACCCTATCAGCATATCCTTCTATTCCCTTTTCCCTCATATGCTGATCTAGCTTCCCCTTAAATGCATCTATACTATTCACCTCAACCACTCCCTGTGGTAGCGAGTTCCACATTCTAACCACTCTCTGGGTAAAGAAGTTTCTCCTGAATTCCCTATTGGATTTATTAGTGACTATCTTATATAAATGGCCCCTAGTCTGGTCTCGCTCGCAAGTGGAAACATTTTCTCTACATCCACCCTATCGAATCCCTTCATAATCTTGAAGACCTCCATCAGGTCACCCCTCAGTCTTCTCTTTTCTAGAGAAAAGAGCCCCAGCCTGTTCAATCTTTCCCGGCAGGTATAACCTCTCAGTTCTGGTATCATTCTAGCAAATTTTTTTTCACCTTCTCCAGTGCCTCTATATCGTTTTTATAATATGGAGACCAGAACTGTTCACAGTACTCCAAGTGTGGTTTAACCAAGGCTCTATACAAGTTTAACACAACATATACTATGACATCAGCTTGAAGCAACCATCCAAATCTCTCCATAGTTATCATTAAATCAATTCAGTGCTAAACTGATGTATACATAGCAATCAGGAAAAAAAACCTTATATAGTAGCTTGTTCTGTAGAAGATCTTTTCAGACATAATTGCAACTATAAGTTATTCTATTAGATTTTACAGAAAGGCTCTGGGCCATTGGGATCCGAGTGGATATTCTGGCACGAGATTATTGAGAAGCTAACAAGCTCTTCACTTTTATTTGCAGATCGTAATACTTCAGGAGAATGTTGCGTGTTCCTTCACATTAAAATGTTTAACTGTATTAAGTGGCAACATCCAATATACAGATGGAGCCGGCCAGCTGGAAACTATCCAGAAGTCAGCCCTGAAAGTAATTTAAAAAAAAGAGGCTTTTAAGATGTTCCAAGATGCAATGCTCAATGAAATATGCATGCATTTGTGTTCTTTTTGGGAATGCAGAACACTCTTTCCAATGACAACAGCTTGAGTAAATCCAGATTTCCTCACCTTGTTACCCGAGGCAGTTCGTCAGAAGTATTGCAGAAAAGGCCTGGTCTGCTTTCAGTTAGTTTTACAGACAGTGGGGGGAAAATTCAGTTGGTTAGCGCCTCCAGTTAGCGCCTGGTGGGGGTGCTAATGGGGCGAGGTGAATCCAGCGACGCACGCCAAATCCAGCGGCCCCACCCCCCACCCCGTAGCGCTGCCGCTATGAGTTACCGGCGGGGACCTCAGCGCCAGGCAGATCATGATGTCAGTGAGCGTACAATGCTCACTGAGCGTCTGATCTGCAAAATTAATTATCGCCCCCTGCCTTAGCGCCTCGCCCCGACAGCGACAGGGGGCGCCAAGCAGGTGGATGCCGGCTCCAGGGGCGTTACTTAAGGGGATTATGAGTAATGAGTCGCAGCTGTCAGGTTAGTGCTGTTTCACTGCTTCCTTGTCAGTTTGACATTGTGCAACAGTTTAATTCAGTCATTTAAATGTTGTTTAGTATCAGGAGTGTTGTGGCTACTAACAATTAGTTACATTTATTCTCACAACATATCAAAGTGCTACACTCGGTTACATTAATGGGGGCTGTACTGGCAGTCGACCTTGCCCTCCAGGATCTACGGAGGAGGGAGCGAAGGCAGCGAGGAAAAATGGAACATGTGGCCAGAGGGAGGAGAAGGGCCATGAGGGCTCTTAACAGGAGGCCTTACCCTCTGAGGGTATTCCGAGAGCACTTCTCCTACCTTCAATTAAGCGAGGAGCAGTGTATTAGAAGGCTCTGCTTCAGCAAGGAGGTGGTCACAGAACTCGGCCACCTCCTGCAACCAGACCTCCAGCCTCAGATCAGGGCGACCACGGCTCCCTCAGAGGCAATCAATGTCACCGTGGCCCTCAATTTCTTTGCCAGCAGATTCTTACAGTCTGCAACAGGAGATATAGCGAACATCTCACAGTTCGCCGTCCATCGCTGCATCCGGGAGGTCACAGAGGCTCTCTAGAGTAGGAGAAGGGACTACATTTCCTTCCCCATCACCAGAGAGAAGCAGGACGAACGTGCATGTGGCTTTTCCAGGATAGCGGGATTCCTCATGGTGAAGGGCGCCATTGACTGCACCCACATGGCTTTGCAGGCACCGCAAAACAATCCTGAGATCTTCTGTAACCGCAAAGGCTACCAATCACTTAATGTGCAGTTGGTGTACAGCCACAGACAGCGAATCCTCAATGTGAATGCCTGCTATCCTGGCAGCAGGATGCCTTCATCCTGTGCCAGACCGGTGTGCCAGCACTCTTCCAGCCACCACATCAAGCTCACGGCTGGCTGGTCAGAGACAAGGGCTATCCGCTCTCCACCTGGCTCATGACTCTCCTCTGCAACCCCAGCACTCATGCTCAGCAGTTATATAATGAGAGCCATGCCGCCACCAGGAACATCATCGAGCAGACCATCGGGGTGCTCAAGCAATGGTTCTGCTGCCTTGACCGCTTGGGAGGAGCCCTCCAGGAGTCGGCTGAGCGGGTGTCCCATTTTGTGGTGGTCTGCTGCATGCTCCACAAGTTGGCCATGATGAGGGCCCAGCCCTTGCCACCAGGGATTGTGGGACTACATCAGGAGGAGGAAGAGGGAGAGGAGGAGGATGAGGAGGAAGAGGAAGACGAGGAGGAGGAGGAACAGGAGCGAGGGAGGAGGCAGCCACTCAATCGGCCTTCTGGAAGGGTGGTCCATGACTACCTCATCAGACTGCGGTGCCAATAAATTAAAACCCAGATCCCCGTTGCTCACCACATCCCATCATTCCATCCCTGTCGCAGGCCATATTACAGCACAAAGCTGAAATGAGAGACACCACAAAATAATCCAAACTGAATTAATAAATTTATCAATAATCAGCGAACACATATTTACAACAACAATATTATCTTTTCACCCTTGTGCAATCCCTTAGTGCCCCTCGTTACAGTGCCTTAACCTACTCTAGTGCTCCTACAAAGTGTTGGCCCAGTGGCTGCAGCATGGCTGGTGGAAGGCTGCTGAGTGTCCGTGCGAGAGACTTCAGATGGCCTTGCAGGACGCCCTCGACCAGCTCTGGGTCTGGAAGGCCCGGCTGTAGACTGCACCACCTCAGCATAACAGCAACAGTCTGGGCTGACTGGCTCACAGGCAGTGACAAGGACAATGGCGGAGTGCCAGTGATGGGAGCAGGAATGCTGTCATCCTGAGAGAGGACAGCAGCTTCCTGCTCCACTGACCCACTGCCACTCCCCCGGGGCAGCACCTCAGCATCCCTAGCAATCTGTTGCAGCACAGATTGCTGGCCTGCTGCGACACCATGAAAGCCTGGTCAACGGTGGTAGACCCAGCCACGATGGCAGCAGTCAAAGCTTGCGTTGCATCAAGCTCTGAGAGCAGTCTGAGATTGTTTGCCACCAAGCATAGACTGCATTACAGCACTAAGACTGTGCTGCAATGGAAGCTGCCAGATCGCCCATCACACATGGCATCAGGTCTGGGTTGCCACGGTCTCTCTGGGTGTCTACCATCCTTTGCAGACTGGAAATGATGGGCTCCATGGTGTGCGCAGAGCTCTGTGCAATGTTGGAGGCGGACTCCTCCACGCTCCTTATCATTGCCAAGAGGCTCTCAGGCATCCTTGCCATTGCACCTATCATCTCTGTGTGCATGCCATCACCCTTCTTCTAAAGGCCTCCCCATCGAGGTCCTCATCTGAGTCCTGTGCAGCAGAACTTGCATGCGAACTCGCCCTCCGGGGAGTTGGCTCCGGGGTTACCCTTTCCCCCTGGCCTTGCTGCAGCCCACTCGTCCCCGGTGCATCACCCTATGCAGATCCCGCTACTATACTAGCCTCTAAAGAATGCGTAGTGGCAGTATCTGAGCTGGAGCCTGCGGGTGAGACGTCTTCCTTCTCCTCTTCTCCCGCCTCGCTCTCAACAGTACCCTCAGGGACAGGCTGCTCAGGTGCTTGCTCATGCTGAAAGCATAAAGGCACAAGGTTCCAGATTAAGGTGAGGGGAGGAGACAGGAAGTGAAAAATGCATGCATGCAGCATGATTAGCTGGAAAGTGCGAAAGGCTTGTGGGGTGAGGGGGAAGTGGGATGTGAGAAGGAGTAGGGATGAACATACCGTTGTTCTCCCCAATGGGGTCAATGTCGGCAGTGGCCACGGCGCCCACCACCTGGCGCCCAATAATCTGCAGCACTCGAGTCTCCAACTCAGACAGTGGTTGGGTGTCGGCTTGTCCTCCGCCTGTGTGCTCCTACTCCCTCCTGTTGTGAGCCACCTTGGCCTGCAAGAGAAAGGGAAGTGTGTGAGTGAGTGTGGAGCAATGTGTTTGGGTGATGTGCCTGCCATAGTTGAATAGCTGTCATTGTGTGCAAGGTGTGAGGTGTGGGTGTGAGTGTTGGTAGGTAGAGATTGTTGGTGGGTGAGTGCTGGGGGTGTGGTGCTTTGGCCAGTGTGTGCAGACTGAGGTTCAGATGATGGTATGTAGCATTTGTTGAAGCATTGACTCACCCTGACCACCCAAGTGAGGTCGTAAAATTTCTTCCTGCACTGTGTGTGGGTCCTGGGGACCACGGTGCTGCCCTCCACATGCTGGGCTACCTCCCTCCACATGGCGCTGAAGACTTGCGGCGAGGGCCTCCTGCCACTTGTCGGGTAGAGCACCGCCCTCTGTCTTTCCACTGCAAACACCAATGCCTCCAATGCATGGTCGCAGATTCTGTGGGCTCCCTCCCTGGGGCGTGGATCTGCCATTATTACGGCTGCTTGAGTTGTCCGGCTCCTTCTCCTTGACCTGCTGCTGCTGGCTGAGATGGCTGCACAGCCAGCAATAATGAGAATGAGTTTCTGCAGCATCAATTAACCTCCCCTTTAAGAACTGGAAAGAGCCTGTGACAATGATGACTTGTGATTAGACTGCACATGATATTATTCAGTGCTTCGAGTTTAACGCCACTGAGCTGGGCCATTAGTGTTTGATTTAGCGCTCCAATCCTTTCTTTGTGCAATGAGACTGAATTTTGCATGTAGTCTGAAGCACTAGCGCCTGGCGCTAATTCTCAAACTTTTCAAAAGTTAGCGCCCATTCCTGGGCTATAATGAATTTCTCCCCCCTTATTCTTTAGTCTATTCTGCAACAATTAAAAGAGTTTCCTCAGAGCCAGCGACCCTTCTTGTTTTTCATATGAATATTTGTGAAATGCATATTTTATTCAGCGGTCTACTGATAAATCATTAAATTGAAACCTGTTAGAAGCTGGTAAGATTTATTTTAAAGAATGATATAACTAAGATGTTAGTCTCAACATTGCACATCTTGTTTATGTCAGCTGTGTACCAGACATTAGGCCCAGAAATTGGGCTACTTACTGGCACCCGTTTGCGCAACAATCTTGGAACAAAATGTTGTCCGCCGCTCTAACACCCGCCTCTAGCACAGGACTCGACTGCCACCATTTTGGTGAGGGCCTTAGCGCTGCCAATAGCAGCATTGGCCTTGGACATGCAAATATGGAGAGCGTGATATCAATTGGCGTGCAACGCCAACTTAACATCACGCTCTGCGAACTTGGACCTTTGCACTGAGTTTACTGCTGGGTCCTAAGCTCACTCTGAAAAGTGAGCATGCAGCAGACTGTCAGAGAAGCTGTCAGCACTTCTTAAAGGAACATACACACCTTTCAGGTAAGTTTGCATTTAAACATTTAGATTGGATTTTTTATATTTTATTGAAGTGGTGGCTTGGTGCAACACATGTTAAAAGTTTTTAAAGTATGCAAGGAGTGCAGGGAGTGCTGCTGGACACTTGCAAGGCCTTGGATGGTAAAGGAAAGCTTCTGAGAAGACAGAAAATGCTGGAAATACTCAGAAGGTCAGGCAGCAGCCGTGGAGAAAGAAAAACAGAGTTCAGGGCTGGAATTTTCTGTACCTGGGCGGTTTGGGTGCGGGCGGTCACCATGGCGGGTCGTCACCCTGCTCCTCATTCCTTTCTGCTCCTGAGATCAACTTTCCGTTAATGGCGGCTATTAAGGCAGTTACCTGGCTCTATTAAATGGTGCAGGTTTTTTTTTATTCGTTTGTGGGATATGAGCGTCGCTGGCAAAGCCAGCATTTATTGCCCATCCCTAATTGCCCTTGAGAAGGTGGTGGTGAGCTGCCTTCTTGAACCGCTGCAGTCCGTGCGGTGAAGGTACTCCCACAGTGCTGTTAGGTAGGGAGTTCCAGGATTTTGACCCAGCGACGATGACGGATCGGCGATATACTTCTAAGTCAGGATGGTGTGTGACTTAAAGGGGAACTTGGAGGTGGTGGTGTTCCCGTGCTCCTGCTGCCCTTGTCCTTCCAGGTGGAAGAGGTCGCGGGTTTGGGAGGTGCTGCTGAAGAAGCCTTTGCGAGTTGCTGCAGTGCATCTTGTAGATGGTACACACTGCAGCCACGGTACGCCGGTGGTGGAGGGAGTGAATGTTTAAGGTGACGGATGGGGTGCATCAAGCGGGCTGCTTTGTCCTGGATGGTGTCGAGCTTCGAGTGTTGTTGGAGCTGCACTCATCCAGGCAAGTGGAGTTTATTCCATCACACTCCTTACTTGTGCCTTGTAGATGGTGGAAAGACTTTGGGGAGTCAGGAGGTGAGACACTTGCCACAGAATACCCAGCCTCTGACCTGCTCTTGTTGCCACAGTATTTATGTGGTTGGTCCAGTTAAGTTTCTGGTCAATGGTGATCCCCAGGATGTTGCTGGTGGGGGATTCGGCAATGGTAATGCCGTTGAATATCAAGGGGAGGTGGTTAGACTCTCGCTTGTTGGAGATAATCATTGCCTGGCACGTCTGTGGCGCAAATGTTACTTGCTGCTCTTCAGCCCAAGCCTGAACGTCGTCCAGGTCTTGTTGCATCCGGGCGTGGACTGCTTCATTATCTGAGGAGTTGTGAATGGCGCTGAACACTGTGCAGTCATCAGCGAACATCCCAATTTCTGACCTTATGTTGGAGGGAAGGTCATTGATGAAGCAGCTGAAGATGTTTGGGCCTAGGACACTGCCCTGAGGAACTCCTGCAGCAATGTCCTGGGGCTGCGATGATTGACCTTCAACCACCACAAGCATCTTCATTTGTGCTAGGTATGACTCCAGCCGGTGGAGCATTCCCCCCCCCCCCCGAATCACATTGACTTCAGTTTTACTAGGGCTCCTTGATGCCACATTCGGTCAAATGCTGCCTTGATCTCAAGGGCAGTCACTCTCACCTCACCTCTGGAATTCAGCTCCTTTGTCCATGTTTGGACCAAGGCTGTAATGAGGTCGGGAGCCGACTGGTCTTGGTGTAACCCAAACTGGGCATCAGTGAGCAGGTTATTGGTGAGTAAGTGCCGCTTGATAGCACTGTTGATGACACCTTCCATCACTTTGCTGATGATTGAGAGTAGACTGATGGGGTGGTAATTGGCCGGATTGGATTTGTCCTGCTTTTTGTGGACAGGACATACCTGGGCAGTTTTCCACATTGTCGGATAGATGCCAGTGTTGTAGCTATACTGGAACGGCTTGGCTAGAGGCGCGGCTAGTTTTGGAGCACAAGTCTTCAGCACAATAGCTGGGATGTTGTCTGGGCCCATAGCCTTTGCTGTATCCAGTGCGCTCAGCCATTTCTTGATATCACGTGGAGTGAATCGAATTGGCTGAAGACTGGCTTCTGTGATGGTGGGGACCTCAGGAGTAGGCCGATATGGATCATCCACTCGGCACTTCTGGCTGCAAACGCTTCAGCCTTGTCTTTTGCACTCACGTGCTGGGCTCCACCAACATTGAGGATGGGGATATTCATGGAGCCTCCTCCTCCCGTTAGTTGTTTAATGGTCCACCACCATTCACGACTGGATGTGGCGGGACTGCAGAGCTTTGATCTGATCCGTTGATTGTGGGATCGCTTAGCCCTGTCTATAGCATACTGCTTCTGCTTTTTAGCATGCCTGTAGTCCTGTGTTGCATCTTACACAGGTTGGCACCTCATTTTTAGGTACGCCTGGTGCTGCTCCTGGCATGCTCTTCTACACTTCTTATTGAACCAGGGTTGGTCCCCTTGCTTGATGGTAATGGTAGAGTGAGGGCTATGCTCTGCCATGAGGTTACACATTGTGGTAGAATACAATTCTGCTGCTGCTGCTGGCCCACAGCACCTCATGGATGCCCAGTTTTGAGCTGCTAGATCTGTTCTGAATCTATCCCATTTAGCATGGTGGTAGTGCCACACAACACGAAGGAGGGTGTCCTCAGTGTGAAAACGGGACTTTGTCTCCACAATGACTGTGCAGTGGTCACTGCTACCAATAGTGTCATGGACAGATGCATCTGCGACAGGTAGATTGGTGAGGACGAGGTCAAGTAGGTTTTTCCCTCGTGTTGGTTCTCTCACCACCTGTCGCAGGCCCAGACTGGCAGTTATGTCCTTCAGGACTCGGCCAGCTCAGTCAGTAGTGGTGCTACCGAGCCACTCTTGGTGATGGACATTGAAGTCCCCCACCCAGAGTACATTCTGTGCCCTTGCTACTCTCAGTGCTTCTTCCAAGTGGTGTTCAACATGGAGGAGTACTGATTCATCAGCTGAGGGAGGGCGGTAGGTGGTAATCAGCAGGAGGTTTCCTTGCTCATGCTTGACCTGAAGCCATGAGACTTCATGTGGTCCGGTATCAATGTTGAGGACTCCCAGGGCCACTCCTTCCCGACTGTATACCACTGTGCCGGTGGGACAGGACATACCCAGGGATGGTGATGGAGGAGTTTGGGACATTGGCTTAAAGGTATGATTCTGTGGGTATGACTATGTCAGGCTGTTGCTTGACTCATCTGTGGGACAGCTCTCCCAATTTTGGCACAAGTCCCCAGATGTTAGTGAGGAGGACTTTGCAGAGTTGACTGGGCTGGATGTGCCGTTGCCGTTGCCAAGGTCGATGCCGGGTGATCCGTCCGGTTTCATTCTTATTATTGTGTTTCGTAGCAGTTATTTACAACTGAGTTACTTGCTAGGCCATTTCAGAGGGCAATTAAGAGTCAATCACATTGCTGCAGGTCTGGAGTCACATATAGGCCAGGCCAGGTAAGGATGGCAGATTTCCTTCCCTAAAGGACATTAGTGAACCAGATGGGTTTTTACGACGATCTAGATTTATTTAATAATTTTAAATTCCCCAGCTGCCGTGGTGGGATTTGAATGCGTCTCTGGATCATTAGTCCAGGCCTCTGGATTACTAGCCCAGTGACATTACCACTATGCTACCATTCCCTGATGCCATCATTGATGACGCGTTGTCAGCTGGGATATTTAAAGGAGCCATGGTCACATTGCATTTGAAGCTTCATCTAGGATTGTGTAGGCCACTGTACTGGAGGTTTTGAGTGTTCCAAACACTTGGAAACATGACTGCACAGAGGCAGAGGGCTGCACCAAGGTTCTCAGATGACTCCTTCCATATGCTTGTGGAGGGAGTGAGAGCATGCAGGGAGGTCCTCTTCCCTTCGGATGGGCGGAAGAAACCTCCCCAGCAGACCAAAGGAGCCTGGCTCCAAATAGCAGAGGTCAACAGCAGGCATGTTGTCAGGAGGACCTGGGTACAGTGCCGGAAACGCTTCAATGATCTCATTAGATCAGGAAAGGTGAGTGCAAAGCCACACTCAGCTTCATCCTGCTGTGCCTCTCATCACATCCCAATCACTCTGCCTTCCCAAGCCTACTCTTGCACATCATTACTCACACCATCATACCTTGCACGTCCACCCATCCCTCTCTCTCTATCTACATTATCACTTCTCCATCTGATTAGCCACCCCTCACACTCACCCTCATCCTAATGCAATCATACCAACTAACACCACACAAGGAGGCCATTTGGCATTGGCACCCCACTCCATCATAGTCTCTCTCTAACGATGTTACCCATTCATTCCTTACATTCATTCCATCACTCTCACTCAAACATCTCTTTTTTCCCTCCTTGCAGGAGAAGAGAGCCCACAATAAGAGGGAGAGGGAGAGAACCGGAGGTGGCCCTCCATCATTGGCCACCTTAACTGCAGCAGAGGAGGTCGCCCTGGAAGTCTCAGGAGTCGCAGAGCAGCTGGAGGTGGGAGACAGAGAGAGGGGGGCACCTCAGCAACCTGGTGACAGAATTACATGTCATACAACCACATGGCATACAGCAGTCACTCATATGGGGACTGATGTCAACAGCCAGTGAATGTTCATCATGTGCATAATGGTATTGTTACCCATTCTTGATGTGACATTTCTAAATCATCTCTTTACTCTCCCATATGTCTATCAAGAGCCCCCGCCACTGTCCAGGAAAAAGAGCAGGATGACTCCTCAGAGGAGCCTCCAGCCTCTGAGGGTGCACTGTCACCAGACATAAGTGCACCCAGCACTAGCGTAGATGCGCACACCTCAGTGGTCTCACGCGAGATAGAGTAGTGTTGTCACCTGGTGTGTCACAAGTGAGCAAGAGGAGATGGTGGAGACATGGACAGCAGTGGAGACACCTCGCCGGAGGGTGCAGGATACTCCCAGCTCTGCTCAGCTGCATGCAGAGGTTCAGCCTTGGGGGCCATCCAGAAAGAGGGCGATCCTGGAGGTGCAGGAAGAAGTGCAGGAGGCTTTGACAGGTTTTGCGACTGCAATATCTGCAAATGTGCAGAGAATGGAGGAGTCCATCCCCAACATGAGCACCACCATGCTGCAGGTGATGGCGACTGTATGCTCTTCCATGGAAAGGATGGCCACCTGCCTGGAGGAACTAATGCGCCACTCACAGGAGCACATGGTCTCTATGGAGAATAGATGGCAGATGCTCATAGACCTCCTCTCTAGGAGGGATGTCAATGTAGACTTGGGTCCACATGACCCAACTGATGTGCAGCAAGGTGCTCTCCAGCTCTTTGCTAGCAGGGAATTGCGGGTGGCCCACGAGGGGGATGACGGTGAGAGGGGACTTGGAAGTGGGGGCTCTTCTCAAAGCACTCACACTTCTGGCCCATTGCCTCCCCCTCAGTCAGAGCCCCACATGCCTCCTGGGATCGCGATGGCCGAGTCTGCCCCCGCACAGTCGCAGGAGGTGCAGACTTTGGCGGGGTCAAGACCCAGAGGATGTCCACCAAAAGTGTCCATGCAGTCGCAGTAGGGAATTGAGCAGGCTGCCTCTACCTCTGCTGAAGCCACAGGGGTAGCGCCTCATAGAAGCACGCGTAAGAGAAAGATGAAACACAAGTAGATGCACAAGGGTAAGCACTTGGGTATTTTAATAACTGTTTGTCTGAAGTTTACCTTAATCTGATGTCACAGATGAAAATTATTATTTTCATCACTTTCTGGTAATGGCCAATTGTGTCTGCAACTTTGGAAGTGGCTTAGTGAGTTGGAGTGAATAGTGAGAGATAACGTTACCTCCAGCAATGGTGGTCATTATGAAAGGAATGGCTTGGTCATTGTAAGGATGCTTTATGGTGTTGCTGTGGGGTGGTGCCAACCTGGCGCAGCATGTGGCAGCCATATGGGTGTAATCCCTTAATTTAAGTAAATCTGGCCATGATGAGGCAATCCCTGGCCTCCCAGGCAGCAATGTTCTCGGGTGCTGGTGGGATCTGGATGGCAGGTTCCTCCTGCTCCTCCTCCTCGTCTTCCAGCTGATGCTCCTCCTCCTCCTCCGAAGAGGCTGTGCGCTCAGTGCCTTGCTCCTCATGCAGTGCTAATCCTCGCTGCTGCACTTTGTTGTGCAGGGCGCAGCAGCCCACGACGGCTCTGGAGACCCTGTCTGGTGCGTACTGAAGGGCTCCTCCAGATCTGTCAAGGCATCTAAAGCGCATTTTCAGTATGACTATTGTCTACTCTATGACACATCTGGTGGAAATGTGGCTTTCATTATATCTCTCCTCGGCCTCAGTACCTCAAGGGTCTCATGAGGCACATCTTCAGTGGATAGCCCTTGTCTCCAAGCAGCCATCCGGAAAGTCTGTTTGGATGAGCGAAGAGCTGAGGGAGGGTGGACTGGTGCAGAACGAAAGAGTCATGGCAGCTGCCAGGGAATTTGGCTCACACGTGCATGATGATCTTCCTATGGTTGGAGACGAGCTGCACATTGAGGGAATGGAAGCCCTTGTGGTTGACAAAGACTCCTGGGTGATGATGGGGTGCCCTGATGGCCACATGTGTGCAGTCGATGATGCCCTGCACCAGTGGGAAGCCAGCCAGAGTGGCAAAGCTGAGCACCCGCTCAGTAACACTGGCTTCATCAGTGGCAAAGTTGATATAATTGGTTGACTTGTCAAACAGGGCATCGGTGACCTGTGTGATGCATCTGTGGGCGGCCGACCGTGAGATGCCACAAATGTCTGCTGCAGATCCCTGGAAGGAGCTGGAGGCAAAGAAGTTGAGGGCGCTGGTGACTTTGACAGCCACTGGTAAGGCGTGTCCACCCGCTCCTCTGGGCTGCAGGTCTTGCTCCAGCAATGTGCAAATGTCTGCAACGACCTGTTGTGATAGCCTGAGCCTCCTTTGGCACTGCTGCTCAGTCATGTTGAGGAAGCTCATCCTCTGCCTGTATACCCTGTGTTGGCGGTATCGCCTCCGGCGCGGTGTAGCCCTACGCTGATTCCCTCTGTCCTGTGGAGCATCAGGTGGTTGAGGAGAAGGTTGGTGGTGTTGTTATTGGTGCTGCTGGTGTGCCTGGTGCTGCTGTTGTTGGGGCTCATCGTGGTCCGATTCTGAGGACCAAGGTGAGACAGCATAAACAGCACCCATGCTGATGTAATAGATGGCAGGTCAAGTAGAGATGACAGAAGCAATCTGTCAATGGAGTGATAGGTTGTACCAATGAGGTGGCAGTGGATCCCAACTTTGCCGAAAAGACTTGTAACCTCTAGAAAGCTAAAACTGTGCTTACAATGCACTCAGCAACAGCATCTGCCTTAGTAAAGTAACCAGGTATCAGGTTGGCGTATTTATTGTGCTTTCCATGCTGTGCACTAATGACCTGGATCAATGGCCACTGAACTTCTGCCTCAGGCTCATAGATATGCTTCCCGGGTTGCGTGATTCCCGTGCTCGTCCAGGGAAATTTGAAAGGTAGGGTTAAAAAGACGCTTAAGGGTCTGAAAAGTACCTAATAATCATCTAAATTAGCTTGGCCACCTCTGCCATTCGAGTCGCTGCCGCGCATGCAAACGCGCCCAAGGGAAAGGCACATGGGGGCGGGATGACGGCTGGTTCACAACCTGCTCCAAATTATTTCAAATTCCTCCCGACCCACCTCCAATCCCGCCCACACGGACGCCAGAAAATTCCGGCCCAGGTCTCAGGACGAGATGCTGCCTGACCTGCTGAGTATTTCCAGCATGTCTCCTCCAAGGGGGTGAGGTGAAGCTAGGAATGGGAGGTGTGCCTCGTGTTTGGTACAGATTGTTGGTAGGTAAGTGATGGGATGGGCTGGGGGGGGAGGGGAGTTATGCATTGAGAAGTGTTTGAGGCTAGTGGTGCAGTTGGTCGGAGATGGCTTTTGAGAAACATTCACTGACCTTGACCACTGGTCTGAGGTCATGAAGCTTCTTTGGGCACTGGAGCCAGGTCCTGGGGGTGACACTGCTGGCAGTGACAGCCTCGGTGATCTGGTCCCACATCCTTCTTTCTGGAGGGTTCTCCTGGATCCTGTGAGTGGAGGACCTTCCTTGCAGTGTTGACCCCCTGCACAAAGCTTGAGTGCTCAGTGTGAGACCCTGGGTGCCCCTTCCTTGGCTTGCTGAGCCATTTGTGTTAGTGCTGAAGCACTTTTCCCATTTTTTTAGGTGCAGAAGGCAATTCGGCTTTAAGAGCTGAAGATTCCCATTTGGGAATTCTTTTTAATGTTAATTTTTTTTCAGAAGGCAGTTGAGCTGTAAGGGCTAAAAACTGCCTATTTTTTAATGATTTTTATTTTTTTCATTTTAGAAGGCAGTTCCCTTTTAAGGGACCGCTCTACTTTGTAAAATGATAGTCTTGCTTTAAGAGAAGGCTGTTCTTGCTGCAATGACGCTACGGCCATGCTAGACTGGGCCTCCTCCTGGGACTACCGCCATGAAAACGGCCTTGCACAGTAAGGCCAATATCCCGGTCCTGCCAGCGCCATTATTTTCGGCAGCCGTTAACTCCGGCCCACTGTGGCACCGGCAGCTTTTTAGCGATCTTGAATTTATAGGCCTAAGAGGTTTTGATATCACCACATTAACATTGCTTATGTTTCCAGGGAGGCAGGCAGTGGGACATCATTGAGGCACACCTGGCAAATTGATCTTGAAAGATTAATTTAAGAAGGAACGGGGAATACGGTCTTAACTCAAGGTCATGGAATCCCTGCCTGTATCCAGCTTTTAGAGATTCAATTGAAGTTACCACATAGATATGATTACACACTAGTTATTATGAATAGAATGTCTTGAGACCATTACCCAAATTGTCCCAGGTGTGGTAATGTATAGGACTTATACTTGTATGTTTTGGCCATCTGCTAAACTTTTCAAAGCAGTATATCCTGCTGTACATTAAATTACTCAGACAGATTTGGGCCCAGAGGTGGTCTTGCTTGGTCATTTCACTGACGCAGCAACTGCAAAACATATGACTCACGTAATTGGCATTTTGTCCTTAGCCAGCTAAAAAAATATTCTGACTAAATGGGGATTAGGGGACTTTCCTTCCCTCTTTAAATGTTGTCATTTTAAGGATCATTCTTAGACAATGTTGCCTACATAAAAGAAACATCACTTCAATTATCTTGATAATTAAACACCTTGAAGCAGAAACCAGTCTTAGAAGAACATAAGAACATAAGAAATAAGAGCAGGAGTAGGCCATTCGGCCCCTCGAGCCTGCTCCGCCATTCAATAAGATCATGGCTGATCTGATCTTGGCCTCAACTCCACTTTCCTGCCCACTCCCCATAACCCTTGATTCCCCTGTTTTTCAAAAAACTGTCTATCTCCGCCTTGAATATATTCAATGACTCAGCCTCCACAGCTCTCTGGGGTAGAGAATTCCAAAGATTCACGTCCCTCTGAGAGAAGAAATTACTCCTCATCTCCGTTTTAAATGGGCGATCCCTTATTCTGAAACTATGCCCACTAATTCTAGATTCCCCCACCAGAGGAAACATCCTCCCTGCATCTACCCTGTCAAGCCCCCTCAGAACCTTATGGGGGAAAAATTCAGTTGGTTTGCGGCTCCCGTTAGCGCCTTAAGAGGGCGCTAATGGGGCGCAAAGCAACTAGCGCCCGTGCGCGGCGATGTTTGCGCCGCTCACAAAATTAACTAGACATTTTGCGGTGGTGCTAAACACTACCACCATGATCTCCTGCGCCGGCAGATTGTGATGTCAGTCGAGTGCGCAACGCCCCGGTAGCGCCCCGGACCGGATATTGAGTGGCGCCCTCTGCCTGACCGCCTGCCGCTAGCAACGACAGGTTGAGGGGAGCGTTTTGCAGTCAGGAAGGGACTGGGGGAGCGCTATTTAAAGGCGACCGCTTCCTGACTTTTTTTGTTGGTGACATTTTTGCACCACGCATTCTGAGAGAGAGAGATGATGTGGAGATGCCGGTGTTGGACTGGGGTGAACAAATGTGAGAAGTCACACAACACCAGGTTATAGTCCAACAGTTTTATTTGAAATCACAAGCTTTCGGAGCGCTGCTCCTTCGTCAGGTGGTGAAGAGATGTATATAGGCACAGCATATATAGTCAGAGAACACTGCCAGATGATTACAGTTAATCTTTCCAACTGCCCTTTATCACACCTCGGCAGAGATAATCACAGCAATCAAAGGTGTGGATGGTGTCCAAACAGGTCAGTCAGGAAAACATTACATCAAAGACAATGAGGTGGGGTCACAAGGGGTCAAATGTGGCAGATGCTGGGGTCTGTATGGAAAACAAAAAACTTTTTTTGCTGGAAATCACAGCAGGTCCGGCCACATCTGTGTAGAGAGAACAAGCCAACGACGACTCGAGTCTGGATGACTCTACGTCAGGTGGGGTTACATGTAGCGTGACATGAACCCAAGATCCCGGTTGAGGCCGTCCTCATGGGTGCGGAACTTGGCTATCAGTTTCTGCTTGACGATTTTGCGTTGTCATGTGTCTCGAAGGCTGCCTTGGAGAACGCTTACCCGAATATCGGAGGCTGAATGTCCTTGACTGCTGAAGTGTTCCCCGACTGGGAGGGAACACTCCTGCCTGGCGATTGTTGCGCGGTGTCCGTTCATACGTTGTCGCAGTGTCTGCATGGTCTCGCCGATGTACCATGCTCCGGGGCATCCTTTCCTGCAACGTATGAGGTAGACAACGTTGGCCGAGTCACATGAGTATGTACCATGTACCTGGTGGGTGGTGTCCTCACGTGTGATGATGGTATCTGTGTTGAGAGAGAGAGAGAGAGACTTCTGGAGAGATTCAACGCTGTGTGAAGGAGTTTTGGGTACTGAGCAGCACGTTGCAGGTTCATTTTGATTTGCCCTTCCTTGTATCGATTTAGAAGAGACTGTGGGGGCTGCACTCTGAGCTCTTTCCCTGGGTCTCTCCATTGTTCTTTCCAGCAGATTTGATGTACAGGGCTCTCCAGGCTGAGATTCAAGGCTGCAATGAGCAGGATGTGGATAAGAACATAAGAACATAAGAAATAGGAGCAGGAGTAGGCCAATCGGCCCTTCGAGCCTGCTCCGCCATTCAATAAGATCATGGCTGATCTGATCCTCACCTCAAATCTAAAGAACACAAGAAGTAGGAGCAGGACCCGGCCACTCAGCCCCTGGGCCCGCTATGCCACCCACAGGGCCTCAACCGATCCGAACTCAGCCTCATGTCCAATTTCCTGCCCGCTCCCCGTAACCCCTAATTCCCTTTACTTCTAGGAAACTGTCTATTTCTGTTTTAAATTTATTTAATGATGTAGCTTCCACAGCTTCCTGGGGCAGCAAATTCCACAGACCTACTACCCTCTGAGTGAAGAAGTTTCTCCTCATCTCAGTTTTGAAAGAGCAGCCCCTTATTCTAAGATTATGCCCCCTAGTTCTAGTTTCACCCATCCTTGGGAACATCCTTACCGCATCCACCCGATCAAGCCCCTTCACAATCTTATATGTTTCAATAAGATCGCCTCTCATTCTTCTGAACTCCAATGAGTAGAGTCCCAATCTACCCAACCTCTCCTCATATGTCCATCCCCCTCATCCCGGGGATTAACCGAGTGAACCTTCTTTGTACTGCCTCGAGAGCAAGTATGTCTTTTCTTAAGTATGGACACCAGAACTGTATGCTGTATTCCAGATGCGGTCTCACCAATACCTTATATAACTGTAGCAATACCTCCCTGTTTTTATAATCTATCCCCCTAGCAATAAAAGTCAACATTCCATTGGCCTTCTTGATCACCTGTTGCACCTGCATACTAACTTTTTGATTTTCTTGCACTAGGACCCCCAGATCCCTTTGTACTGCAGTACTTTCCAGTTTCTCGCCATTAAGATAATAACTTGCTCTCTGATTTTTCCTGCCAAAGTGCATAACCTCACATTTTCCAATATTGTATTGCATCTGCCAAATCTCTGCCCACTTACTTAGCCTGTCTATGTCCCCTTGCAGAGTTTTTATGTCCTCCTCACTTTCTACTTTCCCTCCCATCTTTGTATCATCTGCAAACTTTGATATGTTACACTCGGTCCCCTCCTCCAAATCGTTAATATAGATTGTAAAGAGCTGGGGACCCAGCACCGACCCCTGCGGAACACCACTGGCTACTGGTTGCCAGTCCGAGAATGAACCATTTATCCCAACTCTCTGCTTCCTGTTAGATAACCAATCCTCCACCCATGCCAGAATATTCCCCCCAATCCAGTGATTTTTTATCTTGAGCAATAATCTTTTATGTGGCACCTTGTCGAATGCCTTCTGGAAGTCTAAATACACTACGTCCATTGGTTCCCCTTTATCCACCCTGTACGTTATGTCCTCAAAGAACTCAAGCAAATTTGTCAGACATGATTTCCCTTCATAAAGCCATAAAGGATGGAGA
The DNA here is from genome assembly GCA_030390025.1 of Squalus acanthias. Classification (NCBI taxonomy): domain Eukaryota; kingdom Metazoa; phylum Chordata; class Chondrichthyes; order Squaliformes; family Squalidae; genus Squalus; species Squalus acanthias. The sequence goes on along the minus strand of CM059425.1, from coordinate 132,160,183 downwards.
GCAAGATCAACCCTCCCCTTTAAGAACTGGCTGGCGCCATTGTGTCTGTGTTCCATTGCTGACTGACATCACATGAGCTTCGCCAGCGCTCTGAGGTAGCGCCTCGCTCCTCGGCCTTTGCACCTTAAGACAGTTGTGAAGCGCCTGATTTAGCGCTCCAATCACCTCCAGGGGCGATAAAAGCCAAGTTTGCAGTCGGAGGCGATAATTAGCGCCAGGCGCTAATCTTTGCGCCCGGCCGATAATTGCGCCCCAAATGGGGCGATACTGAATTTCTCCCCCTATATGTTTCAATAAGATCACCTCTCATTCTTCTAAACTCCAATGAGTATAGGCCCAACCTGCTCAACCTTTCCTCATAAGACAACCCCTTCAACTCAGGAATCAACCTAGTGAACCTTCTCTGAACTGCCTCCAATGCAAGTATATCCTTCCTTAAATAAGGAGACCAAAACTGTATGCAGTACTCCAGGTGTGGTCTCACCAACGCCCTGTACAGTTGTAGCAAGACTTCCCTACTTTTATACTCCGTCCCCTTGCAATAAAGACCAATATTCCTAACTACTTGCTGTACCTGCATGCTAACTTTTTGTGTTTCATGTATGAGGACACCCAGATCCCTCTGTATCGCAGCATTCTGTAGTCTCTCTCCATTTAAATAATATTTTGCTTTTTTATTCTTCCTACCAATGTGGATAACCTCACATTTTCCCACATTATACTCCATCTGCCAAATTTTTTGCCCACTCCCTTTGCAGACTCTGTGTCTTCCTCACAACTTGCTTTCCCACCTATCTTTGTATCGTCAGCAAATTTGGCAACAGTACACTCGGTCCCTTCATTCAAGTCATTAATATAGATTGTAAATAGTTGAGGCCCCAGCACTGATTCCTATGGCACCACACTAGTTACAGTTTGCCAACCTGAAAATGACCCATTTATTCCGACTCTCTGTTTTCTGTCAGTTAGACAATTCTCTATCTAGTCTAATATATTACCCCTAACACCGAGAGCTCTTATCTTGTGCAATAACCTTTTATGCGGCACCTTATCGAATGCCTTCTGGAAATCCAAATACACTACATCTACTGGTTCCCCTTTATCCACCCTGCTCGATACATCCTCAAAGAACTCTAGTAAATTTGTCAAACATGATTTCCCTTTCATAAAACCATGTTGACTCTGCTTGATTGTATTATGATTTTCTGAATGTCCTGCTATTACTTCCTTAATAATGGATTCCAGCATTTTCCCAATGACAGATGTTAAGCTAACTGACCTATAGTTTCCTGCTTTCTGTCTCCCTCCTTTCTTGAATAGGGGAGTTACATTTGCGGTTTTCCAATCTGCTGGGACCTCTCCAGAATCCGGGGAATTTTGGTAGATTACAACCAACGCATTCACGATCTCTGCAGCCACTTCTTTTAAAACCCTTGGATGCAGGCCATCAGGTCCAGGGGACTTGTCAGCCTTTAGTCTCATTAGTTTGCCTAGTACTTTTACTCTAGTGATAGTGATTGTTTTAAGTTCCTCCCTCCCTATAGCCTCTTGATTATCAATTATTATTGGAATGCTTTTAGTGTCTTCTACCATGAAGATTGATACAAAATATTTGTTCAAAGTCTCTGCCATTTCCCTGTTTCCCATTATTAATCCCCCAGTCTCATCCTCTAAGGGACCAATGTTTACTTTAGCTGCTCTCTTCCTTTTTATATACCTGTAGAAGCTCTTCCTGTCTGTTTTTATATTTTTAGCTAGTTTACTCTCATAATCTATCTTCTCCCTCTTTATTATTCTTTTAGTCATCCTTTGCTGGTTTCTAAAAATTTCGCAATCCTCTGGCCTACCATTAATCTTTGCAACATTGTATACCTTTTCCTTCAATGGTTCAAGTGAAGCCTGTCCCAATGGAACAGCTCCCTCTTTCCCCAGTACTGGTGCCAGTGCCCCATGAATTGAAACCCACTTCTCCCACACCAATCTTTGAGCCATGCATTCAACTCTCTGATCTTATTGACCCTATGCCAATTTGCTCGTGGCTCAGGTAATAATCCAGAGATTATTACCTTTGTGGTTCTGCTTTTTAATTTGGACCCTAGCTCCTAAAACTCACTCAACAGATCCTCTTTCTTAGGCCTACCTATGTCCTTGGTTCCTACATGGACCACGACAACTGGATCATCCCCCTCCCACTTCAAGTTCCTCTCCAGCCCCGAGGAGATGACCTTAACCCTGGCACTGGGCAGGCAACACAGCCGTCGGGACTCACGCTCTTGGCTCCAGAGAACAGTATCTATCCCCCTAACTATTCTGTCCCCTACCACTAATACATTTCCTTTTGCTCCCCCAACTTGAAAGGCCCCCTGAACCACGATGGTGTGGTCAGTTTGCTCATCCTCCTTGCAGTCCATGCTCTCATCTACACAGGTTACAAGAAGCTAGTACCTGTTGGACAAGTGCAAGGGCTGAGGCTCCTCCACATTCTGGATCCCCATACCTGCCGGTGCTCTTTTTAAATCAGCCTCTGCTGCTCTCGGCGCTGTTTAAATCAGCCTCTCCTGCTCTCGGCTCTGTTTAAATCAGCCTCTCCCGCTCTCGGCTCTGTTTAAATCAGCCTCTCCCGCTCTCGGCACTCTGTTTAAATCAGCCTCTCCCGCTCTGGGCTCTGTTTGAATCAGCCTCTCCCGCTCTCGGCTCTGTTTAAATCAGCCTCTCCCGCTCTCGGCGCTCTGTTTAAATCAGCCTCTCCCGCTCTCGGCGCTCTGTTTAAATCAGCCTCTCCCGCTCTCGGCGCTCTGTGTAAATCAGCCTCTCCTGCTCTCGGCGCTCTGTTTAAATCAGCCTCTCCCGCTCTCGGCGCTCTGTTTAAATCAGCCTCTCCCGCTCTCGGCGCTCTGTTGAAATCAGCATCTCCCGCTCTCGCCGCTCTGTTTAAATCAGCCTCTCCCGCTCTCGGCTCTTTTTAAATCAGCCTCTCCTGCTCTCGGCGCTCTGTTTAAATCAGCCACTCCCGCTCTCGGCTCTGTTTAAATCAGCCTCTCCCGCTCTCGGCTCTGTTTAAATCAGCCTCCCCCGCTGTCGGCTCTGTTTAAATCATAGAAGCATAGAAGATAGGAGCAGGAATAGGCCATTCGGCCCCTCGAGCCTTGTCCGCCATTTAATGAGATCATGGCTGATCATCCAAATTCAGTACCCTGTCCCTGCTTTCTCCCCATATCCCTTGATCCCTTTAGCCTTAAGAAATATATCTATCTCCTTCTTGAATATATTTAATGAATTGGCCTCAACTGCCTTCTGTGGTAGAGAATTCCACAGGTTCACCACTCTCTGGTTGATGAAATTCCTCCTCATCTCAGTCCTAAATAGCTTACCCCTTATCCTTATACTGTGACCTCTGGTTCTGGACTCCCCCGCCATCGGGAACATCCTTCCTGCATCTAGTCTGTCTAGTCCTGTTAGAATTTTATAAGTTTCAATGAGATCCCCTCTCATTCTTCTAAACTCTAGCGAATATAAGCCTAATCGACCCAATCTCTCTTCATACGTCATTCCTGCCATCCCAGGTATCAGTCTGGTAAATCTTCGCTGCACTCCCCCCATGGCAAGAACATCCTTCCTCAGATAAGACGACCAAAACTGCACACAATACTCAAGGTGTGGTCTCACCAAGGCCTTGTACAACTGCAGCAAGACATCCTTGCTCCTGTACTCGAATCGTCTCGCTATGAAGGCCAACATACCATTTGCCTTCTTAACTGCCTGCTGCACCTGCATGCTTAGCTTCAGTGACTGGTGCACAAGGACTCCCAGATCTCGTTGCACTTCCCCGTTTCCCAATCTATTGCCGTTCAGATAATAATCTGTCTTCCTGTTTTTGCCACCAAAGTGGATAACCTCACATTTATCCACATTATACTGCATCTGCCATGCATCTGCCCAATCACCCAACCTGTCCAAATCATACTGGAGTTTCTCTGTATCCTCCTCACAGCACACACGCCCACCCAGCTTTGTGTCGTCTGCAAACTTAGAGATATTACATCTAGTTCCCTCGTCTGGATCATTAATATATATTGTGAATAGCTGGGGTCCTAGCACCGATCCCTGCGGTACCCCACTAGTCACTGCCTGCCACTCGGAAAAGCCCCGTTTATTCCATCTCTTTGCTTCCTGTCTGCCAACCAGTTCTCTATCCAAATCAGTACCTTACCCCCAATCCCATGTGCTTTAACTTTACACGCTAATCTCTTATGCGGGACCTTATCGAAAGCCTTCTGAAAGTCCAAATACACCACATCCACTGGTTCTCCCTTATCTATTATACCAGTTACATCCTCAAAAAATTCCAGTAGAATAGTCAGGCATGATTTACCTTTTGTAAATCCATGTTGACTTTGTCCAATCCTGTCACTGTTTTCCAAGTGCTCTGCTATTACATCTTTTATAATGGACTCTAGCATTTTGCCCACTACCGATGTCAGGCTTACTGGTCTATAATTCCCCGTTTTTTCTCTACCACCTTTTTTAAATAGTGGGGTTACATTAGCTACCCACCAATCCATGGGAATTGTTCCACAGTCTATAGAATTTTGAAAGATGACCAGCAATGCATCTACTATTTCTAGGGCCACTTCCTTAAGTACCCTAAGATGTAGATTATCAGGCCCTGGGGATTTATCGGCCTTCAATCCCATCAATTTCCCTAACACCATTTCCCTACAAATACTGATTTCATTCAATTCCTCCCTCTCATTAGACCCTATGTTCCCCGACATCTCTGGGAGTTTATTTGTGTCCTCCTTTGTGAAGACAGAACCAAAGTATGTATTTAATTGGTCTGCCATTTCTTTGTTCCCCATTATAAAGTCCCCTGATTCTGACTGCAAGGGACCGACACTTGACTTCACCAATCTTTTTCTCTTCACATATCTATAGGAGCTTTTACAGTCAGTTTTTATGTTCCCTGAAAGCTTACTCTCATATTCTATTTTCCCCCTCTTAATTAATCCCTTTGTCCTCCTTTGCTGAATCCTAAACTGCTCCCAATCCTCAGTTTTGCTGCTTTTTCTGGCCAATTTATATGTCCTCTCCTTGGATCTTATGCTATCCCTAATTTCCTTTGTTAGGCCACGGTTGAGTCACCTTTTTTGTTTTATTTTTATGCCAAATAGGGTTGAACAAATTCTGTAGTTCATCCATGCAATCTTTAAATGTTTGCCATTGCCTATCCACCGTCAACCCTTTAAGTAACGTTACCCAATCCATCCTAGCCAACTCGCGCTTCATACCATCATAGTTTCCTTTATTTAAATTCAGGACCCTAGTCTCTGAGTCAACTACTTCACTCTCCATCTTAATGAAGAATTCTATCATATTATGATCACTCCTCCCCAAGGGGCCTCGCACAACAAGATTGCTAATTAATCCTTTCTCATTACATAATACCCAGTCTAAGATGGCCTGATCTCTAGTTGGTTCCTCGACATATTGGTCCAGGAAACCATCCCGTATACACTCTAGGAATTCCTCCTGCACAGTATTGTTACTAATTTGGTTAGCCCAATCTATATGTAGATTAAAGTCACCCATGATAACTGCTGTGCCCTTATTGCACGCATCTCTAATTTCCCGTTTAATGCCATCCCCAACCTCAGCATTACTGTTTGGGGGTCTGTATACAACTCCCACTAATGTTTTCTGCCCCTTGGTATTTCTCAGCTCTACCCATACAGATTCCACATCATCAGAGCTAATATCCTTCCTTACTATTGTGTTAACCTCCTCTTTAACAAGCAATGCTACCCCACCTCCTTTTCCTTTTTGTCTGTCCTTCCTGAATATTGAATACCCCTGGATGTTGAATTCCCAGCCTTGGTCACCCTGGAGCCATGTCTCCGTAATCCCAATTATATCATATCCGTTTACATCTATTTGCGCAGCTAATTCATCCACCTTATTACGAATGCTCCTCGCATTAAGACACAAAGCCTTCAGGCTTGTTTTTTTAACACTCTTAGTCCTTTTAGAATTATTATTTACTGTAGCCCTGTTTGATTTACACCCTTGATTTCTCTGCCTTCCACTTTTGCTTTTCTCCTTCCTGTCTTTTGCTTCTATCCTTGCTTCCCTTTCCTCTGTTTCCCTGCACAGGTTCCCAACCCCCTGCCATTTTAGTTTAAACCCTCCCCAACAGCACTAGCAAACACTCCCCCTAGGACATCGGCCCCGGTCCTGCCCAGGTGCAAACCGTCCAGTTTGTACTGGTCCCACCTCCCCCAGAACCGGTTCCAATGTCCCAGGAATTTGAATCCCTCCCCCTTGCACCATTCCTCTAGCCACGTATTCATCTGAAATATCCTTCTCTTTCTACTCTGACTAGCACGTGGCACCGGTAGCAATCCTGAGATTACTACCTTTGAGGTCCTATTTTTTAATTTACCTCCTAACTCCCTATATTCAGCTTTTAGGACCTCATCCCGTTTTTTACCTATATCATTGGTACCTATAAGCACCACGACAACTGGCTGTTCACCCTCCCCCTCCAGAATGCCCTGCAGCCGCTCCGAGACATCCTTGACCCTTGCACCAGGGAGGCAACATACCATCCTGGAGTCTCGTTTGCGGCCGCAGAAACGCCTATCTATTCCCCTTACAATAGAATCCCCTATCAAGATAACTCTCCCGCTCTTTTTCCTCCTGAGCAGTGCAGCAGAACCACCCATGGTGCCAGGAAGTTGGCTGCTGCTGCCTTCCCCTGATAAGCCATCTCCCTCAACAATATCCGAAGTGGTACATCTGTTTGAGAGGGGGATGTCCACAGGGGACCCCTGCACAACCTGCCTGCGCCTACAACTCTGCCTGGTGGTCAACCCATTCCCTTCCTGCCTGTACAGCCTTTACCTGCGGTGTGACCAACTCCCTAAACAACGTCTCCCGCTCTCGGCTCTGTTTCAAACAGCCGCTCCTGCTCTCAGCTCTGTTTAAATCAGCCTCTCCCGCTCTCGGCTATGTTTAAATCAGCCTCACCCGCTCTCGGCTCTGTTTAAATCAGCCACTCCCGCACTCGGCTCTGTTTAAATCAGCCTCTCCTGCTCTTGGCTCTGTTTAAATCAGCCTCTCCTGCTCTCGGCTCTGTTTAAATCAGCCTCTCCCGCTCTCGGCTCTGTTTAAATCAGCCTCTCCTGCTCTCGGCTCTGTTTAAATCAGCTCTCCCGCTCTCGGCGCTCTGTTCAAATCAGCCTCTCCCGCTCTCAGCTCTGTTAAAATCAGCCTCTCCCGCTCTCGGCTCTGCTAAAATCAGCCTCTCCTGCTCTCGGCGCTCTGTTCAAATCAGCCTCTCCCGCACTCGGCTCTGTTTAAATCAGCCTCTCCCGCTCTCGGCTCTGTTTAAATCAGCCTCTCCCGCTCTCGGCTCTGTTTAAATCAGCCTCTCCCGCTCTCGGCTCTGCTAAAATCAGCCTCTCCTGCTCTCGGCTCTGTTTAAATCAGCCTCTCCCGCTCTCGGCTCTGTTTAAATCAGCCTCTCCTGCTCTCGGCTCTGTTTAAATCAGCCTCTCCCGCTCTCGGAGCTCTGTTTAAATCAGCCTCTCCCGCTCTCGGCTCTGTTTAAATCAGCCTCTCCCGCTCTCGGCTCTGTTTAAATCAGCCTCTCCCGCTCTCGGCTCTGTTTAAATCAGCCTCTCCTGCTCTCGCCGCTCTGTTAAAATCAGCCTCTCCCGCTCTCAGCGCTCTGTTTAAATCAGCCTCTCCCGCTCTCGGCTCTGTTTAAATCAGCCTCTCCCGCTCTCGGCTCTGTTTAAATCAGCCTCTCCCGCTCTCGGCTCTGTTTAAATCAGCCTCTCCCGCTCTCGGCTCTGTTTAAATCAGCCTCTCCCGCTCTCGGCTCTGTTTAAATCAGCCTCTCCCGCTCTCGGCTCTGTTTAAATCAGCCTGTCCCGCTCTCGCCTCTGTTTAAATCAGCCTCTCCCGCTCTCGGCTCTGTTTAAATCAGCCTCTCCTGCTCTCGGCTCTGTTTAAATCAGCCTCTCCCGCTCTCGGTGCTCTGTTTAAATCAGCCTCTCCCGCTCTCGGCTCTGTTTAAATCAGCCTGTCCCGCTCTCGGCTCTGTTTAAATCAGCCTGTCCCGCTCTCGGCTCTGTTTAAATCAGCCTCTCCCGCTCTCGGCTCTGTTTAAATCAGCCTCTCCCGCTCTCGGCTCTGTTTAAATCAGCCTGTCCCGCTCTCGCCTCTGTTTAAATCAGCCTCTCCCGCTCTCGGCTCTGTTTAAATCAGCCTCTCCTGCTCTCGGCTCTGTTTAAATCAGCCTCTCCCGCTCTTGGCTCTGTTTAAATCAGCCTCTCCCGCTCTCGGTGCTCTGTTTAAATCAGCCTCTCCCGCTCTCGGCTCTGTTTAAATCAGCCTGTCCCGCTCTCGGCTCTGTTTAAATCAGCCTGTCCCGCTCTCGGCTCTGTTTAAATCAGCCTCTCCCGCTCTCGGCTCTGTTGAAATCAGCCTCTCCCGCTCTCGGCTCTGTTTAAATCAGTCTCTCCCGCTCTCGGCTCTGTTTAAATCAGCCTCTCCTGCTCTCGGCTCTGTTTAAATCAGTCTCTCCCGCTCTCGGCTCTGTTTAAATCAGCCTCTCCTGCTCTCGGCGCTCTGTTTAAATCAGCCTCTCCCGCTCTCGGCTCTGTTTAAATCAGCCTCTCCCGCTCTCGGCGCTCTGTTTAAATCAGCCTCTCCTGCTTTCGGCGCTCTGTTTAAATCAGCCTCTCCCGCTCTCGGAGCTCTGTTTAAATCAGCCTCTCCCGCTCTCGGCTCTCTGTTTAAATCAGCTTCTCCCGCTCTCGGCGCACTTTTGAAATTAGCCTCTCCCGCTCTCGGCTCCTTGTTTAAATCAGCCTCTCTCGCTCTCGGCTCTGTTTAAATCAGCCTCTCCCGCTCTCAGCTCTGTTTAAATCAGCCTCTCCCGCTCTCAGCTCTGTTTAAATCAGCCTCTCCCGCTCTCGGCGCTCTGTTTAAATCAGCCTATCCCGCTCTCGGCGCTCTGTTTAAATCAGCCTCTCCCGCTCTCGGAGCTCTGTTTAAATCAGTCTCTCCCGCTCTCGGCTCTGTATAAATCAGTCTCTCCCGCTCTCGGCGCTCTGTTTAAATCAGTCTCTCCCGCTCTCGGCTCTGTTTAAATCAGCCACTCCCGCTCTCGGCTCTGTTTAAATCAGCCTCTCGCGCTCTCGGCTCTCTGTTTAAATCAGTCTCTCCCGCTCTCGGCTCTGTTTAAATCAGTCTCTCCCGCTCTCGGCTCTGTTTAAATCAGCCTCTCCCGCTCTCGGCTCTGTTTAAATCAGTCTCTCCCGCTCTCGGCTCTGTTTAAATCAGCCTCTCCCGCTCTCGGCTCTGTTTAAATCAGCCTCTCCCGCTCTCGGCTCTGTTTAAATCAGCCTCTCCCGCTCTCGGCTCTGTTTAAATCAGCCTCTCCCGCTCTCGGCTCTGTTTAAATCAGCCTCTCCCGCTCTCGGAGCTCTGTTTAAATCAGCCTCTCCCGCTCTCGACGCTCTGTTTAAATCATCCTCTCCCGCTCTCGGAGCTCTGTTTAAATCAGCGTCTCCCGCTCTCGGCGCTCTGTTTAAATCAGCCTCTCCCGCTGTCGGCGCTCTGCTTAAATCAGCCTCTCCCGCTGTCGGCGCTCTGTTTAAATCAGCCTCTCCCGCTCTCGGCTCTGTTTAAATCAGCCTCTCCCGCTCTCGGCTCTGTTTAAATCAGCCTCTCCCGCTCTCGGCGCTCTGTTTAAATCAGCCTCTCCTGCTGTCGGCGCTCTGTTTAAATCAGCCTCTCCCGCTCTCGGCTCTGTTTAAATCAGCCTCTCCCGCTCTCGGCTCTCTGTTTAAATCAGCCTCTCCCGCTCTCGGCTCTGTTTAAATCAGCGTCTTCCGCTCTCGGCGCTCTGTTTAAATCAGCCTCTCCCGCTCTCGACTCTTTTTAAATCAGCCTCTCCCGCTCTCGACTCTGTTTAAATCTGCCTCTCCCGCTCTCGGCCCTGTTTAAATCAGCCTCTCCCGCTCTCGACTCTGTTTAAATCTGCCTCTCCCGCTCTCGGCCCTGTTTAAATCAGCCTCTCCCGCTCTCGGCTTTGTTTAAATCAGCCTCTCCCGCTCTCGGCGCTCTGTTTAAATCAGCCACTCCCACTCTCGGCTCTGTTTAAATCAGCCTCTCCAGCTCTCGGCTCTGTTTAAATCAGCCTCTCCCGCTCTCGGCTCTGTTTAAATCAGCCTCTCCCGCTCTCGGAGCTCTGTTTAAATCAGCCTCTCCCGCTCTCGGCCCTGTTTAAATCAGCCTCTGCCGCTCTCGGCTCTGTTTAAATCAGCCTCTCCCGCTCTCGGCTCTGTTTAAATCAGCCTCTCCCGCTCTCGGCTTTGTTTAAATCAGCCTCTCCCGCTCTCGGCGCTCTGTTTAAATCAGCCTCTCCCGCTCTCGGCTTTGTTTAAATCAGCCTCTCCCGCTCTCGGCGCTATGTTTAAATCAGCCTCTCCCGCTCTCGGCTTTGTTTAAATCAGCCTCTCCCGCTCTCGGCTCTGTTTAAATCAGCCTCTCCCGCTCTCGGCGCTCTGTTTAAATCAGCCTCTCCCGCTCTCGGCTTTGTTTAAATCAGCCTCTCCCGCTCTCGGCTCTGTTTAAATCAGCCTCTCCCGCTCTCGGCTCTGTTTAAATCAGCCTCTCCCACTCTCGGCTCTGTTTAAATCAGCCTCTCCCGCTCTCGGCGCTCTGTTTAAATCAGCCTCTCCCGCTCTCGGCTCTGTTTAAATCAGCCTCTCCCGCTGTCGGCGCTCTGTTTAAATCAGCCTCTCCCGCTCTCGGCTCTGTTTAAATCAGCCTCTCCCGCTCTCGGCGCTCTGTTTAAATCAGCCTCTCCCGCTCTCGGCTTTGTTTAAATCAGCCTCTCCCGCTCTCGGCTCTGTTTAAATCAGCCTCTCCCGCTCTCGGCTCTGTTTAAATCAGCCTCTCCCGCTCTCGGCTCTGTTTAAATCAGCCTCTCCCGCTCTCGGCGCTCTGTTTAAATCAGTCTCTTTCGCTCTCGGCTCTGTTTAAATCAGCCTCTCCCGCTCTCGGCTCTGTTTAAATCAGCCTCTCCCGCTCTCGGCTCTGTTTAAATCAGCCTCTCCCGCTCTCGGCTCTGTTTAAATCAGCCTCTCCCGCTCTCGGCGCTCTGTTTAAATCAGCCTCTCCCGCTCTCGGCGCTCTGTTTAAATCAGCCTCTCCCGCTCTCGGCACTCTGTTTAAATCAGCCTCTCCCGCTCTCGGCGCTCTGTTTAAATCAGCCTCTCCCGCTCTCGGCTCTGTTCAAATCAGCCTCTCCCGCTCTCGGCTCTGTTTAAATCAGCCTCTCCCGCTCTCGGCTCTGTTTAAATCAGCCTCTCCCGCTCTCGGAGCTCTGTTTAAATCAGTCTCTCCCGCTCTCGGCTCTGTTTAAATCAGTCTCTCCCGCTCTCGGCGCTCTGTTTAAATCAGGCTCTCCCGCTCTCGGCGCTCTGTTTAAATCAGTCTCTCCCGCTCTCGGCGCTCTGTTTAAATCAGCCTCTCCCGCTCTCGGCGGTCTGTTTAAATCAGCCTCTCCCGCTCTCGGCGCTCTGTTTAAATCAGCCTCTCCCGCTCTCGGCTCTGTTTAAATCAGCCTCTCCCGCTCTCGGCTTTGTTTAAATCAGCCTCTCCCGCTCTCGGCTCTGTTTAAATGAGTCTCTCCCGCTCTCGGATCTGTTTAAATCAGTCTCTCCCGCTCTCGGCTCTGTTTAAATCAGTCTCTCCCGCTCTCGGCTCTCTGTTTAAATCACCCTCTCCCGCTCTCGGCTCTCTGTTTAAATCACCCTCTCCCGCTCTCGGCTCTGTTTAAATCAGCCTCTCCCGCTCTCGGCGCTCTGTTTAAATCAGCCTCTCCCGCTCTCGGTGCTCTGTTTAAATCAGCCTCTCCCGCTCTCGGCTCTGTTTAAATCAGCCTCTCCCGCTCTCGGCTCTGTTTAAATCAGCCTCTCCCGCTCTCGGCTCTGTTTAAATCAGCCTCTCCCGCTCTCGGCTCTGTTTAAATCAGCCTCTCCCACTCTCGGCTCTGTTTAAATCAGCCTCTCCCACTCTCGGCGCTCTGTTTAAATCAGCCTCTCCCGCTCTCGGCTCTGTTTAAATCAGCCTCTCCCGCTCTCGGCTCTGTTTAAATCAACCTCTCCCGCTCTCGGCGCTCTGTTTAAATCAGCCTCTCCCGCTCTCGGCGCTCTGTTTAAATCAGCCTCTCCCGCTCTCGGAGCTCTGTTTAAATCAGCCTCTCCCGCTCTCGGCTCTGTTTAAATCAGCCTCTCCCGCTCTCGGCTCTGTTTAAATCAGCCTCTCCCGCTCTCGGCGCTCTGTTTAAATCAGCCTCTCCCGCTCTCGGCTCTGTTTAAATCAGCCTCTCCCGCTCTCGGCGCTCTGTTTAAATCAGCCTCTCCCGCTCTCGGAGCTCTGTTTAAATCCGCCTCTCCCGCTCTCGGCTCTGTTTAAATCAGCCTCTCCCGCTCTCGGCTCTGTTTAAATCAGCCTCTCCCGCTCTCGGAGCTCTGTTTAAATCAGCCTCTCCCGCTCTCGGCTCTGTTTAAATTAGCCTCTCCCGTTCTCGGAGCTCTGTTTAAATCAGCCTCTCCCGCTCTCGGCGCTCTGTTTAAATCAGCCTCTCCCGCTCTCGGCTCTGTTCAAATTAGCCTCTCCCGTTCTCGGAGCTCTGTTTAAATCAGCCTCTCCCGCTCTCGGCTCTGTTTAAATCAGCCTCTCCCGCTCTCGGCGCTCTGTTTAAATCAGCCTCTCCCGCTCTCGGCTCTGTTTAAATCAGTCTCTCCCGCTCTCGGCGTTCTGTTTAAATCAGCCTCTCTTGCTCTCGGCTCTGTTTAAATCAGCCTCTCCCGCTCTCGGCTCTGTTTAAATCAGCCTCTCCCGCTCTCGGAGCTCTGTTTAATTCAGCCTCTCCCGCTCTCGGCTTTGTTTAAAACAGCCTCTCCCGCTCTCGGAGCTCTGTTTAAATCAGCCTCTCCCGCTCTCGGAGCTCTGTTTAAATCAGTCTCTCCCACTCTCGGCGCTCTATTTAAATCAGCGTCTTCCGCTCTCGGCGCTCTGTTTAAATCAGCCTCTCCCGCTCTCGACTCTTTTTAAATCAGCCTCTCCCGCTCTCGACTCTGTTTAAATCTGCCTCTCCCGCTCTCGGCCCTGTTTAAATCAGCCTCTCCCGCTCTCGACTCTGTTTAAATCTGCCTCTCCCGCTCTCGGCCCTGTTTAAATCAGCCTCTCCCGCTCTCGGCTTTGTTTAAATCAGCCTCTCCCGCTCTCGGCGCTCTGTCAAATCAGCCACTCCCACTCTCGGCTCTGTTTAAATCAGCCTCTCCCGCTCTCGGCTCTGTTTAAATCAGCCTCTCCCGCTCTCGGCTCTGTTTAAATCAGCCTCTCCCGCTCTCGGAGCTCTGTTTAAATCAGCCTCTCCCGCTCTCGGCCCTGTTTAAATCAGCCTCTCCCGCTCTCGGCTCTGTTTAAATCAGCCTCTCCCGCTCTCGGCTCTGTTTAAATCAGCCTCTCCCGCTCTCGGCTTTGTTTAAATCAGCCTCTCCCGCTCTCGGCGCTCTGTTTAAATCAGCCTCTCCCGCTCTCGGCTTTGTTTAAATCAGCCTCTCCCGCTCTCGGCGCTCTGTTAAATCTACCTCTCCCGCTCTCGGCGCTATGTTTAAATCAGCCTCTCCCGCTCTCGGCTTTGTTTAAATCAGCCTCTCCCGCTCTCGGCTCTGTTTAAATCAGCCTCTCCCGCTCTCGGCGCTCTGTTTGAATCAGCCTCTCCCGCTCTCGGCTTTGTTTAAATCAGCCTCTCCCGCTCTCGGCTCTGTTTAAATCAGCCTCACCCGCTCTCGGCTCTGTTTAAATCAGCCTCTCCCACTCTCGGCTCTGTTTAAATCAGCCTCTCCCGCTCTCGGCGCTCTGTTTAAATCAGCCTCTCCCGCTCTCGGCTCTGTTTAAATCAGCCTCTCCCGCTGTCGGCGCTCTGTTTAAATCAGCCTCTCCCGCTCTCGGCGCTCTGTTTAAATCAGCCTCTCCCGCTCTCGGCTCTGTTCAAATCAGCCTCTCCCGCTCTCGGCTCTGTTTAAATCAGCCTCTCCCGCTCTCGGCTCTGTTTAAATCAGCCTCTCCCGCTCTCGGAGCTCTGTTTAAATCAGTCTCTCCCGCTCTCGGCTCTGTTTAAATCAGTCTCTCCCGCTCTCGGCGCTCTGTTTAAATCAGCCTCTCCCGCTCTCGGCGCTCTGTTTAAATCAGCCTCTCCCGCTCTCGGCTCTGTTTAAATCAGTCTCTCCCGCTCTCGGCGCTCTGTTTAAATCAGCCTCTCCCGCTCTCGGCGGTCTGTTTAAATCAGCCTCTCCCGCTCTCGGCGCTCTGTTTAAATCAGCCTCTCCCGCTCTCGGCTCTGTTTAAATCAGCCTCTCCCGCTCTCGGCTTTGTTTAAATCAGCCTCTCCCGCTCTCGGCTCTGTTTAAATCAGTCTCTCCCGCTCTCGGATCTGTTTAAATCAGTCTCTCCCGCTCTCGGCTCTGTTTAAATCAGTCTCTCCCGCTGTCGGCTCTCTGTTTAAATCACCCTCTCCCGCTCTCGGCTCTCTGTTTAAATCACCCTCTCCCGCTCTCGGCTCTGTTTAAATCAGCCTCTCCCGCTCTCGGCGCTCTGTTTAAATCAGCCTCTCCCGCTCTCGGTGCTCTGTTTAAATCAGCCTCTCCCGCTCTCGGCTCTGTTTAAATCAGCCTCTCCCGCTCTCGGCTCTGTTTAAATCAGCCTCTCCCGCTCTCGGCTCTGTTTAAATCAGCCTCTCCCGCTCTCGGCTCTGTTTAAATCAGCCTCTCCCGCTCTTGGCTCTGTTTAAATCAGCCTCTCCCACTCTCGGAGCTCTGTTTAAATCAGCCTCTCCCACTCTCGGAGCTCTGTTTAAATCAGCCTCTCCCGCTCTCGGAGCTCTGCTTAAATCAGCCTCTCCCGCTCTCGGCGCTCTGTTTAAATCAGCCTCTCCCGCTCTCGGCTCTGTTTAAATCAGCCTCTCCCGCTCTCGGCTCTGTTTAAATCAACCTCTCCCGCTCTCGGCGCTCTGTTTAAATCAGCCTCTCCCGCTCTCGGCGCTCTGTTTAAATCAGCCTCTCCCGCTCTCGGCTCTGTTTAAATCAGCCTCTCCCGCTCTCGGCGCTCTGTTTAAATCAGCCTCTCCCGCTCTCGGCTCTGTTTAAATCAGCCTCTCCCGCTCTCGGCGCTCTGTTTAAATCAGCCTCTCCCGCTCTCGGAGCTCTGTTTAAATCCGCCTCTCCCGCTCTCGGCTCTGTTTAAATCAGCCTCTCCCGCTCTCGGCTCTGTTTAAATCAGCCTCTCCCGCTCTCGGAGCTCTGTTTAAATCAGCCTCTCCCGCTCTCGGCTCTGTTTAAATTAGCCTCTCCCGTTCTCGGAGCTCTGTTTAAATCAGCCTCTCCCGCTCTCGGCGCTCTGTTTAAATCAGCCTCTCCCGCTCTCGGCTCTGTTTAAATTAGCCTCTCCCGTTCTCCGAGCTCTGTTTAAATCAGCCTCTCCCGCTCTCGGCTCTGTTTAAATCAGCCTCTCCCGCTCTCGGCGCTCTGTTTAAATCAGCCTCTCCCGCTCTCGGCTCTGTTTAAATCAGTCTCTCCCGCTCTCGGCGCTCTGTTTAAATCAGCCTCTCTTGCTCTCGGCTCTGTTTAAATCAGCCTCTCCCGCTCTCGGCTCTGTTTAAATCAGCCTCTCCCGCTCTCGGAGCTCTGTTTAATTCAGCCTCTCCCGCTCTCGGCTTTGTTTAAAACAGCCTCTCCCGCTCTCGGAGCTCTGTTTAAATCAGTCTCTCCCACTCTCGGCGCTCTATTTAAATCAGCCTCTCCCGCTCTCGGAGCTCTGTTTAAATCAGTCTCTCCCACTCTCGGCGCTCTATTTAAATCAGCCTCTCCCGCTCTCGGAGCTCTGTTTAAATCAGTCTCTCCCACTCTCGGCGCTCTATTTAAATCAGCCTCTCCCGCTCTCGGCGCTCTGTTTAAATCAGCCTCTCCCACTCTCGGCTCTGTTTAAATCAGCCTCTCCCACTCTCGGAGCTCTGTTTCAATCAGCCTCTCCCGCTCTCGGAGCTCTGTTTAAATCAGCCTCTCCCGCTCTCGGCGCTCTGTATAAATCAGCCTCTCCCGCTCTCGGAGCTCTGTTTAAATCAGCCTCTCCCGCTCTCGGCTCTGTTTAAATCAGCCTCTCCCGCTCTCGGCGCTCTGTTTAAATCAGCCTCTCCCGCTCTCGGCTCTGTTTAAATCAGCCTCTCCTGCTCTCGGAGCTCTGTTTAAATCCGCCTCTCCCGCTCTCGGCTCTGTTTAAATCAGCCTCTCCCGCTCTCGGCTCTGTTTAAATCAGCCTCTCCCGCTCTCGGAGCTCTGTTTAAATCAGCCTCTCCCGCTCTCGGCTCTGTTTAAATTAGCCTCTCCCGTTCTCGGAGCTCTGTTTAAATCAGCCTCTCCCGCTCTCGGCTCTGTTTAAATCAGCCTCTCCCGCTCTCGGAGCTCTGTTTAATTCAACCTCTCCCGCTCTCGGCTTTGTTTAAAACAGCCTCTCCCGCTCTCGGAGCTCTGTTTAAATCAGTCTCTCCCACTCTCGGCGCTCTATTTAAATCAGCCTCTCCCGCTCTCGGAGCTCTGTTTAAATCAGTCTCTCCCACTCTCGGCGCTCTATTTAAATCAGCCTCTCCCGCTCTCGGAGCTCTGTTTAAATCAGTCTCTCCCACTCTCGGCGCTCTATTTAAATCAGCCTCTCCAGCTCTCGGCGCTCTGTTTAAATCAGCCTCTCCCGCTCTCGGAGCTCTGTTTAAATCAGTCTCTCCCACTCTCGGCGCTCTATTTAAATCAGCCTCTCCCGCTCTCGGAGCTCTGTTTAAATCAGTCTCTCCCACTCTCGGCGCTCTATTTAAATCAGCCTCTCCAGCTCTCGGCGCTCTGTTTAAATCAGCCTCTCCAGCTCTCGGCGCTCTGTTTAAATCAGTCTCTCCCACTCTCGGCGCTCTATTTAAATCAGCCTCTCCTGCTCTCGGCTCTGTTTAAATCAGCCTCTCCCGCTCTCGGCTCTGTTTAAATCAGCCTCTCCCGCTCTCGGCGCTCTGTTTAAATCAGCCTCTCCCGCTCTCGGCTCTGTTTAAATCAGCCTCTCCCGCTCTCGGCGCTCTGTTTAAATCAGCCTCTCCCGCTCTCGGCTCTGTTTAAATCAGCCTCTCCCGCTCTCGGCTCTGTTTAAATCAGCCTCTCCCGCTCTCGGCGCTCTGTTTAAATCAGCCTCTCCCGCTCTCGGCTCTGTTTAAATCAGCCTCTCCCGCACTCGGAGCTCTGTTTAAATCAGCCTCTCCCGCTCTCGGCTCTGCTTAAATCAGCCTCTCCCTCTCTCGGCTCTGTTTAAATCAGCCTCTCCCGCTCTCGGAGCTCTGTTTAAATCAGGCTCTCCCGCTCTCGGCTCTGTTTAAATCAGCCTCTCCCGCTCTCGGAGCTCTGTTTAAATCAGGCTCTCCCGCTCTCGGCTCTGTTTAAATCAGCCTCTCCCGCTCTCGGCGCTCTGTTTAAATCAGCCTCTCCCGCTCTCGGAGCTCTGTTTAAATCAGCCTCTCCCGCTCTCGGCGCTCTGTTTAAATCAGCCTCTCCCGCTCTCGGCTCTGTTTAAATCAGCCTCTCCCGCTCTCGGCGCTATGTTTAAATCAGCCTCTCCCGCTCTCGGCTCTGTTTAAATCAGCCTCTACCGCTCTCGGCGCTATGTTTAAATCAGCCTCTCCCGCTCTCGGCTCTGTTTAAATCAGCCTCTCCCGCTCTCGGCTCTGTTTAAATCAGCCTCTCCCGCTCTCGGCTCTGTTTAAATCAGCCTCTCCCGCTCTCGGCTCTGTTTAAATCAGTCTCTCCCGCTCTCTGCTCTGTTTAAATCAGCCTCTCCCGCTCTCGGCGCTATGTTTAAATCAGCCTCTCCCGCTCTCGGCTCTGTTTAAATCAGCCTCTCCCGCTCTCGGAGCTCTGTTCAAATCAGCCTCTCCCGCTCTCGGCTCTGTTTAAATCAGCCTCTCCCGCTCTCGGAGCTCTGTTTAAATCAGCCTCTCCCGCTCTCGGCTCTGTTTAAATCAGCCTCTCCCGCTCTCGGCTCTGTTTAAATCAGCCTCTCCCGCTCTCGGCTCTGTTTAAATCAGCCTCTCCCGCTCTCGGCTCTGTTTAAATCAGCCTCTCCCGCTCTCGGCTCTGTTTAAATCAGCCTCTCCCGCTCTCGGCTCTGTTTAAATCAGCCTCTCCCGCTCTCGGCTCTGTTTAAATCAGCCTCTCCCGCTCTCGGCTCCGATTAAATCAGCCTCTCCCACTCTCGGCTCTGTTTAAATCAGCCTCTCCCGCTCTCGGCTCTGTTTAAATCAGCCTCTCCCGCTCTCGGCTCCGATTAAATCAGCCTCTCCCGCTCTCGGCTCTGTTTAAATCAGCCTCTCCCGCTCTCGGCTCTGTTTAAATCAGCCTCTCCCGCTCTCGGCTCTGTTTAAATCAGCCTCTCCCGCTCTCGGCTCTGTTTAAATCAGCCTCTCCCGCTCTCGGCTCTGTTTAAATCAGCCTCTCCCGCTCTCGGCTCCGATTAAATCAGCCTCTCCCACTCTCGGCTCTGTTTAAATCAGCCTCTCCCGCTCTCGGCTCTGTTTAAATCAGCCTCTCCCGCTCTCGGCTCCGATTAAATCAGCCTCTCCCGCTCTCGGCTCTGTTTAAATCAGCCTCTCCCGCTCTCGGCTCTGTTTAAATCAGCCTCTCCCGCTCTCGGCTCTGTTTAAATCAGCCTCTCCCGCTCTCGGCTCTGTTTAAATCAGCCTCTCCCGCTCTCGGCGCTCTGTTTAAATCAGCCTCTCCCGCTCTCGGCTCTGTTTAAATCAGCCTCTCCCGCTCTCGGCGCTCTGTTTAAATCAGCCTCTCCCGCTCTCGGCGCTCTGTTTAAATCAGCCTCTCCCGCTCTCGGCTCTGTTTAAATCAGCCTCTCCCGCTCTCGGCTCTGTTTAAATCAGCCTCTCCCGCTCTCGGCGCTCTGTTTAAATCAGCCTCTCCCGCTCTCGGCTCTGTTTAAATCAGCCTCTCCCGCTCTCGGCGCTCTGTTTAAATCAGCCTCTCCCGCTCTCGGAGCTCTGTTTAAATCAGCCTCTCCCGCTCTCGGAGCTCTGTTTAAATCAGCCTCTCCCGCTCTCGGAGCTCTGTTTAAATCAGCCTCTCCTGCTCTCGGCGCTCTGTTTAAATCCGCCTCTCCCGCTCTCGGCTCTGTTTAAATCAGCCTCTCCCGCTCTCGGCTCTGTTTAAATCAGCCTCTCCCGCTCTCGGAGCTCTGTTTAAATCAGCCTCTCCCGCTCTCGGCTCTGTTTAAATTAGCCTCTCCCGTTCTCGGAGCTCTGTTTAAATCAGCCTCTCCCGCTCTCGGCTCTGTTTAAATCAGCCTCTCCCGCTCTCGGAGCTCTGTTTAATTCAACCTCTCCCGCTCTCGGCTTTGTTTAAAACAGCCTCTCCCGCTCTCGGAGCTCTGTTTAAATCAGTCTCTCCCACTCTCGGCGCTCTATTTAAATCAGCCTCTCCCGCTCTCGGAGCTCTGTTTAAATCAGTCTCTCCCACTCTCGGCGCTCTATTTAAATCAGCCTCTCCCGCTCTCGGAGCTCTGTTTAAATCAGTCTCTCCCACTCTCGGCGCTCTATTTAAATCAGCCTCTCCAGCTCTCGGCGCTCTGTTTAAATCAGCCTCTCCCGCTCTCGGCGCTCTGTTAAAATCATCCTCTCCCGCTCTCGGCTCTGTTTAAATCAGCCTCTCCCGCTCTCGGCTCTGTTTAAATCAGCCTCTCCCGCTCTCGGCGCTCTGTTTAGATCAGCCTCTCCCGCTCTCGGCGCTCTGTTTAAATCAGCCTCTCCCGCTCTCGGCTCTGTTTAAATCAGCCTCTCCCGCTCTCGGCTCTGTTTAAATCAGCCTCTCCCGCTCTCGGCGCTCTGTTTAAATCAGCCTCTCCCGCTCTCGGCTTTGTTTAAATCAGCCTCTCCCGCACTCGGAGCTCTGTTTAAATCAGCCTCTCCCGCTCTCGGCTCTGCTTAAATCAGCCTCTCCCTCTCTCGGCTCTGTTTAAATCAGCCTCTCCCGCTCTCGGAGCTCTGTTTAAATCAGGCTCTCCCGCTCTCGGCTCTGTTTCAATCAGCCTCTCCCGCTCTCGGAGCTCTGTTTAAATCAGGCTCTCCCGCTCTCGGCTCTGTTTAAATCAGCCTCTCCCGCTCTCGGCGCTCTGTTTAAATCAGCCTCTCCCGCTCTCGGAGCTCTGTTTAAATCAGCCTCTCCCGCTCTCGGCCTTGTTTAAATCAGCCTCTCCCGCTCTCGGCTCTGTTTAAATCAGCCTCTCCCACTCTCGGTTCTGTTTAAATCAGCCTCTCCCACTCTCGGCTCTGTTTAAATCAGCCTCTCCCACTCTCGGTTCTGTTTAAATCAGCCTCTCCCGCTCTCGGCTTTGTTAAAATCGGTCTCTCCCGCTCTCGGCGCTCTGTTTAAATCAGCCTCTCCCACTCTCGGCTCTGTTTAAATCAGCCTCTCCCGCTCTCGGCTCTGTTTAAATCAGCCTCTCCCGCTCTCGGAGCTTTGATTAAATCAGCCTCTCCCGCTCTCGGCTCTGTTTAAATCAGCCTCTCCCGCTCTCGGAGCTCTGTTTAAATCAGTCTCTCCCGCTCTCGGCTCATTGTTTAAATCAGCCTTTCCCGCTCTCGGCTCATTGTTTAAATCAGCCTTTCCCGCTCTCGGCTCTGTTTAAATCAGCCTCTCCCGCTCTCGGCGCTATGTTTAAATCAGCCTCTCCCGCTCTCGGCTCTGTTGAAATCAGCCTCTCCCGCTCTCGGCTCATTGTTTAAATCAGCCTTTCCCGCTCTCGGCTCTGTTTAAATCAGCCTCTCCCGCTCTCGGCGCTCTGTTTAAATCAGCCTCTCCCGCTCTCGGCTCTGTTTAAATCAGCCTCTCCCGCTCTCGGCTCTGTTTAAATCAGCCTCTCCCGCTCTCGGCGCTCTGTTTAAATCAGCCTCTCCCACTCTCGGCTCTCTGTTTAAATCAGCCTCTCCCGCTCTCGGCGCTCTGTTTAATTCAGCCTCTCCCGCTCTCGGCTCTGTTTAAATCAGCCTCTCCCGCTCTCGGCGCTATGTTTAAATCAGCCTCTCCCGCTCTCGGCTCTGTTTAAATCAGCCTCTCCCGCTCTCGGCTCTGTTTAAATCAGCCTCTCCCGCTCTCGGCGCTATGTTTAAATCAGCCTCTCCCGCTCTCGGCTCTGTTTAAATCAGTCTCTCCCACTCTCGGCTCTGTTTAAATCAGCCTCTCCCGCTCTCGGCTCTGTTTAAATCAGCCTCTCCCGCTCTCGGCGCTATGTTTAAATCAGCCTCTCCCGCTCTCGGCTCTGTTTAAATCAGCCTCTCCCGCTCTCGGCGCTATGTTTAAATCAGCCTCTCCCGCTCTCGGCTCTGTTTAAATCAGCCTCTCCCGCTCTCGGCTCTGTTTAAATCAGCCTCTCCCGCTCTCGGCTCTGTTTAAATCAGCCTCTCCCGCTCTCGGCGCTCTGTTTAAATCAGCCTCTCCCACTCTCGGCTCTGTTTAAATCAGCCTCTCCCGCTCTCGGAGCTCTGTTTAAATCAGCCTCTCCCACTCTCGGCTCTGGTTAAATCAGCCTCTCCCGCTCTCGGCTCTGTTTAAATCAGCCTCTCCCGCTCTCGGAGGACTGTTTAAATCAGCCTCTCCCGCTCTCGGATCTGTTTAAATCAGCCTCTCCCGCTCTCGGCTCTGTTAAAATCAGCCTCTCCCACTCTCGGCTCTGTTTAAATCAGCCTCTCCCGCTCTCGGCTCTGTTTAAATCAGCCTCTCCCGCTCTCGGCTCCGATTAAATCAGCCTCTCCCACTCTCGGCGCTCTGTTTAAATCAGCCTCTCCCGCTCTCGGCTCTGTTTAAATCAGCCTCTCCCGCTCTCGGAGCTCTGTTTAAATCAGCCTCTCCCGCTCTCGGCTCCGATTAAATCAGCCTCTCCCACTCTCGGAGCTCTGTTTAAATCAGCCTCTCCCGCTCTCGGCGCTCTGTTTAAATCAGCCTCTCCCGCTCTCGGCTCTGTTTAAATCAGCCTCTCCCGCTCTCGGCTCTGTTTAAATCAGCCTCTCCCGCTCTCGGCTCTGTTTAAATCAGCCTCTCCCGCTATCGGCTCTGTTTAAATCAGCCTCTCCCGCTCTCGGCTCATTGTTTAAATCAGCCTTTCCCGCTCTCGGCTCCGATTAAATCAGCCTCTCCCGCTCTCGGCTCATTGTTTAAATCAGCCTTTCCCACTCTCGGCGCTCTGTTTAAATCAGCCTCTCCCGCTCTCGGTTCTGTTTAAATCAGCCTCTCCCGCTCTCGGCTCATTGTTTAAATCAGCCTTTCCCGCTCTCGGCTCCGATTAAATCAGCCTCTCCCGCTCTCGGCTCATTGTTTAAATCAGCCTTTCCCACTCTCGGCGCTCTGTTTAAATCAGCCTCTCCCGCTCTCGGCTCATTGTTTAAATCAGCCTTTCCCACTCTCGGCGCTCTGTTTAAATCAGCCTCTCCCGCTCTCGGCTCTGTTTAAATCAGCCTGTCCCGCTCTCGGAGCTCTGTTTAAATCAGCCTCTCCCGCTCTCGGAGCTCTGTTTAAATCAGCCTCTCCCGCTCTCGGCTCTGTTTAAATCAGCCTCTCCCGCTCTCCGCTCTGTTTAAATCAACCTCTCCCGCTCTCGGCTCTGTTTAAATCAGCCTCTCCCGCTCTCGGCTCTGTTTAAATCAGCCTCTCCCGCTCTCGCTCTGTTTAAATCAGCCTCTCCCGCTCTCGGAGCTCTGTTTAAATCAGCCTCTCCCGCTCTCGGCTCTGTTTAATCAGCCTCTCCCGCTCTCGGCTCTGTTTAAATCAGCCTCTCCCGCTCTCGGACTCTGTTTAAATCAGCCTCTCCCGCTCTCGGCTCTGTTTAAATCAGCCTCTCCGCTCTCGGGCTCTGTTTAAATCAGCCTCTCCCGCTCTCGGGCTCTGTTTAAATCAGCCTCTCCCGCTCTCGGCTCTGTTTAAATCAGCCTCTCCCGCTCTCGGCGCTCTGTTTAATCAGCCTCTCCCGCTCTCGCGCTCTGTTTAAATCAGCCTCTCCCGCTCTCGGCTTTGTTTAAATCAGCCTCTCCCGCTCTCGGAGCTCTGTTTAAATCAGCCTCTCCCGCTCTCGGCTTTGTTTAAATCAGCCTCTCCCGCTCTCGGCTTTGTTTAAATCAGCCTCTCCCGCTCTCGGAGCTCTGTTTAAATCAGCCTCTCCCGCTCTCGGCTCTGTTTAAATCAGTCTCTCCCACTCTCGGAGCTCTGTTTAAATCAGCCTCTCCCGCTCTCGGCTCTGTTTAAATCAGCCTCTCCCGCTCTCGGCTCTGTTTAAATCAGCCTCTCCCGCTCTCGGCCCTCTGTTTAAATCAGCCTCTCCCGCTCTCGGCTCTGTTTAAATCAGCCTCTCCCGCTCTCGGCCCTCTGTTAAATCAGCCTCTCCCGCTCTCGGCTCTGTTTTAATCAGCCTCTCCCGCTCTCGGCCTTTGTTTAAATCAGCCTCTCCGCTCTCGGCGCTCTGTTTAAATCAGCCTCTCCCGCTCTCGAGCTCTGTTTAAATCAGCCTCTCCGCTCTCGGCTTTGTTTAAATCAGCCTCTCCCGCTCTCGCGCTCTGTTTAAATCAGCCTCTCCCGCCTCTCGGCGCTCTGTTTAAATCAGCCTCTCCCGCTCTCGGCGCTCTGTTTAAATCAGCCTCTCCCGCTCTCGGCTTTGTTTAAATCAGCCTCTCCCGCTCTCGAGCTCTGTTTAAATCAGCCTCTCCCGCTCTCGGCTTGTTTAAATCAGGCCTCTCCCGCTCTCGGGCTTTGTTTAATCAGCTCTCCCGCTCTCGGAGCTCTGTTTAAATCACGCTCTCCCGCTCTCGGCTCTGTTTAAATCAGCTCTCCCAGCTCTCGGACTCTGTTAAATCAGCCTCTCCCGCTCTCGGCTCTGTTTAAATCAGCCTCTCCCGCTCTCGGCTCATGTTTAAATCAGCCTCTCCGCTCTCGGCTCTCTGTTTAAATCAGCCTCTCCCGCTCTCGGCTCTGTTTAAATCAGTCTCTCCCGCTCTCGGCTCTGTTTTAAATCAGCCTCTCCCGCTCTCGGGCTCTGTTTAAATCAGCCTCTCCCGCTCTCGGCTCTGTTTAAATCAGCCTCTCCGCCTCTCGAGCTCTGTTTAAATCAGCCTCTCCGCTCTCGGCTCTGTTTAAATCAGCTCTCCCGCTCTCGGCTCTGTTTAAATCAGCCTCTCCCGCTCTCGGCTCTGTTTAAATCAGCCTCTCCCGCTCTCGGGCTCTGTTTAAATCAGCCTCTCTCCGCTCTCGGCTCTGTTTAAATCAGGCCTCTCCCGCTCTCGGCTCTGTTTAAATCAGCCTCTCCCGCTCTCGCGCTCTGTTTAAATCAGCCTCTCCCGCTCTCGGCTCTGTTTAAATCAGCCTCTCCCGCTCTCGGCTCTGTTTAAATCAGCCTCTCCCGCTCTCGGCTCTGTTTAAATCAGCCTCTCCCGCTCTCGGCTCTGTTTAAATCAGCCTCTCCCGCTCTCGGCTCTGTTTAAATCAGCCTCTCCCGCTCTCGGCTCTGTTTAAATCAGCCTCTCCCGCTCTCGGCTCTGTTTAAATCAGCCTCTCCCGCTCTCGGCTCTGTTTAAATCAGCCTCTCCCGCTCTCGGCTCTGTTTAAATCAGCCTCTCCCGCTCTCGGCTCTGTTTAAATCAGCCTCTCCCGCTCTCGGCTCTGTTTAAATCAGCCTCTCCCGCTCTCGGCTCTGTTTAAATCAGCCTCTCCCGCTCTCGGCTCTGTTTAAATCAGCCTCTCCCGCTCTCGGCTCTGTTTAAATCAGCCTCTCCCGCTCTCGGCTCTGTTTAAATCAGCCTCTCCCGCTCTCGCTCTGTTTAAATCAGCCTCTCCCGCTCTCGGCTCTGTTTAAATCAGCCTCTCCCGCTCTCGGCTCTGTTTAAATCAGCCTCTCCCGCTCTCGGCTCTGTTTAAATCAGCCTCTCCCGCTCTCGGCTCTGTTTAAATCAGCCTCTCCCGCTCTCGGCTCTGTTTAAATCAGCCTCTCCCGCTCTCGGGCTCTGTTTAAATCAGCCTCTCCCGCTCTCGGGCTCTGTTTAAATCAGCCTCTCCCGCTCTCGGCTCTGTTTAAATCAGCCTCTCCCGCTCTCGGCTCTGTTTAAATCAGCCTCTCCCGCTCTCGGCTCTGTTTAAATCAGCCTCTCCCGCTCTCGCTCTGTTTAAATCAGCCTCTCCCGCTCTCGGCTCTGTTTAAATCAGCCTCTCCCGCTCTCGGCTCTGTTTAAATCAGCCTCTCCCGCTCTCGGCTCTGTTTAAATCAGCCTCTCCCGCTCTCGGCTCTGTTTAAATCAGCCTCTCCCGCTCTCGGGCTCTGTTTAAATCAGCCTCTCCCGCTCTCGCGCTCTGTTTAAATCAGCCTCTCCCGCTCTCGGCTCTGTTTAAATCAGCCTCTCCCGCTCTCGGCTCTGTTTAAATCAGCCTCTCCCGCTCTCGGCTCTGTTTAAATCAGCCTCTCCCGCTCTCGGCTCTGTTTAAATCAGCCTCTCCCGCTCTCGGCGCTCTGTTTAAATCAGCCTCTCCCGCTCTCGGCTCTGTTTAAATCAGCCTCTCCCGCTCTCGGCTCTGTTTAAATCAGCCTCTCCCGCTCTCGGCTCTGTTTAAATCAGCCTCTCCCGCTCTCGCGCTCTGTTTAAATCAGCCTCTCCCGCTCTCGGGCTCTGTTTAAATCAGCCTCTCCCGCTCTCGGGCTCTGTTTAAATCAGCCTCTCCCGCTCTCGGCTCTGTTTAAATCAGCCTCTCCCGCTCTCGGCTCTGTTTAAATCAGCCTCTCCCGCTCTCGGCTCTGTTTAAATCAGCCTCTCCCGCTCTCGGCGCTCTGTTTAAATCAGCCTCTCCCGCTCTCGGGCTCTGTTTAAATCAGCCTCTCCCGCTCTCGGGCTCTGTTTAAATCAGCCTCTCCCGCTCTCGGCTCTGTTTAAATCAGCCTCTCCCGCTCTCGGGCTCTGTTTAAATCAGCCTCTCCCGCTCTCGGGCTCTGTTTAAATCAGCCTCTCCCGCTCTCGGCTCTGTTTAAATCAGCCTCTCCCGCTCTCGGCTCTGTTTAAATCAGCCTCTCCCGCTCTCGGCTCTGTTTAAATCAGCCTCTCCCGCTCTCGGCGCTCTGTTTAAATCAGCCTCTCCCGCTCTCGGCTCTGTTTAAATCAGCCTCTCCCGCTCTCGGCTCTGTTTAAATCAGCCTCTCCCGCTCTCGGCTCTGTTTAAATCAGCCTCTCCCGCTCTCGGCTCTGTTTAAATCAGCCTCTCCCGCTCTCGGCGCTCTGTTTAAATCAGCCTCTCCCGCTCTCGGGCTCTGTTTAAATCAGCCTCTCCCGCTCTCGGCTCTGTTTAAATCAGCCTCTCCCGCTCTCGGCTCTGTTTAAATCAGCCTCTCCCGCTCTCGGCTCTGTTTAAATCAGCCTCTCCCGCTCTCGGCTCTGTTTAAATCAGCCTCTCCCGCTCTCGGCTCTGTTTAAATCAGCCTCTCCCGCTCTCGGCTCTGTTTAAATCAGCCTCTCCCGCTCTCGGCTCTGTTTAAATCAGCCTCTCCCGCTCTCGGCTCTGTTTAAATCAGCCTCTCCCGCTCTCGGCTCTGTTTAAATCAGCCTCTCCCGCTCTCGGCTCTGTTTAAATCAGCCTCTCCCGCTCTCGGGCTCTGTTTAAATCAGCCTCTCCCGCTCTCGGCTCTGTTTAAATCAGCCTCTCCCGCTCTCGGCTCTGTTTAAATCAGCCTCTCCCGCTCTCGCGCTCTGTTTAAATCAGCCTCTCCCGCTCTCGGCTCTGTTTAAATCAGCCTCTCCCGCTCTCGGCTCTGTTTAAATCAGCCTCTCCCGCTCTCGGCTCTGTTTAAATCAGCCTCTCCCGCTCTCGGCTCTGTTTAAATCAGCCTCTCCCGCTCTCGGCTCTGTTTAAATCAGCCTCTCCCGCTCTCGGCTCTGTTTAAATCAGCCTCTCCCGCTCTCGGCTCTGTTTAAATCAGCCTCTCCCGCTCTCGGCTCTGTTTAAATCAGCCTCTCCCGCTCTCGGCTCTGTTTAAATCAGCCTCTCCCGCTCTCGGCTCTGTTTAAATCAGCCTCTCCCGCTCTCGGGCTCTGTTTAAATCAGCCTCTCCCGCTCTCGGCTCTGTTTAAATCAGCCTCTCCCGCTCTCGGCTCTGTTTAAATCAGCCTCTCCCGCTCTCGGCTCTGTTTAAATCAGCCTCTCCCGCTCTCGGCTCTGTTTAAATCAGCCTCTCCCGCTCTCGGCTCTGTTTAAATCAGCCTCTCCCGCTCTCGGCTCTGTTTAAATCAGCCTCTCCCGCTCTCGGCTCTGTTTAAATCAGCCTCTCCCGCTCTCGGCTCTGTTTAAATCAGCCTCTCCCGCTCTCGGCTCTGTTTAAATCAGCCTCTCCCGCTCTCGGCTCTGTTTAAATCAGCCTCTCCCGCTCTCGGCGCTCTGTTTAAATCAGCCTCTCCCGCTCTCGGCTCTGTTTAAATCAGCCTCTCCCGCTCTCGGCTCTGTTTAAATCAGCCTCTCCCGCTCTCGGCGCTCTGTTTAAATCAGCCTCTCCCGCTCTCGGGCTCTGTTTAAATCAGCCTCTCCCGCTCTCGGCTCTGTTTAAATCAGCCTCTCCCGCTCTCGGCTCTGTTTAAATCAGCCTCTCCCGCTCTCGGCTCTGTTTAAATCAGCCTCTCCCGCTCTCGGCTCTGTTTAAATCAGCCTCTCCCGCTCTCGGCTCTGTTTAAATCAGCCTCTCCCGCTCTCGGCTCTGTTTAAATCAGCCTCTCCCGCTCTCGGCTCTGTTTAAATCAGCCTCTCCCGCTCTCGCGCTCTGTTTAAATCAGCCTCTCCCGCTCTCGGCTCTGTTTAAATCAGCCTCTCCCGCTCTCGGCTCTGTTTAAATCAGCCTCTCCCGCTCTCGGCTCTGTTTAAATCAGCCTCTCCCGCTCTCGGCTCTGTTTAAATCAGCCTCTCCCGCTCTCGGGCTCTGTTTAAATCAGCCTCTCCCGCTCTCGGCTCTGTTTAAATCAGCCTCTCCCGCTCTCGGCTCTGTTTAAATCAGCCTCTCCCGCTCTCGGCTCTGTTTAAATCAGCCTCTCCCGCTCTCGGCTCTGTTTAAATCAGCCTCTCCCGCTCTCGGCGCTCTGTTTAAATCAGCCTCTCCCGCTCTCGGGCTCTGTTTAAATCAGCCTCTCCCGCTCTCGGCTCTGTTTAAATCAGCCTCTCCCGCTCTCGGCTCTGTTTAAATCAGCCTCTCCCGCTCTCGGCGCTCTGTTTAAATCAGCCTCTCCCGCTCTCGGCTCTGTTTAAATCAGCCTCTCCCGCTCTCGGCGCTCTGTTTAAATCAGCCTCTCCCGCTCTCGGGCTCTGTTTAAATCAGCCTCTCCCGCTCTCGGCTCTGTTTAAATCAGCCTCTCCCGCTCTCGGCTCTGTTTAAATCAGCCTCTCCCGCTCTCGGCTCTGTTTAAATCAGCCTCTCCCGCTCTCGGCTCTGTTTAAATCAGCCTCTCCCGCTCTCGGCTCTGTTTAAATCAGCCTCTCCCGCTCTCGGCTCTGTTTAAATCAGCCTCTCCCGCTCTCGGCTCTGTTTAAATCAGCCTCTCCCGCTCTCGGCGCTCTGTTTAAATCAGCCTCTCCCGCTCTCGGCTCTGTTTAAATCAGCCTCTCCCGCTCTCGGGCTCTGTTTAAATCAGCCTCTCCCGCTCTCGGCTCTGTTTAAATCAGCCTCTCCCGCTCTCGGCTCTGTTTAAATCAGCCTCTCCCGCTCTCGGCTCTGTTTAAATCAGCCTCTCCCGCTCTCGGCGCTCTGTTTAAATCAGCCTCTCCCGCTCTCGGCTCTGTTTAAATCAGCCTCTCCCGCTCTCGGCTCTGTTTAAATCAGCCTCTCCCGCTCTCGGCTCTGTTTAAATCAGCCTCTCCCGCTCTCGGCTCTGTTTAAATCAGCCTCTCCCGCTCTCGGCTCTGTTTAAATCAGCCTCTCCCGCTCTCGGCTCTGTTTAAATCAGCCTCTCCCGCTCTCGGCTCTGTTTAAATCAGCCTCTCCCGCTCTCGGCTCTGTTTAAATCAGCCTCTCCCGCTCTCGGCGCTCTGTTTAAATCAGCCTCTCCCGCTCTCGGCGCTCTGTTTAAATCAGCCTCTCCCGCTCTCGGCGCTCTGTTTAAATCAGCCTCTCCCGCTCTCGGCTCTGTTTAAATCAGCCTCTCCCGCTCTCGGCTCTGTTTAAATCAGCCTCTCCCGCTCTCGGCGCTCTGTTTAAATCAGCCTCTCCCGCTCTCGGCTCTGTTTAAATCAGCCTCTCCCGCTCTCGGCGCTCTGTTTAAATCAGCCTCTCCCGCTCTCGGCTCTGTTTAAATCAGCCTCTCCCGCTCTCGGCTCTGTTTAAATCAGCCTCTCCCGCTCTCGGCGCTCTGTTTAAATCAGCCTCTCCCGCTCTCGGCGCTCTGTTTAAATCAGCCTCTCCCGCTCTCGGCGCTCTGTTTAAATCAGCCTCTCCCGCTCTCGGCTCTGTTTAAATCAGCCTCTCCCGCTCTCGGCGCTCTGTTTAAATCAGCCTCTCCCGCTCTCGGCTCTGTTTAAATCAGCCTCTCCCGCTCTCGGCGCTCTGTTTAAATCAGCCTCTCCCGCTCTCGGCTCTGTTTAAATCAGCCTCTCCCGCTCTCGGCTCTGTTTAAATCAGCCTCTCCCGCTCTCGGCTCTGTTTAAATCAGCCTCTCCCGCTCTCGGCGCTCTGTTTAAATCAGCCTCTCCCGCTCTCGGCGCTCTGTTTAAATCAGCCTCTCCCGCTCTCGCTCTCGCGCTCTGTTTAAATCAGCCTCTCCCGCTCTCGGGCTCTGTTTAAATCAGCCTCTCCCGCTCTCGGCGCTCTGTTTAAATCAGCCTCTCCCGCTCTCGGCGCTCTGTTTAAATCAGCCTCTCCCGCTCTCGGCTCTGTTTAAATCAGCCTCTCCCGCTCTCGGCTCTGTTTAAATCAGCCTCTCCCGCTCTCGGCGCTCTGTTTAAATCAGCCTCTCCCGCTCTCGGCGCTCTGTTTAAATCAGCCTCTCCCGCTCTCGGCTCTGTTTAAATCAGCCTCTCCCGCTCTCGGCTCTGTTTAAATCAGCCTCTCCCGCTCTCGGGCTCTGTTTAAATCAGCCTCTCCCGCTCTCGGCTCTGTTTAAATCAGCCTCTCCCGCTCTCGGCTCTGTTTAAATCAGCCTCTCCCGCTCTCGGCGCTCTGTTTAAATCAGCCTCTCCCGCTCTCGGCTCTGTTTAAATCAGCCTCTCCCGCTCTCGGCTCTGTTTAAATCAGCCTCTCCCGCTCTCGGCGCTCTGTTTAAATCAGCCTCTCCCGCTCTCGGCTCTGTTTAAATCAGCCTCTCCCGCTCTCGGCTCTGTTTAAATCAGCCTCTCCCGCTCTCGGCGCTCTGTTTAAATCAGCCTCTCCCGCTCTCGGCTCTGTTTAAATCAGCCTCTCCCGCTCTCGGCTCTGTTTAAATCAGCCTCTCCCGCTCTCGGCTCTGTTTAAATCAGCCTCTCCCGCTCTCGGCTCTGTTTAAATCAGCCTCTCCCGCTCTCGGCTCTGTTTAAATCAGCCTCTCCCGCTCTCGGGCTCTGTTTAAATCAGCCTCTCCCGCTCTCGGCTCTGTTTAAATCAGCCTCTCCCGCTCTCGGCTCTGTTTAAATCAGCCTCTCCCGCTCTCGGCTCTGTTTAAATCAGCCTCTCCCGCTCTCGGCTCTGTTTAAATCAGCCTCTCCCGCTCTCGGGCTCTGTTTAAATCAGCCTCTCCCGCTCTCGGCTCTGTTTAAATCAGCCTCTCCCGCTCTCGGCTCTGTTTAAATCAGCCTCTCCCGCTCTCGGCTCTGTTTAAATCAGCCTCTCCCGCTCTCGGCTCTGTTTAAATCAGCCTCTCCCGCTCTCGGCTCTGTTTAAATCAGCCTCTCCCGCTCTCGGCTCTGTTTAAATCAGCCTCTCCCGCTCTCGGAGCTCTGTTTAAATCAGCCTCTCCCGCTCTCGGCTCTGTTTAAATCAGCCTCTCCCGCTCTCGGCTCTGTTTAAATCAGCCTCTCCCGCTCTCGGCTCTGTTTAAATCAGCCTCTCCCGCTCTCGGCTCTGTTTAAATCAGCCTCTCCCGCTCTCGGCTCTGTTTAAATCAGCCTCTCCCGCTCTCGGGCTCTGTTTAAATCAGCCTCTCCCGCTCTCGGGCTCTGTTTAAATCAGCCTCTCCCGCTCTCGGCTCTGTTTAAATCAGCCTCTCCCGCTCTCGGCTCTGTTTAAATCAGCCTCTCCCGCTCTCGGCGCTCTGTTTAAATCAGCCTCTCCCGCTCTCGGCTCTGTTTAAATCAGCCTCTCCCGCTCTCGGCGCTCTGTTTAAATCAGCCTCTCCCGCTCTCGGCTCTGTTTAAATCAGCCTCTCCCGCTCTCGGCTCTGTTTAAATCAGCCTCTCCCGCTCTCGGCTCTGTTTAAATCAGCCTCTCCCGCTCTCGGCGCTCTGTTTAAATCAGCCTCTCCCGCTCTCGGCTCTGTTTAAATCAGCCTCTCCCGCTCTCGGCGCTCTGTTTAAATCAGCCTCTCCCGCTCTCGGCTCTGTTTAAATCAGCCTCTCCCGCTCTCGGCGCTCTGTTTAAATCAGCCTCTCCCGCTCTCGGCTCTGTTTAAATCAGCCTCTCCCGCTCTCGGCTCTGTTTAAATCAGCCTCTCCCGCTCTCGGAGCTCTGTTTAAATCAGCCTCTCCCGCTCTCGGCTCTGTTTAAATCAGCCTCTCCCGCTCTCGGGCTCTGTTTAAATCAGCCTCTCCCGCTCTCGGGCTCTGTTTAAATCAGCCTCTCCCGCTCTCGGCTCTGTTTAAATCAGCCTCTCCCGCTCTCGGCTCTGTTTAAATCAGCCTCTCCCGCTCTCGCTCTGTTTAAATCAGCCTCTCCCGCTCTCGGCTCTGTTTAAATCAGCCTCTCCCGCTCTCGGCTCTGTTTAAATCAGCCTCTCCCGCTCTCGGCTCTGTTTAAATCAGCCTCTCCCGCTCTCGGCTCTGTTTAAATCAGCCTCTCCCGCTCTCGGCTCTGTTTAAATCAGCCTCTCCCGCTCTCGGCTCTGTTTAAATCAGCCTCTCCCGCTCTCGCGCTCTGTTTAAATCAGCCTCTCCCGCTCTCGGCGCTCTGTTTAAATCAGCCTCTCCCGCTCTCGGCTCTGTTTAAATCAGCCTCTCCCGCTCTCGGCTCTGTTTAAATCAGCCTCTCCCGCTCTCGGCTCTGTTTAAATCAGCCTCTCCCGCTCTCGGCTCTGTTTAAATCAGCCTCTCCCGCTCTCGGCTCTGTTTAAATCAGCCTCTCCCGCTCTCGGCGCTCTGTTTAAATCAGCCTCTCCCGCTCTCGCTCTGTTTAAATCAGCCTCTCCCGCTCTCGGCTCTGTTTAAATCAGCCTCTCCCGCTCTCGGCTCTGTTTAAATCAGCCTCTCCCGCTCTCGCGCTCTGTTTAAATCAGCCTCTCCCGCTCTCGGCTCTGTTTAAATCAGCCTCTCCCGCTCTCGGCTCTGTTTAAATCAGCCTCTCCCGCTCTCGGCTCTGTTTAAATCAGCCTCTCCCGCTCTCGGCTCTGTTTAAATCAGCCTCTCCCGCTCTCGGCTCTGTTTAAATCAGCCTCTCCCGCTCTCGGCTCTGTTTAAATCAGCCTCTCCCGCTCTCGGCTCTGTTTAAATCAGCCTCTCCCGCTCTCGGCTCTGTTTAAATCAGCCTCTCCCGCTCTCGCGCTCTGTTTAAATCAGCCTCTCCCGCTCTCGGCTCTGTTTAAATCAGCCTCTCCCGCTCTCGGCTCTGTTTAAATCAGCCTCTCCCGCTCTCGGCTCTGTTTAAATCAGCCTCTCCCGCTCTCGGCTCTGTTTAAATCAGCCTCTCCCGCTCTCGGCTCTGTTTAAATCAGCCTCTCCCGCTCTCGGCTCTGTTTAAATCAGCCTCTCCCGCTCTCGGCTCTGTTTAAATCAGCCTCTCCCGCTCTCGGCTCTGTTTAAATCAGCCTCTCCCGCTCTCGGCGCTCTGTTTAAATCAGCCTCTCCCGCTCTCGGCTCTGTTTAAATCAGCCTCTCCCGCTCTCGGCTCTGTTTAAATCAGCCTCTCCCGCTCTCGGCTCTGTTTAAATCAGCCTCTCCCGCTCTCGGCTCTGTTTAAATCAGCCTCTCCCGCTCTCGGCTCTGTTTAAATCAGCCTCTCCCGCTCTCGGCTCTGTTTAAATCAGCCTCTCCCGCTCTCGGCTCTGTTTAAATCAGCCTCTCCCGCTCTCGGCTCTGTTTAAATCAGCCTCTCCCGCTCTCGGCTCTGTTTAAATCAGCCTCTCCCGCTCTCGGCGCTCTGTTTAAATCAGCCTCTCCCGCTCTCGGCGCTCTGTTTAAATCAGCCTCTCCCGCTCTCGGCTCTGTTTAAATCAGCCTCTCCCGCTCTCGGCTCTGTTTAAATCAGCCTCTCCCGCTCTCGGCTCTGTTTAAATCAGCCTCTCCCGCTCTCGGCTCTGTTTAAATCAGCCTCTCCCGCTCTCGGCTCTGTTTAAATCAGCCTCTCCCGCTCTCGCTCTGTTTAAATCAGCCTCTCCCGCTCTCGCGCTCTGTTTAAATCAGCCTCTCCCGCTCTCGCTCTGTTTAAATCAGCCTCTCCCGCTCTCGGCGCTCTGTTTAAATCAGCCTCTCCCGCTCTCGGCTCTGTTTAAATCAGCCTCTCCCGCTCTCGCTCTGTTTAAATCAGCCTCTCCCGCTCTCGGCTCTGTTTAAATCAGCCTCTCCCGCTCTCGGCGCTCTGTTTAAATCAGCCTCTCCCGCTCTCGGCTCTGTTTAAATCAGCCTCTCCCGCTCTCGGCGCTCTGTTTAAATCAGCCTCTCCCGCTCTCGGCTCTGTTTAAATCAGCCTCTCCCGCTCTCGGCGCTCTGTTTAAATCAGCCTCTCCCGCTCTCGGCTCTGTTTAAATCAGCCTCTCCCGCTCTCGGCTCTGTTTAAATCAGCCTCTCCCGCTCTCGGCTCTGTTTAAATCAGCCTCTCCCGCTCTCGCGCTCTGTTTAAATCAGCCTCTCCCGCTCTCGCGCTCTGTTTAAATCAGCCTCTCCCGCTCACGGCTCTGTTTAAATCAGCCTCTCCCCTCTCGGCTCTGTTTAAATCAGCCTCTCCCGCTCTCGGCTCTGTTTAAATCAGCCTCTCCCGCTCTCGGCTCTGTTTAAATCAGCCTCTCCCGCTCTCGGCTCTGTTTAAATCAGCCTCTCCCGCTCTCGGCTCTGTTTAAATCAGCCTCTCCCGCTCTCGGCTCTGTTTAAATCAGCCTCTCCCGCTCTCGGCTCTGTTTAAATCAGCCTCTCCCGCTCTCGGCTCTGTTTAAATCAGCCTCTCCCGCTCTCGGCTCTGTTTAAATCAGCCTCTCCCGCTCTCGGCTCTGTTTAAATCAGCCTCTCCCGCTCTCGGCTCTGTTTAAATCAGCCTCTCCCGCTCTCGGCTCTGTTTAAATCAGCCTCTCCCGCTCTCGGCTCTGTTTAAATCAGCCTCTCCCGCTCTCGGCTCTGTTTAAATCAGCCTCTCCCGCTCTCGGCTCTGTTTAAATCAGCCTCTCCCGCTCTCGCTCTGTTTAAATCAGCCTCTCCCGCTCTCGGCTCTGTTTAAATCAGCCTCTCCCGCTCTCGGCTCTGTTTAAATCAGCCTCTCCCGCTCTCGGCTCTGTTTAAATCAGCCTCTCCCGCTCTCGGCGCTCTGTTTAAATCAGCCTCTCCCGCTCTCGGCGCTCTGTTTAAATCAGCCTCTCCCGCTCTCGGCTCTGTTTAAATCAGCCTCTCCCGCTCTCGGCTCTGTTTAAATCAGCCTCTCCCGCTCTCGGCTCTGTTTAAATCAGCCTCTCCCGCTCTCGGCTCTGTTTAAATCAGCCTCTCCCGCTCTCGCTCTGTTTAAATCAGCCTCTCCCGCTCTCGCTCTGTTTAAATCAGCCTCTCCCGCTCTCGCTCTGTTTAAATCAGCTCTCCCGCTCTCGGCTCTGTTTAAATCAGCCTCTCCCGCTCTCGGCTCTGTTTAAATCAGCCTCTCCCGCTCTCGGCTCTGTTTAAATCAGCCTCTCCCGCTCTCGGCTCTGTTTAAATCAGCCTCTCCCGCTCTCGGCTCTGTTTAAATCAGCCTCTCCCGCTCTCGGCTCTGTTTAAATCAGCCTCTCCCGCTCTCGGCGCTCTGTTTAAATCAGTCAGCTCTCTCCCTCTCGCTCTGTTTAAATCAGCCTCTCCCGCTCTCGGCGCTCTGTTTAAATCAGCCTCTCCCGCTCTCGGCTCTGTTTAAATCAGCCTCTCCCGCTCTCGGCTCTGTTTAAATCAGCCTCTCCCGCTCTCGGCTCTGTTTAAATCAGCCTCTCCCGCTCTCGGCTCTCTTTTAAATCAGCCTCTCCCGCTCTCGGCTCTGTTTAAATCAGCTCTCCCGCTCTCGCGCTCTGTTTAAATCAGCCTCTCCCGCTCTCGGCGCGTTGTTTAAATCAGCCTCTCCCGCTCTCGGCTCTGTTTAAATCAGCCTCTCCCGCTCTCGGCGCTCTGTTTAAATCAGCCTCTCCCTCTCGCGCTCTGTTTAAATCAGCCTCTCCCGCTCTCGGCGCTCTGTTTAAATCAGCCTCTCCCGCTCTCGGCTCTGTTTAAATCAGCCTCTCCCGCTCTCGGCTCTGTTTAAATCAGCCTCTCTCTCCCGCTCTCGGCGCTCTGTTTAAATCAGCCTCTCCCGCTCTCGGGCTCTGTTTAAATCAGCCTCTCCCGCTCTCGGCTCTGTTTAAATCAGCCTCCCGCTCCCTCGGCTCTGTTTAAATCAGCCTCTCCCGCTCTCGGCTCTGTTTAAATCAGCCTCTCCCGCTCTCGGCGCTCTGTTAAATCAGCCTCTCCCGCTCTCGGCTCTGTTTAAATCAGCCTCTCCCGCTCTCGGCTCTGTTTAAATCAGCCTCTCCCGCTCTCGGCGCTCTGTTTAAATCAGCCTCTCCCGCTCTCGGCGCTCTGTTTAAATCAGCCTCTCCCGCTCTCGGCGCTCTGTTTAAATCAGCCTCTCCCGCTCTCGGCTCTGTTTAAATCAGCCTCTCCCGCTCTCGGCTCTGTTTAAATCAGCCTCTCCCGCTCTCGGCTCTGTTTAAATCAGCCTCTCCCGCTCTCGGCGCTCTGTTTAAATCAGCCTCCCCCTCTCCCTGTCCCCCCGCTCTCGGCGCTCTGTTTAAATCAGCCTCTCCCGCTCTCGGCGCTCTGTTTAAATCAGCCTCTCCCGCTCTCGGCGCTCTGTTTAAATCAGCCTCTCCCGCTCTCGGCGCTCTGTTTAAATCAGCCTCTCCCGCTCTCGGCGCTCTGTTTAAATCAGCCTCTCCCGCTCTCGGCGCTCTGTTTAAATCAGCCTCTCCCGCTCTCGGCGCTCTGTTTAAATCAGCCTCTCCCGCTCTCGGCTCTGTTTAAATCAGCCTCTGCTCTCGCTCTTTTTCAATCCCCCTCTCTCTCGGCGCTCTGTTTAAATCAGCCTCTCCCCCTCTCGCGCTCTGTTTAAATCAGCCTCTCCCGCTCTCGCTCTGTTTAAATCAGCCTCTCCCGCTCTCGCTCTGTTTAAATCAGCCTCTCCCGCTCTCGCGCTCTGTTTAAATCAGCCTCTCCCGCTCTCGGCTCTGTTTAAATCAGCCTCTCCCGCTCTCGGCGCTCTGTTTAAATCAGCCTCTCCCGCTCTCGGCTCTGTTTAAATCAGCCTCTCCCGCTCTCGGCTCTGTTTAAATCAGCCTCTCCCGCTCTCGGCTCTGTTTAAATCAGCCTCTCCCGCTCTCGGCGCTCTGTTTAAATCAGCCTCTCCCGCTCTCGGCTCTGTTTAAATCAG
The DNA here is from genome assembly GCA_030390025.1 of Squalus acanthias. Taxonomy (NCBI): domain Eukaryota; kingdom Metazoa; phylum Chordata; class Chondrichthyes; order Squaliformes; family Squalidae; genus Squalus; species Squalus acanthias. The sequence goes on along the minus strand of CM059425.1, from coordinate 132,123,274 downwards.
CCTCTCCCGCTCTCGGCTCTGTTTAAATCAGCCTCTCCCCGCTCTCGGCGCTCTGTTTAAATCAGCCTCTCCCGCTCTCGGCTCTGTTTAAATCAGCCTCTCCCGCTCTCGGCTCTGTTTAAATCAGCCTCTCCCGCTCTCGGCTCTGTTTAAATCAGCCTCTCCCGCTCTCGGCTCTGTTTAAATCAGCCTCTCCCGCTCTCGGCTCTGTTTAAATCAGCCTCTCCCGCTCTCGGCTCTGTTTAAATCAGCCTCTCCCGCTCTCGGCTCTGTTTAAATCAGCCTCTCCCCGCTCTCGGCTCTGTTTAAATCAGCCTCTCCTCTCTCCGCTCTCGGCTCTGTTTAAATCAGCCTCTCCCGCTCTCGGCTCTGTTTAAATCAGCCTCTCCCGCTCTCGGCTCTGTTTAAATCAGCCTCTCCCGCTCTCGGGCTCTGTTTAAATCAGCCTCTCCCGCTCTCGGCTCTGTTTAAATCAGCCTCTCCCGCTCTCGGCTCTGTTTAAATCAGCCTCTCCCCGCTCTCGGCGCTCTGTTTAAATCAGCCTCTCCCGCTCTCGGCTCTGTTTAAATCAGCCTCTCCCGCTCTCGGCTCTGTTTAAATCAGCCTCTCCCGCTCTCGCTCTGTTTAAATCAGCCTCTCCCGCTCTCGCTCTCTGTTTAAATCAGCCTCTCCCGCTCTCGGCTCTGTTTAAATCAGCCTCTCCCTCCCGCTCTCGGCGCTCTGTTTAAATCAGCCTCTCCCGCTCTCGGCTCTGTTTAAATCAGCCTCTCCCGCTCTCGGCGCTCTGTTTAAATCAGCCTCTCCCGCTCTCGCGCTCTGTTTAAATCAGCCTCTCCCGCTCTCGGCTCTGTTTAAATCAGCCTCTCCCGCTCTCGGCTCTGTTTAAATCAGCCTCTCCCGCTCTCGGCTCTGTTTAAATCAGCCTCTCCCGCTCTCGGCTCTGTTTAAATCAGCCTCTCCCGCTCTCGCGCTCTGTTTAAATCAGCCTCTCCCGCTCTCGGCTCTGTTTAAATCAGCCTCTCCCGCTCTCGGCGCCTGTTTAAATCAGCCTCTCCCGCTCTCGCGCTCTGTTTAAATCAGCCTCTCCCTCCCTCTCGGCTCTGTTTAAATCAGCCTCTCCCGCTCTCGGCTCTGTTTAAATCAGCTCTCCCGCTCTCGGCTCTGTTTAAATCAGCCTCTCCCGCTCTCGGCGCTCTGTTTAAATCAGCCTCTCCCGCTCTCGGCTCTGTTTAAATCAGCCTCTCCCGCTCTCGGCTCTGTTTAAATCAGCCTCTCCCGCTCTCGGCGCTCTGTTTAAATCAGCCTCTCCCGCTCTCGGGCTCTGTTTAAATCAGCTCTCTCCCCTCTCGGCCTCTGTTTAAATCAGCCTCTCCCGCTCTCGGCGCTCTGTTTAAATCAGCCTCTCCCGCTCTCGCGCTCTGTTTAAATCAGCCTCTCTCCCGCTCTCGGCTCTGTTTAAATCAGCCTCTCCCGCTCTCGGCTCTGTTTAAATCAGCCTCTCCCGCTCTCGGCTCTGTTTAAATCAGCCTCTCCCGCTCTCGGCTCTGTTTAAATCAGCCTCTCCCGCTCTCGGCTCTGTTTAAATCAGCCTCTCCCGCTCTCGGCTCTGTTTAAATCAGCCTCTCCCGCTCTCGGCTCTGTTTAAATCAGCCTCTCCCCGCTCTCGGCTCTGTTTAAATCAGCCTCTCCCGCTCTCGGCTCTGTTTAAATCAGCCTCTCTCCCCGCTCTCGGCTCTGTTTAAATCAGCCTCTCCCGCTCTCGGCTCTGTTTAAATCAGCCTCTCCCCTCTCGGCGCTCTGTTTAAATCAGCCTCTCCCGCTCTCGGCTCTGTTTAAATCAGCCTCTCCCGCTCTCGGCTCTGTTTAAATCAGCCTCTCCCCTCCCGCTCTCGGCTCTGTTTAAATCAGCCTCTCCCGCTCTCGGCGCTCTGTTTAAATCAGCCTCTCCCGCTCTCGGCTCTGTTTAAATCAGCCTCTCCCCTCTCGGCTCTTTTAAATCAGCCTCTCCCGCTCTCGGCTCTGTTTTAAATCAGCCTCTCCCGCTCTCGGCTCTGTTTAAATCAGCCTCTCCCGCTCTCGGCTCTGTTTAAATCAGCCTCTCCCCCGCTCTCGGCTCTGTTTAAAATCAGCCTCTCCCGCTCTCGGCTCTGTTTAAATCAGCCTCTCCCGCTCTCGGCTCTGTTTAAATCAGCCTCTCTCCCCGCTCTCGGCTCTGTTTAAATCAGCCTCTCCCGCTCTCGGCGCTCTGTTTAAATCAGCCTCTCCCGCTCTCGGCTGTTTAAATCAGCCTCTCCCGCTCTCGGCGCTCTGTTTAAATCAGCCTCTCCCGCTCTCGGGCTCTGTTTAAATCAGCCTCTCCCCTCTCGGCTCTGTTTAAATCAGCCTCTCCCGCTCTCGGCTCTGTTTAAATCAGCCTCTCCCGCTCTCGGCTCTGTTTAAATCAGCCTCTCCCGCTCTCGGCTCTGTTTAAATCAGCCTCTCCCGCTCTCGGCTCTGTTTAAATCAGCCTCTCCCGCTCTCGGCTCTGTTTAAATCAGCCTCTCCCGCTCTCGGCTCTGTTTAAAATCAGCCTCTCCCGCTCTCGGCTCTGTTTAAATCAGCCTCTCCCGCTCTCGCTCTCTGTTTAAATCAGCCTCTCCCGCTCTCGGGCTCTGTTTAAATCAGCCTCTCCCGCTCTCGGCTCTGTTTAAATCAGCCTCTCCCCTCTCGCTCTGTTTAAATCAGCCTCTCCCGCTCTCGGCGCTCTGTTTAAATCAGCCTCTCCCGCTCTCGGCTCTGTTTAAATCAGCCTCTCCCCGCTCTCGGCTCTGTTTAAATCAGCCTCTCCCGCTCTCGCGCTCTGTTTAAATCAGCCTCTCCCGCTCTCGGCGCTCTGTTTAAATCAGCCTCTCCCGCTCTCGGCTCTGTTTAAATCAGCCTCTCCCGCTCTCGGCTCTCTGTTTAAATCAGCCTCTCCCGCTCTCGGCTCTGTTTAAATCAGCCTCTCCCGCTCTCGGCTCTGTTTAAATCAGCCTCTCCCCTCTCGGCGCTCTGTTTAAATCAGCTCTCCCGCTCTCGGCTCTGTTTAAATCAGCCTCTCCCGCTCTCGCGCTCTGTTTAAATCAGCCTCTCCCGCTCTCGGAGCTCTGTTTAAATCAGCCTCTCCCGCTCTCGGCTCTGTTTAAATCAGCCTCTCCCCCGCTCTCGGCTCTGTTTAAATCAGCCTCTCCCGCTCTCGGCTCTGTTTAAATCAGCCTCTCCCCCGCTCTCGGCTCTGTTTAAATCAGCCTCTCCCGCTCTCGGCGCTCTGTTTAAATCAGCCTCTCCCGCTCTCGGCGCTCTGTTTAAATCAGCCTCTCCCGCTCTCGGCCTGTTTTTAAATCAGCCTCTCCCGCTCTCGGCGCTCTGTTTAAATCAGCCTCTCCCGCTCTCGGCTCTGTTTAAATCAGCCTCTCCCGCTCTCGGCTCTGTTTAAATCAGCCTCTCCCGCTCTCGGCGCTCTGTTTAAATCAGCCTCTCCCGCTCTCGGCCTCTGTTTAAATCAGCCTCTCCCGCTCTCGGCGCTCTGTTTAAATCAGCCTCTCCCGCTCTCGGCTCTGTTTAAATCAGCCTCTCCCGCTCTCGCGCTCTGTTTAAATCAGCCTCTCCCGCTCTCGGCTCTGTTTAAATCAGCCTCTCCCGCTCTCGGAGCTCTGTTTAAATCAGCCTCTCCCGCTCTCGATCTGTTTAAATCAGCCTCTCCCGCTCTCGGCTCTGTTTAAATCAGCCTCTCCCGCTCTCGGCTCTGTTTAAATCAGCCTCTCCTCCGCTCTCGGCTCTGTTTTTAAATCAGCCTCTCCCGCTCTCGGCTCTGTTTAAATCAGCCTCTCCGCTCTCGGCGCTCTGTTTAAATCAGCCTCTCCCGCTCTCGGCTCTGTTTAAATCAGCCTCTCCCCCTCTCGCTCTGTTTAAATCAGCCTCTCCCGCTCTCGGCTCTGTTTTAAATCAGCCTCTCCCGCTCTCGGCTCTGTTAAATCAGCCTCTCCCGCTCTCGGCTCTGTTTAAATCAGCCTCTCCCGCTCTCGGCGCTCTGTTTAAATCAGCCTCTCCCGCTCTCGGCTCTGTTTAAATCAGCCTCTCCCGCTCTCGGCGCTCGTTTAAATCAGCCTCTCCGCTCTCGGCGCTCTGTTTAAATCAGCCTCTCCCGCTCTCGGCTCTGTTTAAATCAGCCTCTCCCGCTCTCGGCTCTGTTTAAATCAGCCTCTCCCGCTCTCGGCGCTCTGTTTAAATCAGCCTCTCCCGCTCTCGGCGCTCTGTTTAAATCAGCCTCTCCCGCTCTCGGCTCTGTTTAAATCAGCCTCTCCCGCTCTCGGCGCTCTGTTTAAATCAGCCTCTCCCTGCTCTCGGCTCTGTTTAAATCAGCCTCTCCCCCGCTCTCGGCTCTGTTTAAATCAGCCTCTCCCGCTCTCGGCTCTGTTTAAATCAGCCTCTCCCGCTCTCGGCTCTGTTTAAATCAGCCTCTCCCGCTCTCGCGCTCTGTTTAAATCAGCCTCTCCCGCTCTCGCGCTCTGTTTAAATCAGCCTCTCCCGCTCTCGGCTCTTTTTAAATCAGCCTCTCCCGCTCTCGCGCTCTGTTTAAATCAGCCTCTCCCTCTCGGCTCTGTTTAAATCAGCCTCTCCCCTCTCGGCTCTGTTTAAATCAGCCTCTCCCGCTCTCGGCTCTGTTTAAATCAGCCTCTCCCGCTCTCGGCTCTGTTTAAATCAGCCTCTCCCGCTCTCGCGCTCTGTTTAAATCAGCCTCTCCCGCTCTCGGCTCTGTTTAAATCAGCCTCTCCCGCTCTCGGCGCTCTGTTTAAATCAGCCTCTCCCGCTCTCGGCTCTGTTTAAATCAGCCTCTCCCGCTCTCGGCTCTGTTTAAATCAGCCTCTCCCGCTCTCGCTCTGTTTAAATCAGCCTCTCCCGCTCTCGGCTCTGTTTAAATCAGCCTCTCCCGCTCTCCCGCTCTGGCTTTGTTTAAATCAGCCTCTCCCGCTCTCGGGCTCTGTTTAAATCAGCCTCTCCCCCGCTCTCGGCTCTTTTAAATCAGCCTCTCCCGCTCTCGGCGCTCTTTTAAAATCAGCCTCTCCCGCTCTCGGCTCTGTTTAAATCAGCCTCTCCCGCTCTCGGCGCTCTGTTTAAATCAGCCTCTCCGCTCTCGGCTCTGTTTAAATCAGCTCTCTCCCGCTCTCGGCTCTGTTTTAATCAGCCTCTCCCGCTCTCGCTCTGTTTAAATCAGCCTCTCTCCGCGCCTCTCGGCTCTTTGTTTAAATCAGCCTCTCCCGCTCTCGGCTCTTTGTTTAAATCAGCCTCTCCCGCTCTCGGCTCTGTTTTAAATCAGCCTCTCCCGCTCTCGGCTCTTGTTTAAATCAGCCTC